>BROG01000532.1:0-200000 GCA_030159075.1 Atrina japonica
CTATACACGAGTATATACGGTAGAAGTTATTCATTTGATAAAGTTAAGTAAGTTTATATGTTAGATATATAATAAAACCTGCTTTAGAGACCACCTGTGTATAAAGACCACCTAGTCATACGATTTTTTTGCTGTTCCCAATTGAACCATTTGTGTACAAATCAACCTCCCTATAAAGAATGGTTCTGTTGTCCCAAAGGTTTCTTTTTGAACTAATTTCACTGTACAGAGACAAGTCGAAACTGCCAAGTCTACATATAGGTTTTAATTGTAGAAGCGCGTATCACTATACACATGTCACATGATTGTAGGAGTGTTTCTCAAAATAGAAGTTGGGACATACAGTTTAATGAGAAATTGTCTGTGGCAATGGAAGTCAATCATTGGAAGACTGTCCGCTAATTCAAGGTTGAAAATACAGAAATTTATGCATATTGGGACCAACTACTGTTTCTGTTGTTTGGGTAAGGGAAGTGTGCGTATATTTAAAACTAACATTATAGTCTGAGCCATATTTGGTCAGGAATTTCAAAATGAATTTGTAAAGCAACCAATCGTCAAAATAAAAATATTTAACTGGTATAATTAAAAAAGAAAAAAGTTTATCCTATATCTTTTCTACATACTTTTTTCTTTGTTTGGTTTGGTTGCTTCAATTTTTGAAAACACTCTTCCTACGGAAATCTCTGTGTTATCCATGCGATGTCAAATAATTGGGTCATGTGAGTACCGTATTTTATGGCCTATAGGTCAATGTGGGGGATAGGTCGAATGGCCGATTTTTGGCAAAAATTCAGGTTTAAGTATTAGATAGGTTTAAGTGGAAGACAGGTCGATTTCGGCAGAGATGGAAACATGAATGGGAAAACACAAAAATACATCATTTATGTTTAATAACTGGTGCTAAAACGATGGTAGCCTATTAAAATAATCAGAGTAATAGGCCTATTTTACTGTACATTATTAAATATAATTGATTAAAAAGCTTACAAGTTGCATTTTATCATATTTAACATCAATCATATTACTCGTGTGTACTGATTATGTATACATACATCGCTATTATGTTACCTGTCAAATCATCATTAAATTCTTTATGCTGTTTACACAAGTGACCTCAATCCTTGTCTTATCCTTACATTGGCCTAAATTATTATGCAGCTGCAATTGTCAAACAATTAAATACTCAAGGTCGAGTGTCAATTAATTTATGTAACACTTTTTCCAAAACTTCCCCAACTTCAAAGACTGCCACCGGATCCTTATCAGTTGAAGGTCACGTTCCAGTGAACACAGCTTGTAGTGTCCTGAAAGTCTGAATGAAGACTTCAACTTCACAGCAGGGTACCGAGATAAGGGACTCATTCAAAAGTATAAACTGTCCGGTATAAATATAATGTAAACGATATCTTTTTATTACACAGTTTCTGACAGTCTTGAATCCCAATATATGTAACTTGAAAGATCATTATTTTGTCACTTGATTATGAACACAGTGCATTACGCACACATGAGGTCATATTTAATAGTTATATTAAGTGTAAATACAAATGGGTGTTTGGAGTAGGCCCCTAGATTATCCAGTGAAAAATGTTGAATTACGATGTTGAAATGAGGAATTGCAGATACAAGTTAAATATTTCACTAAGGTAAGTCGATGCGGTGAATAGGTTGAGGTCACAACTTTGGAGAAAAAAATATTGACCTATAGGCCGTGAAATACGGTAATCATTAATATTCTCGTGCCTCTCTTGACAAAAGAGTTATATGAAGGGAAATAACTCCCAATATATATTGTCGTAAGGAATCGGTGATTGTGTATTAACAGATCAGTGAGCCAGGCTAAATCAGTATGACCAAAAACGTTCCATTTCTTTTATTCCCCTCTCAAACTTCGAAAGATGGCCGCCATTACACATGGTAAAAATCCCATGCGAATATCAAGTACAAAACTGATTAATTTTTATTAGTCATGGACATGGATTTTTAATTGAGTATGTGTTGGATACCGCTACGTTAAATTTAAGTGGTAAGTATCAACCATTTTATTTTAATCAGCCAAACCCAGCAGACAAAAACTATTTGGCTTAGACTATAGTAGTCTTATATAACTATGTAAATCAGGACCTAGACAAAATGTCCATTTTCAGACGGTGCCCTTTGAATTAACGTTCCTTTACGACAGATTTTACTGTAAATGCAAAATCCATATTTTTAAAAGTCAAAATAATCAATAAATGACACTGATACAAATTCCACTTAATGACAGTCCCATTTCTGAAGTTTTTAATAATTTGTAGCACCTCAAAAGATACACATAATACCAAACATGAACCAAAATAATAACTAGTTGATGTGCATCGACAGTTTCCTATAGAACCTTCATCTCACAGCCATATATTGTAACCAGGAAAAAAAGATGGTCTGAATCAGACAGTGTCTTTATCCATTTGTAGCTAATAATATTTACAAATTTCAAGAGAATGTAGTCTTATGTGACCGATCACTTATGACCATTATCTACCATTTCGCAAGAAAATAAATTTGGAAAACTTTCAATACATTTGAAAAAAATATACAGCTTAATTATAAAACAATCTATCAAAAACCTACACTCCATATCAATTGTGGACTCCTGCAGAAAGTTAAAACTTCCCTGTACTTCAGAGACAATTTCTTGGAATGGTCGTTGCCTGGAAAAAGGAACACTTGTCTGTTGTTGTTGCTGTTCGCCTTGTGTTTGTTGTTGTGTTGTTGCTGATGCTTGTTTTGAGAAAAAAGAGTCTGCTTCTGCCATGCTTCCAAGATCCGGTTGTTGTTGTTGCTGCTGAGTGTTGCTCTGACTAGTTGAGTTGCTTTGATCTAATTGCTGCTCTATTTCTGGTGGAAGAGATGCCCTTACCTAAAAAATATAAATCAAATTTACGGATGGAATTAAACATGTGATGGTGTCCTATTTAAGGTTATTATCTGTTTACCTCCTTTATATAAATGAACTATTCTGTTAAATCTAGCTTATACATAATACATTGTTTACACTGTTCATGTTTCCAATGAACATGAATCACTTTCCATCCTTAACCTTGACTTCTTCAGAACTTACCCAGTTGTTCAAGTGTAAGTTGAAATTTGGTTTCATACCATGTATAAAATATTTTAATTTGATGAGGGCTATTCCAGAAAAAAAGTGTCTCCTGGGGCAGAATGCCCATGAATTTTAGGGTTACCACCATTAGATTTTAAATAAAAAAAAACCCACAACTTCTTCACATTTTGGGAATATTCCATCAACCAAAAAATATAAATAAAAAATTCCGCTATTTTTCATATTATGTATATAAATCCTAAAGTTTTAGTTTTTAATTGCAATACAGTTGTCAAGAAATTAGACAATTCCTGTACATCCTTGTACCTTATAGGCTCGTTAATGTCAGATTTAGCATCTTTGGTTCCAAAGTTAATGTAGCAAAGAAAAAAATGTTGATAAGGCCATGTAAAAAAAATATTCTGGTTCTCAGACAATTAGCCTTCCAAAATGGGCAAGGTAGGTAGGTATTTTATTTTTATTTCCAAATTATTGTTTATATACCTTGAAGGCAAGAAAATAAGAAGACTTTATGTAACAAAAAATGTCTTTTATTGAGACCTTCAACAAATTGTAACAAAAAGTTGTGTGATTGTCTTCTTCACTTGGTTTTAAAACTGAAATATCAACAAAAATATAAAATAGCTAAAAGATTATATATTTAATTTATCAAAACATAAAAATGTTTTGAAACTACAAGAAAATTAGTTGTAAATGCATCATTATAATTATCATCAATCATTACTATTTTACAAAGCTGTCAAAATGTAACTACTATGTGTCTAAAAATCAATGTAAATTCCAAAAGTTTCATTTTTGAAAACAAAATCTATCCATTTTTATGTATTTCATTAAAACTTTTATTTACAGTGACTACTTTTATCATTCACCTACATTTAATTCAGATTTTAAAACTTTTATACACTTTATAGTGTTACATGTACCATCATATTAACACATCCTGAAATTAAATTCCGTTTGGTATCGGTTCTTTCATGTAAAACTCAACTTCCACTTTCTCCATAAACTGCAAGCAACAGCAGAAAACACACGATGTGTTCTGTGACATTTTCAGGCATGAGGTAAAGATTTACATGTTAAATTGTCAATTAAATAATTATTTTAGTTTCTAATTGGGTTTTAGAAATGCATTTTGAACTACAAATAGAAGGAAATGGATCATTTCCGAAACTTAAGTCTTTTGAAATGACTGACATTTTTACTTGCTACATGGCGGTGATTTTTTTTATGAAATGTGAATAAAATGATTTCATCAGCAATTTCTTTTTCTGTGCGGTGGTGTCTGAGAACCAGAAGTATTTTTTTACTTGGCCTAAATATTCAATTTACATTTTATATATGCCAATGTGTAATAAATAAATCTTATCCAAACTGACTAGCAAAGGAATATATAATGCATTTATTATGTTAATCATTACCAAACCAAAGAATCATGCCCATATTAAAGTTAACTCTATTTCATGACAATTTCATGTCATACCATTTGTAAAATGTAATTAATGACCAAAAAATATGAAACAGAAAGGAAACAAAATGATTCAAAAATGCAACTGAGGGCAAATAAAACACAGCAAGAACCCCCAAACCAACAAATTTCAAAAGCAATTTCTCATTGATGGCGTTCTGCCCCAAGGAGACATTTTTTTTTTGCTGGAATAGCCCTTGTGTATTTTATATATCGATTGACATATAATTAATATACATGCAAATACCAGTATACATTGTTACTGAATTTTTATGATCAGTTTATCATTAGTGTACTGAAATAAGGTGATGAACGATGCAGCTGATTATGTAATGCCTGGTAGATCAACTGAAATGAGTGTAACATGTTCTGGAATACACAGAAAAAAACAAGCCATGGTGTATATCTATATCGGTCAAAATATTCACGTGTAAACAAAACAACCTGGCGTGTATGTATTCTGTATGGATATCGTAGGAATACCTATGTCGTGTATGTATTATTATGGACTTTATCTTCTGTACAATTATTCATAAAACACAATCGATAAACCATGTGATTTTATTTTGCAAAGATCTATTTTTAGTAGGCCCCTAAATAAATCAATGATCACAAATTTTCAACCTGAATTTGCAGTTTAAAACTCTTTCATGTACCAATGAGAGAAAGTTTGTAGCATTTATTATATTCAAGAAAACTTATAAGCTGAAAATTGTAGTTTTTCTGCAGTCAGTCATTTTGATTTTAATCCCAACTAAATGAGTGATCTGCATATACATCACTTTGTAAAAATGCTTGATAAACTAGTTAGTAGTTAGTTTACAACATGTAATTATTATGAGATTTAAACTAATATGGTAATTTCAAGACATTTAGGCATCATTATACCTATCTATTATATGAATTTTGTTTTTTAAAAATCAGCACAATTTCTTAGTTCTAATGTTGTTTTTCACTGTTGGCACAATTTCTTGGTTCTAACTTTGTTTTTCAATCTTCTCAACAGTTTTAGTTACATGATAGTTAAAATAGAAGAGAAACTCCAGTTAAACTGCATCAGGGAAAAGGCAAATGACCTTCCATAAGTGAAAGAGTGATGTTGTAACCACTAGATCACAAGTACCCTTAACTTGGTATGCAATAAAAATTTGGCCATAACAAAACTGACAAGAACAGACCACCTGTCACATAGTTTTCATTATGTGTAACAAACTGTATTACATGTCAGTACCCACCAAGCAACTTTAAGATTATTTAAAACATACATCTTTCGTGAAATAACAAAATGATGTAGACTATAAAAAGGTAAAGTAACAGGGAAAGGATATAAAATTTTAACATGAAAAGAGATCATCAAAGAGTTTATGATCTATAGCTTATCAAGTACAAGAATATCCAAATACATGTATACAGACATATGTATAATACATGACGTTTGGCACATGTAATCAACTTATATAAGATTGGGATCTTTAATATGATCTTCAACCATAATAACTTGGTTCCCTTTCCCCACAACTGGATATAAAAGCATGCAATACCTCTGCTGAATCTGGAGCTGGGACTTCTGATGGGCATATGACATCAAATTCCTGTTCCCCAGTAGCCTCTTCACCTCCTTCCTCTTCAAGGGGTGCATTTTCAAAGTAGCCACAGTTTCCAATCCAATCAATCAAGCTCTTGATTTCTTTGTATGTTGTTCCGACCACTGGCTTTTCCTTGGCATCAATAAGGCTTACGACATGTTCTGCAGCACTGGTCAGTTGTTCTTGATAGTTGGATTCGCCATCTCGAGAGGGACTGATAAGTTTGTATAGTTCATCTAACTGCTTCAAGTTTTCTTCTGTCAAAACCTGGGAAACAAATTTCAACTTGTTATAATTCTGGAAATATTTATGATTTTGGTTGTGATGTTATCAACTGAAATCAAATAAAAACAACAACAACAAAAGAAAAATTACTAAAAAATTAAAACAAATATTCACTTTCAATAATGTCTAGAACTTGCAACTTTTCAAATATAGTGAAACTTGTATATAACAACTTCCTTAGGAACAAAAGAAAACCAATCTTTATAGGGAGGTGGTCTTTATATAGAGGTTGATTTGTACACAGATGGTATTATTGGGGACATGAAAAAAACGGTCTTTGTGACCAGGTGGTCCGTATACACAGGTGGCTGCTGAAGCAGGTTTAACTGTAACACTGTTAAACAAAACCTTGTTGTTGGAATCCTGATCTCAGGGGAAACTGAATTGTTTGATTGATTGCAGAATGTTTATAAACTGCTCTCAATTTAAATGTTTTTTCTTTTTTTACTTACAACTCAATTTACAGTATTATTTATTTTGTAATTTCTTTTCATCAGTCATAAACCAATTGTTTGTAAACCTATGTTTAAGATAACAGGACAAATCTGTAATCAAATTGACTGCAGCTTCAAAAACGATGTTTGTCATTTATACATTTATGGGGTACACTTAAATTTTGTTAAGACTTAAAATAACAAATTATAAGTGTTGCTGATTACTCAACTGTCCATGCAGACATTTTGATTTGATTTTCACCTGGACATGGACAATCAGACAATTGTTAATGTCAATTCAATACAGCAGTAAAACTGTAAAAAACACACTGCAGTTTTCAAAATTTGTTCTGTTTCACACACACACACGCCCACACACACACACACGCCCACACACACACCACAAAATGACAACTTACTACAGCTCCGTGCTTCCCTGTTTTGAAATCATCTCGCACTTTCTCAGAACCCAGATTGTCCAACAAATTCTGCAGTTTTAACATTTCCTTTATTCGTTGCAGCTCCTGGGTCTGCCGCTCCAGTTTTTCTCTTTTTGCTTGCTTCTTCAGAAACTTTTCAGCCTAGAGAAAAAAGATCAAGATGAATCTTTAATTCTTTGTAAAGAAATTGTATTAATAAAATATTTCTAAATATTACACTGAATTTTATTTTAACCTTGCTAAAATGCATATTATTGCCATTGTCTTTTTTCTTTGTTTCGTTTTCAATGACGTCTCAACAATTTTTCAGTTATATGGTGGTGGCCAATTTGTAAATCAGACATGAGATTTTCTGCAAATTCACGGATTCCTAAATTTTTATGTTTGCTTTGATCATTTTTGAGATCGATTTCAAAATACAGAAAAAAAGGGGAGGTATCCGTTAACACAGTCAAACAGCACTCATATTGGATCGATATTTCGCTTACAAGAAGTAACAATTCCTTGGTATGTAGGAACTCATCAAGATAAATATAGCACAGGTTTTGTTACCTCAATCTGCAGTTCTGGAATCACTTGATTACTACAGGTAAAAATATCAACAGTTGGATGGAAATGGTCCTGTTGAGATCATGGTTATATTTCCTAACCACATTCTGTACAAGTGTACAAAAACGTCTGCATCGTGTGTAAAATTGTAGTGGGGAAAAACCTGTACATTTTAAACTTGGGTAAACTTCTGTTCATGTTAGAAACAGTTTCAGGACTATGTCTGTGTAGTTTAACACTTAAGGGGTTCAGTTTGTTTGTTTATTGTTGTTTAACATCCCACTCAAGAATTTTTCACTCATATGGAGACATCACCAAATGCTGGTGAAGGGCTTCAAATTTTGGCCTATGCTTGGCACTTACGACACTGGACTTCGGTTTTTACTCTCTCAACCGAAGGACAGGAAACCAACCTGCTGCCAGCTGGACTCAAACTCACGACCTCACTGAGCCAGGCAGATACCTTAAGGGGTTCAGTCATTTAATAATATCACAATAACGAATGGACTTTGAGAAAAATAGAAACTGCCAATATCATTCGAGTTACATTTATTCATGTTGGTCATAAAAAGTCTGTAATTCTATTAAAAAAAACTGCCAAAAATCATAGTTGTTATACCACCAAAACCCGTCGTATGCATGATTTTGCATTTAGAATTCAAAATGGTGGCTAAGTTTTTTTTTTATTTCTCATTCTCATGTTTGTAAATTAGTGTAGGAGAGAACCTAGTTATAATGTATCCAGGAAAAGACCACCAGCTTTAAGTAAATTGACAAACCTCACAAAAATCAACTGGGCTCCAAACTGCACTAACCAGAAGTGACAGACTTCATGGTTCAAAGCACAATGCTCTGGAATAATTAGAATTTTTATGTGAAACTAAATGATTCAAAACCATTATTTCAGCATTTGTTTCAGTGTTGTTTCAAGTCTAAGACACCATCAAGCGAGGTGAAATCATATTCATTGTATAGGTTTATGCCATTCTCGTGAGTAAGTACTACAAAAATCCTAGGGCCAGTGATTTTCTGCGATCACAGAATCGCGGACAGAATCGTGGAATCAGCAATCTGAAACGGAATTCGCGTTTTTGAAAAATCTTTAAAAATTTCAACATGAGATAGAATTTATTTAATTGTGAACTAGTGTGCTATTTCCGTGTGTTATGTACTTTAAATCTTTATTTTTTTAAAATATTTGATCACATAATATTACATCAATCAATTACATCGAAAGATATGGGCAATCATTTCCATTGTCGTAATATCAGTACTGACCAAGATCTACCAGTCTGGTGTCTTCTTAAACAAAAATAGCATTAATTTGATATCTTGAATTAGGTTTTCATAATGTTTACTTCAATTTCTGAATATATATACCAATTTTTATAATTTATGGTAAAAATTTCCGTTTTTGTTACCAACACAAACACGTGATTACACCTTGACGTTTTTGACAGCGCGCTTCGATGGCTGAAGACACGTGTGTGTAAAAAGAGGATACTTCCTCCCATTTAAAAAATAAATACATCAGCACGGGTTGATAGTTTACGTGGAATTTTTAAGAGAATGGTGACATTTAATTTTGCAAAGTCTGTCAGCATAGTAAAGATTACGCTAGTGTTGATACAATAATTAAAAGATTAAAAATTAAATACATGTACATGTAGATCTACTTTATAAGTTTTTTAAAGTAAAAAACACCAAATAAAACATCACAGACTTGTTTTAAGTTAGTTAATAAATTCAAGGAAAAATAAGTAATTAGAAATTAACTGTACAATTCCAACAAAACTTCTTACTTACATAAATATGAGTAAAGGCCTACAGACTTGCAAATTATTTAACAAAAATTTTAAAATCATAAAAACATACAGTGTTGCATATACATGAACATGTTTTATTTAATTCCCTATTTAAATCTATCATTAAACTGCTGTGGCAGAATATTAAACGTATGATTATGAGTCTGTATTGTTAAATATTTTTCACCTAAAGTATGTTTTTAGTTCTTTTTCTTAAGAAAACAGAAAAAAACCCTAATTCACCAAAACTGAAACCAGAACTGAAGCAAATCTGAAACGGAAAATCACTGGCCCTAAAACCCTGACATATGACCTCATTTTAAAATTTAAGCTGAGCAACCAGGACCCAGGACATTAATTGATATGCACTTAGAAAAAAAAGCTCCTTTCTAGAAGCAAGCTTCCTGCCAGATTTGGTTGTAATCTGTTAAGTGGTTCTTGAGAAAAAGTTATCTGAATGAAAAAAATTAACAAACAGAGGAACAAAGACATACATTCCTCCAGCCATGGAAATAGCTCAATTGACCCTTTGGGCCAGGTTGGCAAAAAAGAAGCTAATTTGTTTCTCCCCTAAAAGTTTAACAACAACAATGCCAAAGTACTTTTTAGTGTTTTACTTTTGTTTATTTTTATTTAACGTTCCTGTTTTACTTTTAATCAGAGTTCTAATACATTGCTTTTTCAAGCAAACTTTTTGTTTCAAAGATTAGCAATCAAGTGGAACACATTCAAGTAAATTTAATAAAAACAAAACAGACTCAGACTCATTTTGGCATAACCCCAAATTTAAAATTTTATAATCTATATTGAACAGTCCCTCTATCAAGTCTGGGCCAGTGATTTTCCATGGTCACGGAATCGCAGAGGACAACAGGAGGTAGAATTTATTAAATTGTTAACTAATGTGCTATTTCCATGTGTTATAAACTTCATTTCTTTGTTTATTTGCAATATTTCATAACATAATTTTACACCAATTACTATTTTATTCCGTAGATCTATTAGCTTACATTAACACATCGAAAGATCCATTGACGCAATATAAGTACCGACTGACATCCGGATTCTTTTAAAACAACAATAGTTTTAATTTGATATACTAAATTAGGTTTTCATAATGTTTACTTCAATTTCTGAATAAATATACCAATTTTTAAATTTTCTAGTAAAATTTCACAATGTACAATCCATCCTAACTTTTAGCGACATACCACTCGATTGACAGCCTGTTTTTGTTACCAACACAAACACCTGTTTTAAACACTTTGACATTTATGACAGCAAGCTGCGATGGCTGAAGACATGTACATGTATGTAAAAAGAGAAGACTTCCTCCCATTTAAAAAATAAATATATCAGTACAGTTTGATCAGTTTTCATGGGATCTTTATGAGGATGGTGACATTGAATTTTGTGAATTCTGTCAGCATAGACTACACTAGTGTTGATACAATAAATTAAATATAAAAAATAAAATACATGTACATGTATGATGTAAATCTACTTTATAAGTTTATTTAAAGTAAAAACACACCAAATAAAACATCACAGACTTGTTCTAAGTCAGCTGATTAATTCAAGCAAAAATTAGTAATTAGAAATTACAATTTGCAACAAAATTTGTTACCTACATGTATATGAGTATCATAGGCCTACAGACTTAAAAATTACTTATCAAATACTTTAAAATTATAATTTTATTTACTTCCCTATTTTAATCTATCATTAAATTTGTGTGGCAGACTATTGAACGTATGATTATGAGTCTGTAATGTTAATTATTTTTCATCTTAAGTATGTTTTTTGTTCTTTTTCTTATGAAAACAGAAAATAAACGAATTCACCAAAACTGAAAACAGAATTGAAGCAAATCTGAAAATCACTGGCCCTACAACCACTAGCTTGTGTATCAGACTAATTTGGATGACATTTTATCAACTATTATTAATGCTGTATATCCTCTCTGTCATTTAAATATTCCCTATCATTCAATATCACAACACAACTTGTCATAATTTTATTTGTAATGTTTCTCAAATCATGTAATATACATGTAATATGATAAAATTTTTGTTTTTAACTCCCATTAAGCTCTAAAGGTATATGAAAATCATTGGAACTATTACATCTTCAATGTTATAAACAATATACAACTGACCAAAACCTGATGACAAAAATATACACACCTCGGCACTAATACCCATAAATTGCTTCTGCAGTTCTCTAGCAAACTCCAGATTCTGAATAACTTCCCCATACTTGTCCACAGCAGCCTACAAAATGAGCATATTGCATTACTTATCCATGCAGAGTTAAATAACATTTTATGCTAAAGATCAAAACTATTTATAAAATGCACAAAAATGTATACATGTGTCTTAAATTTTATTTCATGCGAGTTAAACACAATATTAAGCTCAACAGAAATGATAAGGTTTTTTGGAAGTCCTTTTTATGACTTATCTATATATGAGGGTTACAAATTATGTTTGGTTTTGAAATTACATGTAACTGGTTTGGTATTTAAATGTCTTACTATCTAAAGACAATCATAAAAACAGGTGATCGACACTACAAAAATATTGCATGAGCTGATTGTTACTCTGAACTTTCTACTGAAGGACTTAAACATGACCATCATTTTCAGTCCTTCTGTTTCTTGACAAATATCATTAAAACTTTCTATAAAAACCCTATTGGTCCACTCCTTGGGCAGCCTCAATAGACAGGTTTAATTCTATTTTGATGGATAACAGTGACTGTTTAGATTAATATTTGAATACTTTCATTTCTGCCCAATTATTGATTTGCCCAAAGGGAATGTTTATGTTTGGGTGTACGTTTGGTGGAGTATCCTGCTGTGAAGACATGGGGGAATGTTTATGTTTGGGTGTACGTTTGGTGGAGTATCCTGCTGTGAAGACATGGGGGAATGTTTATGTTTGGGTGTACGTTTGGTGGAGTATCCTGTCGTGAAGACATGGGGGAATGTTTATGATTGGGTGTACGTTTGGTGGAGTATCCTGCTGTGAAGACATGGGGGAATGTTAATGTTTGGGTGAAATATCCTGCTGTGAAGGGTATGCTTCCACAAGACAATGCTGAAAATTAAATTTGTAAGTGCATTCTGGTTCACATGAGCAATTGTGCATTTTTTTCACAACACTTTAAGACTAGGGTTAAGTCCCTTAAAATAAGAAAACGGTGCAAATTTGATACTATCGGGGGGGGGGGGGGGCTTGACTGAAAATGTCAATACTATGTCAACAGATTAATGATCAGTTACAATTTTATTTCCATTGATCTCATATTTCAGAAAGTGCAAATTCTTTACTATAGACTGAAATAAAGACCCAAATCAGCCTGAAAACCTTATGTTGTGATGTGACCATCATGTCCTACCTGTTGGTCTTTCTCCAAAGGAACTCCTGAGTCTTTCTTGTCTCTGTAGTTGTCCAACTTTACCTGTAAATCAAAATATATGAAATAAGTGATGGTCTAATTAGTTGCCATATATCTTATAAGTTTAAATATAAATGTGTGCTACCTTTTTTTATTATTATTACCGGTACATACATGTGTAATCATAGTTATAATACAGAGTGCAATACACCTGTGCAACACTTAACAATGTATTGCTGCAGTTGGATACGAAAATTCTGTGGAACTACTTGTCTAATTGAAATTCCAAAATATTTGATAACGTCAATTCCATTCATCTACAGTGAAACTTGAATATAATGACCTCCTTAGAGACACAAGAAAACCAGTCTTTATATAGAGGTTGATGTGTACACAAATGGTACTAATGGGGACAACAAACAACAGTCTTTGTGACCAGGTGGTCTTTAGACAGACGTGGTCGCTAAAGCAGGTTTTACTGTAAATGATTTGATGACATCATTAATGTCACATTCATGATGCCGTGTTTTGACATTAGTATAAACATACATGTATGTATTCCAGTGGTATGAATGCTGAAAGGGAAATAAATATTGAATTTGTGTACACAATTAAATGAATAAGGGGCATGTAATAATATATACAAAACCACACAAATGTTTCTATCTGTATCATCAGACTACACTTGACTCTTATAGCAGAAAAATTTCACTTGAGCTACGCTCTAGTTGTAAATCAATTCGCTACAATGATCTTGTGTAGTCTGAAGTTTTGTCTATTTATTTCATTTCAGCATTAAGAAAAAGTTTCAAAATATCAATGCATTCATATGATTTGTAGTTTTTTAATCAAAAGGATTGATTAATCCAACTTGCAGTCTCAGATCACTTCAAATAATCCAAGAGCCCACAAACTCCCAATATATTCCCAATCCTATGGTTGCAGACTTTGAAAGGGATTACATGTATATGCATGACCAATGAACTATAAAACTGACATCACACCTTGATATCGCTAGCTTGTCGACATGCTATTCTATTTGTACTTTGGAAAATTATAAATGATGGATTTCATTGCCTTTCTAATGATTTGGGTGATGTGATACAATTATTTGATTCAGGCAGTTAACCAACCATATTTCACAATTAGTCAAACACCATTTTATTTTCAAACTTCCTTAAATTCCAAGATATATTGCATCAAGCAATGAAAATTAAAATTTCATCATTCTAGTGCTCTGTCTGTCAATAATATTCTGTAGTAAAATTTTAGATCATTTGTGTTAAATTTATACAGTGAAACTTATATATAAATACCTCCTAAGTGACACAACAAATCAGTCTTTATATGGAGGTAATCATTATATAGAGGTTGATTTGTAAACAACTGGTCTTTATGACCAAGTGTTCTTTATCACAGGTGGTCGCTAAAGCAGGTTTTTTTATTTGTTTGTTTCCTTTTTTCAAATTCATCCATTTCTGTGACTTAAAATACTGCTTGTTAATTGATACTGATCTGAAATTCAAATGTAAAACAGTCTTTCTATAAATTATTCCACTCCTAAAAAATAAAGACGCCCCATCAACAACATAGTCTGGTATATAGTATGGTAGATAATATTTTTACCAATATCAGTTAAAGACTAAAAGTTCCTTAGCATATATTTATTTATCAGATAGTGTTATTTGTTTGATCATTTCAATTTTTCCTGGCCTTTTTTGTCAATTTTGGGAAATGCCATTGGTGACACAGTTGGAAATTTTAATGTGAATTGGTGTCAAATTGGGAAAAATTGTTTGCACACATCATGAAAATGTAAATATAATGAAATCTCTTTCTTAAATGCATTCCTTACATTTAATTTGCTTTTCATTAGTTCTTTTGAACACCAAAAGGCAAATTCTTTTCATCACATTGGGAAAAAGTACATGTAAGACTTTGCAGACTTCTCGAAGGCAAAAATATTTTACAGGACATTCAGTCTGGTAAAAGCCGATATTTTACCAGACCAAACAGAAATTTACAAGACAGAAAAATTTTGATTGAATTTCACATTTTGACAAACAAAAGCACAATAATCCATCCTTCCATTTTATTTTTATACTTTCTACTTAAAGGGGCATTAGCTATGTTTTTTCACCCCCCCCCCTTTTTCCAGTTAGATTGATAAACAATAAAATAGATATACACAGGCATAACAATTTTTATATTCCTATATATTTTGTGAAAATTGGTTTGTCGCTTTTTCATTGGAAATTGAAAATTAATACTGTTTATATATGAATACCATATTGTACCTGACCTTATTTTTCAAATCATATAATGATATATAAAAATATAAGATTTTTTATGTCAGTGTCTAGACCCTTTTTTGGACAGGTCATGTACCCTTTCAATTGGAATTTTACATAACAATGGGCTAGATTTGGTAAAATAAAAAGTAACTATGGTCATTTTACTAATAGAAATAATAAAAATAAAGATACAAAACTTTTAATTCATTTAACTGTTTTTAATGAAATTTACAACATGGAGTTCATCTGAAGACTTGAAGGTTTTAATTGAGCTGTACTTTAAGTTATAAATTTTCCCTTTGACTGTATACTAAAAGTTAGCTATATGGTGAACAAATTTGGGGATAATTTAGTTGATTTTTCATTGCGAATATGGCCTTTTACAGGACCCATATGTTGATGATATTAATCCCTGGTACATCAACTACAACTTAAAGTAATAAAGCTGTGTAATGATAATGTCAAACAATGTACATGTATACACTGAAATATGAGTGTCCCTACAATGTAACAAATTTTCCGAAACTTTCCCAATTTCAAAGACTGCCATATGATTCTTATCAGTTAAATGTCATGTTCCAATAAACACAGCTTGTAGGCTTGCTAGTGTCCAGAGATGAAAAATTGGACATCACAGCAGGGTTCTGAGGTGAGGGAATGATTCAAAAGTATAAATAAATATTGAATAGGCAGTTTATAACAACTGTCTTGTATACCAGTGCTACTGTAACTCGGTTATTGTAGTGAACGGAATATTAGACTGAATTATTCAGGTTAGTGCTATCTTAAAATGAAAGAAAATTAATTGTCACTAGACGATATTAACAAAAACGAAGTATATTATTCAGAGATTTTCCTTAAAATCATTTAGCCTACATTTTTATCATTCGATTTTCAATATGTGAAAATATTTCCATGGAATTAACATTTTTCATATAAAGAATTTACATAATGGACGACAATTAAGTGTCCCCCTTCCTTTTTTAACCAAGAAACAGCACCCTCAAAGTTTTTCAAGTGAGGAATCATTGTGTGACCAGCTCAAAGATATTTGTTGACACTATTTCTGGTGAAAATAAAAGTAGAAACCGAACTGGACATTATGTCCAACGATGTTGTCAATTTTTCTTCGAATTTGTATCTGTGAGGCTGGCGTATTTTGAGAAGTCTGAATTTGCATTGGGAATGGTGCCAATTTTGGCCCCATGGAAACTATAGATAAATGCCTGTTATCAAAATAGCTCTTGTATGAGAATTTCTTTTAGTTGTGAATGTGATAGAAATAAGCTAGGTCTTGTGAGGGTTCATTATTTTGTACTTATGATGAATGGGAATAACTTTCAATTCAGTTTTTTTCATCCTATACATATGAAAATACATGAAATGCTAAGAAAACATGCCGTAAGATTACAGGCTGATAAATAAATTATCCTATTCTTTTACTTTCATTTTTGCAAGTAAAAACACATGGTCATCACGCCAGACTGTGTCCTGTTGGACATCCGTAGGGAATAAATAATTGTGAATATTTCAAACAAAACAGATTTATTTCATTTGTCATGGACAAGGATTAATTACTAACACACTCTACAACACTGCTAAAAAGGTTAGTGTCAATATTCTTTATTTAATCAGCAAAAACTGTTGGCTGAGCAAAATTTGATTACACTATAGTTAACATCCTTTATTATTTTATGAACTTGTATAGCTGTACTGGCAGATGCAAATGTTGTTGTTGATTTACAACCAGGAACAGTTTAAAAATTATTTTTATCATAAGGTAAACATCGCATCACTCGATAATGTCCAGAGACACTGGATTGAGCATGACCCGTCAAAACAACTCTGTACATCGAGACTCTACTATTAACTTGTGCGCTGGAATGTTGTATGCAAACACCTAGTATCATTTCAAATAAAGTTCTTGGTGGTGGCAATAAGTTATGACACTGATTATATTTGATGATTGTATGTATACATGGTATACTGTCTATCCTATACCATTTCTTTTTCACAAAATATTTACAAAAAAACCATGTCCTGAATTTGCTGAGACACACATCTTTGGGGCATTGTTACAGTAGTAGCATTCCTTCAGTTGCACAAAAAGCGGCTTTTGTTTCAAAACAATAATTAAAATCCACTTTAAAAATGAGATAACAATTTTCTGAATATGTCTTCTGCTACTGTTAATATTCACTATAACTGATCAGGTTATAGGATAAAATCTTCTTTCATATGATCTAAACGAAGTTTAAAATATGTATGCCTAAATGTTGAGGGATGTGGAGGGGGGGGACATAATAATACAATATAATGTCCGCCATGTTGAAACACAGCACCATTTCATGCCCATTTATGTACATTAAGAGTATAAGCTTTAAACGAATTATGAATGGCATTAAGTTGGTATAAATTGATATACAGACACCATCTCTCAAATTTTACGCTATGATTTCGTGACATGACAGAGAAAGAATTTGGAAAATCAAACCGAATGAGTCACATCGAGGTTGTCGCAATCATATAATTTGTGTTGTCATGCAAATTTCGTATTACTTCCGCAAGATTCTCACCTTTCTCTTTTCTAAATTTCTGACTTTTTTGTCCATAACAAGTATGACTTGTTTGATTGGATCCCCGGCCTCCGAGGAGGCCTTATTCTCGGGTTTTGTAGAGGCAGCAGGCATCGTTCAACAGCAACAACTCAGCATAAAGACAGATTCACGTGCTCGGGATCGCTAAAGTGAAACCTCGTTCGTACGAGTCCGAAAAAGACAATTTTTCATGGTCTTAAAAAATCTATATATTGCAACTTTTCCATGAAAAATATTATACTCTGTAAATATTCGTAATATATTTATGAATATTCTTATGATAAATGTAGGTATTAAGAAAGTGAACTGTATAGTAATGATATATCTTGTCGTACATTTGTGTTTAGGGTAAAACATGTCATTTCCAGTCTAAAATTCGCCACCTATCGGGAAACTCATTATCATTCAGGAACATTAATCAAAAGCAAAAAAACCTCAAATTTCACAATTTTCAGCCATTTGGCCTTTATCAAGTGAAAGACAACAATATGGCCGAAAATTTGTGAAATTTGAGTTTTGTTTTGTTTTGTTTTTTTTTTTGCAATACTGATATTTCCCTTTGGGGGACTTTAAATTTTATTGGAATTAATCAAAAGATAAGTGGTTCACTTTTAAAACAACAACCACCAGCGGTGGATTCAAGCGGGCGTAGAGGGCAGATGTGTTATATACGTCTCTATTATTACAAAGCCATTTTCTATTCAATGTCAATACAATTTCCCAATTTACATGTTTGTTTCGTTATCAATTTTCACTGCTTTGTTATATAATCATGAGTTTTGCAAGATACAATCTTTTTTTTTTTAAATGTTTCATAGGGAATACTGACATAAAAAATTCAGTTTTCTATTTAATTTTCTGATTTTTCAAAACAGTAAAAATTTTAACATAGTGAACAAATACACATTGCAACTTTTAGATATTTTGAGAATATAGTTAAAAGTTGTTTTAGAAATGACAATCCATGAATGTTTTGAAAAATTGTGAATTTATCTGGAATATAGAGAAAAATTAAAAGTTGCATCAATTTGGTATGTTACTTTAGGCTTAGTGTATTACAAATCCCGTAAGTTGCACAATTCCACTTTAAGAATTTTCTCTGTACGTTTCCTTTTATATCATTCTTTTGTTTTATTGATGAATACATCCCATCAAGAATTTTTTTCACTTACGAGGGTATGTCATCAGCTTTAGGACGTACCACAAATTTAGACCTTCACTATGTCTATGGACTGATGTCAATGTAGTGAGTGCTTCTTTACGCGCCATGCCTACCATAACGTCACTCATGCCGGGCTGTAGCAGCCCATTTCAGTGAACAAAATTCAAACAATCAAACTGCGTAAAATCCCATTTGAATATACATAGGTCCAGGAAAAGGGTGGAATAATGGACACAACGCAAAACCATGGTCTCCCCACCCTCAGGAACCGGGGGGAATAAAGAGAGATATGTTTTTGTTTTGGTTCAATGTTTCACAGCAAGAAATCTTTCATTTATATGTTTTTAATGTTTATACATTTTTTCTATTTTGATTTTGAATTGCTTTACACCACACTCAACAACTTTTCCATCAGCTTAGGTTCCAGCAGGACACGAAGTGAGAGACTTATTGATTCAAATCGTGATGCACTAACAGTTAAACTACTAAAATGAAATGGATAGCTCCCTACACTAAACCTCTAGGACATCTGTTCATTCCGGATCCTTAGTTCATTTCGGCATGTAGTCGGCATTCTTAATTAGTTATAGGGACGAAGTACATTGGTGTAGTCGGCATTCTTATCTTGTTTTTTATCTAGTTATAGGGACGAAGTACATTGGTGTAGTCGGCATTCTTATCTTGTTATAGGGAAGAAGTACATTGGTCTAGACGGCATTCCTATCTAGTTATAGGGAAGAAGTACATTGGTCTAGTCGGCATTCTTATCTTGTTATAGGGACGAAGTACATTGGTCTAGTCGACATTCTTATCTAGTTATAGGGAAGAAGTACATTTGTGTAGTCGGCATTCTTAACTAGTTATAGGGACGAAGTATATTGGTGTAGTCGGCATTCTTATCTAGTTATAGGGACGAAGTACATTGATGTAGTCGGCATTTTTATCTAATTGTAGGGACGAAATACATTTGTCTTGTCGGCATTCTTATCTTGTTATAGGGACGAAGTACATTGGTGTAGTCGGCATTCTTATCTAGTTATAGGGACGAAGTACACTGGACTAGTCGGCATTCTTATCTTGCTATAGGGATGAAGTACATTGGTATAGTCGACATTCTTATCTAGTTATAGGGACGAAGTACATTGGTGTAGTCGGCATTCTTAACTAGTTATAGGGACGAAGTACATTGGTCTAATCGGCATTCTTATCTAGTTATAAGGACGAAGTACATTGGTGTAGTCGGCATTCTTATCTAGTTATATGGAAGAAGTACATTGGTCTAGCCGGCATCCTTATCTTGTTATACGGAAAAAGTACATTGGTCTAGTCGGCATTCTTATCTAGTTATAGGGACGAAGTACATTGGTCTAGTCGGCATTCTTATCTAGTTATAGGGACGAAGTACATTGGTGTAGTCGACATTGTTATCATGTTATAGGGAAGAAGTACAGAGGTCTAGTCGGCATTCTTATCTAGTTATAGGAACGAAGTACATAGGTCTTGTCGGCATTCTTATCTAGTTATAGGGATAAAGTACATTAGTGTAGTCGGCACTCTTATCTAGTTATAGGGACGAAGTACATTGTTGTAGTCGGCATTCTTATCTAGTTATAGGGACGAAATACATTCGTTTAGTCGGCATTCGTATCTAGTTATAGGGACGAAGCACATTGGTGTAGTCGGCATTCTTATCTAGTTATAGGGACGAAGTACATTGGTCTAGTCGGCATTCTTATCTTGTTATAAGGACGAAGTACATTGGTATAGTCGACATTCTTATCTAGTTATAGGGAAGAAGCACATTAGTGTAGTCGGCATTCTTAACTAGTTAAAGGGACGAAGTACATTGGTCTAGTCGGGATTCTTATCTTGTTATGAGGACGAAGTACATTGGTGTAGTCGGCATTCTTATCTTGTTATAGGGACGTAGTACATTGGTCTAGTTGGCATTCTTATCTAGTTATAAGGACGAAGTACATTGGTGTAGTCGGCATTCTTATCTTGTTATAGGGACGAAGTACATTGGTCTAGTCGACATTCTTATCTAGTTATAGGGAAGAAGGTACATTGGTGTAGTCGGCATTCTTATCTTGTTATAGGGACAAAGTACATTGGTCTAGTCGGCATTCTTATCTAGTTATAAGGACGATGTACATTGGTCTAGTCGGCATTTGAATCTAGTAAAAGGGACGAAGTACATTGGTGTAGTCGACATTCTTATCTAGTTATAGGGAAGAAGCACATTGGTGTAGTCGGCATTCTTAACTAGTTACAGGGACGAAGTACATTGGTCTAGTCGGCATTCTTATCTAGTTATAAGGACGAAGTACATTGGAGTAGTCGGCATTCTTATCTAGTTATAGGGAAGAAGTACATTGGTCTAGTCGGCATTCATATCTTGTTATAGGGACAAAGTACATTGGTCTAGTCGGCATTCTTATCTAGTTATAGGGACGAAGTACATTAGTGTAGTCGACATTGTTATCATGTTATAGGGAAGAAGTATAGTCGGCATTCTGATCTGGTTATACGGATAAATTGCATTGGTGTAGTCGGCATTTTTAACTAGCTATAGTAATAAAGTGCATTGGCGTAGTCGACATTCCTATCTAGTTATAGGGACGAAGTACATTGGTCTAATCGGAATTTTATATAGTTATACGGACGAAGTACATTGGTGTAGTCGGCATTTTTATCTAGTTATAGGGACGAAGTACGTTGGCCTAGTCGGCATTCTTATCTTGTTATAAGGACGAAGTACATTGGTATAGTCAACATTCTTATCTAGTTATAGGGAAGAAGCACATTGGTGTAGTCGGCATTCTTAACTAGTTATAGGGACGGAGTACATTGGTCTAGTCGGATTCTTATCTAGTTACGAGGACGAAGTATATTGGTGTAGTCGGCATTCTTATCTAGTTATAAGGACGAAGTACATTGGTGTAGTCAGCATTCTTATCTTGTTACAGGGACGAAGTACATTGGTCTAGTCGACATTCTTATCTAGTTATAGGGAAGAAGGTACATTGGTCTAGTCGGCATTCGTATCTAGTTATAGGGACGAAGTACATTGGTGTAGTCGACATTGTTATCTTGTTATAGGGAAGAAGTACATTGGTATAGTCGACATTTTTATCGAGTTATAGGGAAGAAGCACATTGGTGTAGTAGGCATTCTTAACTAGTTATAGGGACGAAGTACATTGGTCTAGTCGACATTCTTATCTAATTATGAGGACGAAGTACATTGGTGTAGTCGGCATTCTTATCTTGTTATAGGGACGAAGTACATTGGTCTAGTTGGCATTCTTATCTAGTTATAAGGACGAAGTACATTGGTGTAGTCGGCATTCTTATCTTGTTATAGGGACGCAGTACATTGGTCTAGTCGACATTCTTATCTAGTTATAGGGAAGAAGGTATTTTGGTCTAGTCGGCATTCTTATCTTGTTATAGGGACAAAGTACATTGGTCTAGTCGGAATTCTTATCTAGTGATAAGGACGAAGTACATTGGTGTAGTCGACATTGTTATCTTGTTATAGGGAAGAAGTACATTGGTGTAGTCGGCGTTCTTATCTAGTTATATTGAAGAAGTACACTGGTATAGTCGGCATTCTTATCTAGTTATAGGGATAAATTGCATTGGTGTTGTCGGCATTCTTAACTAGTTATAGGGATAAATTGCATTGGTGTTGTCGGCATTCTTAACTAGTTATAGGGATAAAGTGCATTGGTGTAGCAGCCCATTTCAGTGAACAAAATTCAAACAATCAAAATTTTAACATAGTGAACAAATACACATTGCAACTTTTAGATATTTTGAGAATATAGTTAAAAGTTGTTTTAGAAATGACAATCCATGAATGTTTTGAAAAATTGTGAATTTATCTGGAATATAGAGAAAAATTAAAAGTTGCATCAATTTGGTATGTTACTTTAGGCTTAGTGTATTACAAATCCCGTAAGTTGCACAATTCCACTTTAAGAATTTTCTCTGTACGTTTCTTTTATATCATTCTTTTGTTTTATTGATGAATACATCCCATCAAGAATTTTTTCACTTACGAGGGTATGTCATCAGCTTTAGGACGTACCACAAATTTAGACCTTCACTATGTCTATGGACTGATGTCAATGTAGTGAGTGCTTCTTTACGCGCCATGCCTACCATAACGTCACTCATGCCGGGCTGTAGCAGCCCATTTCAGTGAACAAAATTCAAACAATCAAACTGCGTAAAATCCCATTTGAATATACATAGGTCCAGGAAAAGGGTGGAATAATGGACACAACGCAAAACTATAGTCTCCCCACCCTCAGGAACCGGGGGGAATAAAGAGAGATATGTTTTTGTTTTGGTTCAATGTTTCACAGCAATAAATCTTTCAGTTATATGTTTTTAATGTTTATACATTTTTTCTATTTTGATTTTGAATTGCTTTACACCACACTCAACAACTTTTCCATCAGCTTAGGTTCCAGCAGGACACGAAGTGAGAGACTTATTGATTCAAATCGTGATGCACTAACAGTTAAACTACTAAAATGAAATGGATAGCTCCCTACACTAAACCTCTAGGACATCTGTTCATTCCGGATCCTTAGTTCATTTCGGCATGTAGTCGGCATTCTTAATTAGTTATAGGGACGAAGTACATTGGTGTAGTCGACATTGTTATCTTGTTATAGGGAAGAAGTACATTTGTGTAGTCGGCATTCTTATCTTGTTATAGGGACGAAGTACATTGGTGTAGTCGACATTCTTATCTTGTTATAGGGACGAAGTACAATGGTGTAGTCGACATTGTTATCTTGTTATAGGGAAGAAGTACATTGGTGTAGTCGGCGTTCTTATCTAGTTAAAGGGAAGAAGTACACTGGTATAGTCGGCATTCTTATCTAGTTTTAGGGATAAATTGTATTGGTGTAGTCGGCATTCTTAAATAGTTATAGGGATAAAGTGCATTGGTGTAGTCTACATTCCTATCTAGTTATAGGGACGAAGTACATTGGTCTAGTCGACATTCTTATCTAGTTATAGGGATAAAGTACATTAGCGTAGTCGGCATTCTTATCTAGTTATAATGATAAAGTACATTGTTATAGTTGGCATTCTTATCTAGTTATAGGGATGAAGTACATTGGTCTAGTCGGCATTCTTATCTAGTTATAGGGATGAAGTACATAGGTCAGTCGGCATTCTTATCTAGTTATAGGAATGAAGTACATAGGTCTAGTCGTTATTTTTATCTAGTTATAATGATAAAGTGCATTGTTATAGTTGGCATTCTTATCTAGTTATAGGGATGAAGTACATAGGTCTAGTCGGCATTCTTATCTAGTTATAGGGATAAAGTACATTAGTGTAGTCGGCACTCTTATCTAGTTATAGGGACGAAGTACATTGGTCTACTCGGCATTCTTATCTAGTTATAAGGACGAAGTACATTGTTATAGTTGGCATTCTTATCTAGTTATAGGGATGAAGTACATAGGTCTAGTCGGCATTCTTATCTAGTTATAGGGATAAAGCACATTATTCTTATAACATGATATAATATATATAAAGACAACAAACTTGACTTATATATTGGAATCTAAGGATGGAAGAAAATACCCGAATCAATGGAATTTGCATTGGCTGAAGTTATCCTAAAATTTCACGTTTTGTGTGGATATTGGATAAAGTCCATTAGAACACGACAAATCGGATATAGAAATTGGTCTCAACATGGAGTACAATTGCGAATGCCAAACGGGATAGAGTCAGGTTTCCGGAAGGCAGGTGATGGCGTGCTATTACTACTCATGAACTACGGGTTTCTACGTTGAAAACTGAACCCGTTCAGTCTTATCACAGGACGAATAACAGAAATGTTGAAACGGGCAATATTTCCACTGGATCGCGTTTTCTACGTTTTTTCTATACGTAAATTGACCCCATGTAGGTTACTGCACCTTTTCTCTTGACAATGGATCCGTTTAGGGTTGGATCGAGGGTGTGACAAAAAGGTACTGAGATACAAACCTTTTTGTTGCCTGTTCGTTTGCGGTTGTTGAGACGTCTGTAACCATTGTGACGAGAATTCGTTCCTCACTATTTTATTTGGATTTGACTGAAGACTCACGGCGGGTCTGACCGATCAACATGAGATACTTACTCCTCCATGGCACCTGATCCCACATCTTGGTTTCCGGAGGTCCGTGTTTGTCCATTTTTACCAGATTTGTATATGTATCCTGGACATCCTAAAGATTTATACTTTGGTATCTGATATTTCTTCAGACCATGTACATGCGGGAACAAACCGATTGCACAGGAGTAATCTAGAAGGATGTGTAGGGCTACCTGTTGTTGCCTTTGATTCTGTTTTGAAGTAAATGTTAAAGCATTTTTTTGCACCTTTTCATTCACCGTGTTTAATTTCGTTGACCACCCCTTGCCCGTAACAAACCGATGTATAATTACTGGATTTTCAAATTTCTCTTGGGTTTAATCTAGCCCACGTGTAGCCACAATTGTTGTTCATATTCATACTTTAAAATTATGTTTTGCTCTCTTTATTTTTCTAATATACAGTGGATTCCTCTTATGTCACAGAAAATTATGCAGATAACAGGAATATGCAATTAACAGGAATAGTGTATTTCAGTAAACAACGATGTTTCATAATCATCTAGTCCTTTCATTTGCATGTATAAAACTATAATAAACATCCTGGGTACACTAGTAATGGATTCTCATTAAGCATTAGGGTAAAATAATGTCATAAAAGCAAAACTTTCATAAAACACAGTTTGGTATGTTCATATTTCCATTAAATTAGTATTTCATCATATAACTTTTTACTGTAATCAGTACATTTTCCCCAATTTGGGGAATATTTTATGCAATTAACAGAAATTTACGGTTTAACGTGAGCAATGAAAAGGAATATTTTACATATAAGAGATAGGAAATGGTTATGTGTTTTGAGTTCTTATGCAATAAACAGGAATATGCAATTGTCAGGTATGCAATTAAGTGGGATCGACTGTATATATATACATACACTGGGACCAATGCCATTCTATATCAACGCATGTGAGATCTATTGAATAGATGTTTAGTTATATGAATTATATAAATCACATAGATAACTAGATAATACAAGATGATATTTCTGTACAACTATATTCATTTTGCAGACGGTCACTTTACACACACACACACACACACACATATATACATATATATATATATATATATATATCCTATACTTCAAACAGAAGGAATATACATGTATTACAAATGGAGTAACCTGCTATAGAGTCAAAGAAGAATCGACTAGAGATTGGATGTAACCAACTAGAGATCTAGAGGAACTAGCAAGTTTGTTGGCGTAAACAACTAAAGATTTGGTGTGATCAACCACAGAATTGGTGTAATCAACTAAAGATTTGATGTTATCAACCAGAGTTGTGTAATCGACTAGCGATCTGGAGGAACTAGCAAGAGAGTTGGTATAATCAACCAAGAATTTGGTGTAACGAACCAGAGAGTTGGTGTAATCAACCAAACATCTGGTGTAACCAACCAGAGAGTTGGTATCACCAACCAGAGAACTTGAGGAACTAGCAAGAGAGTTGGTGTAATCAACCAAAGATCTGGTGTAAGCAACCAGAGTTGGTTTAATCAACTAAATGTTTGGTGTAATCAACAAAAGATTTTGTGTAATCAACCAGAGATCTGGAGGAACTAGCTAAAGAGTTAATGTAATCAACTAGAGAGTTGGTGTAACCAACCAGAGATCTGGAGGAACTAGCTAAAGAGTTGATGTAATCAACTAGAGAGTTGTGTCACCAACCAGAGATCTGGAGGAACTAGCAAGAGGGTTGGTGTAATCAACCAAAGATCTGATGTAACCAACCAGATTTGGGGGTACCAGCCAGATATTTGGGATAAACAGCCATAGAGAATGGGAAGAACTTGTTATTGGAGGAACCAGCAGGGTATTTGGAGTAACCAGCTAGAGATATTGGTTGTAATCACAAACATTAGACATTAGGTAGAGAGTTGAGGAAACTAGCTAGAGGTGTTTAAATGAAATGAATAAAGTTAGCATATTACTTGTATGTTAAATAAACATATCCATAATTCACGAAACACGTTCTTACTGATCTCGTAAGTTAAAATGGCATCTAGCTAGATGAGTGTGTTCGAATATACACGTCATTTTAAATCGGAGCAATATACGGAACAGTCCCTTGCTAGTTTCACAAGCTCGGATAACATAATTTGATGCTTGTATGTCCAATATACAACTAAACTTATGAAATCAAAACAAAAACCCATATAAAAAATCCTACAGAAAGATATTCAGAAGGCAATCTGTGGCTGTCTACAGTAGTTGTTTTGAGGGAAAATGGAAATCAAGTTTTCAATTTGCTTTGTTTTATATGTATTTGAAGATATCTTTTCACACATTATGTAAATACATACCGGTATATCTAATTTTTTGGTGAAATATATCAATTAACAACATGCGAATATTTAACAAATATTTAGATTAAAAGAACCATAAAATTAAGCTAGAATTATTTTATAACTTTTGGGATTCTTTACGTCAGGTCACTTTGTATTGTGCTCTATTACCGTCCGGCGTCGTGCGCGTGTCTGTTGTTACCAAACCTTCCAACATTTTCAACTTCTTACCTTGATTCACTACAAATGGGTTTATAGTATCTCTAATATAAGTATATCGACAAATTGTGAATATACCGACCCCCGTGTCACTAACTTCGTACATGTAACCCGGAATTTGGTGACCGACATATCGTGACTACATATTTGTTCATTTTAATAACATGACATCACCTGTCGTCCTACGCAATAGTTCTCCCTTGAAGCTTCCGTGACCTAGTGGTTTGAGCGCTACACTACGACATCCCCCACTTCTAGCCAGCATAGTTTAAGTTCGAATCCGCCTACCCTGTACAATGTCCTTATGATAAATATATACATTTGTAAGATAACTTCGACCCTGTAACTTTGGACTGCACAATGATAAAGGTTCACATCAAATGACGTCAAGAAATAATCAATTACTGTAGCGACATTACCGCTGATATATCTGAATCATTCTGCGGTCCAAAGTCAGTTATCGTCAAATGTCCATTAACTTATTATATGCTGTAAAAGTCTGTAATTTAATTGTAGGTGATTGAGACCAGGTGGTTCAGTGGTACATTATATCCTATCGTAGTCCTCATCCACTACAAAGATGACGTAACAACGTGGTTGACGTATCAATGTGTGTCATATAACCTTCCAAGTCTGTCAACCCAAATGGCAATCAAAGGTGGCAACCTTTAAATATGTGTTTGCTTCGGTTGATACTAAATATGTGCCACTTGTCATGTTGATTAAAATTCATATACATGTATTTGAAGATAAATATGTTACGTTTGATCATTTTAAGTGTTTAACACTAGACTTCATATAAACGCCCCTTGTCGTCTGCGATAAATGTTAGGAAATTTCCCATATATGTAGAATAATAATTTCTATTATCAATCTCAGATCTACATTTAAAATGATTTCGGTCAATGAATTACTAAATTTTTTATTTGACCGTAATTCAGCTAATTCCAGCGGTGTTCAATGTAGCCAATCGTTTCTGACAAATATTAAAAACTAATATGGAGATTTGGGGTAAATATTTCATCTCTGTAATAAAAAAGTTAATCCACTCGACAAAAGAATGACAAGTTATCATAGGAAAAATACATAACTTGCACTCCGATTTTATTACACGGTACGAAAAGCAATTTTCATTGTCCAGGCAAATCTGTTGCACAGATCACTGGGCAGTAACAGATTATCCGTGCAATACGGGCATTCGACAATACCATGGACAGTCCCGCTGGGACCTCGGCTGATTATATGAGGAAGTTTGCCAGTTTACTTACGGAAGGCCGGTGGTTTCTTCCTGGGTACATTGTAAATATTATAAACATAATACCAAAGTTATAATGCTCAAGACGATATCGTTAGACTTCATCAGTTGAGCTCCAATTTGAACTGTTTTTTCTAAAGATAAAATGGAATCATACAAGGCCAAACTGTGTTTTCTCTTCCTTAATTAAAAACTGACTGTCACCATGTAGCTGAAAAATTGTGCCGTACAAACAAAACTCCCAAGTCTGTCTATTGGGACCTAAGTCTGTCAATTACAGTGCCAATCTTACTATTGGGACCTGACCTTATTTTCACAAATTCTATAGGGATAGAAGATTTTTTATGCCTGTGTATAGCTCTTAAATGTTATTGTAGATCAAATAGTAACCGTAGAAAAAATCAAAATATTTTTGGGGGGGATAAACACAGCTAATGCTCCTTTCGAATGTTACAAGCGGTAATATTGTATGTGTAATCTTGTATACAGATGCATAGAAGTCTCCTGTATCATTTCATGTTTTTTTTTATTTCTGTTATAATCGATGTGTGGTTCCACTGTATATTGGTTATTACAAGTGATATGATTACTGGTAATTGTGATTCTAAAAGTAACAATTGCATTACATTTGCTGCCTAATACTGGTGCGTTTTAAAACTTGCGTATTATTATATTATTATATTAGTTTCTCGCGAAAGTTTTGAGCTGTTACACTGAAATACTGACACTTTAACGAAAATTTCGCCGATGGGACAAAATAAAATTATTGCACTATTTTTGGTTTGACGTGAGAATTCATGGAGTACAAATACAATATCGACCGAGGCCGAATTCAACGTCTTTACATAGATCATAGAACATGAAAATTGGTTGTCAAAACCCACAGCACACAAAAACCCAATTTGGAACCGGCATTTCATTACACTGCTGCCTAGGAACATTTCTTCACTATTGCAAATGTCATATGCTTAGCCAATGATATGGTGTATCTAAACATAATACATGTATTACTCGCAACTTCATGTAAACCATTTTAAAAAGATTTTGTTTTTGATTGGTTAACATTAAACTCAACAAAATTTTAGTTACATGGTGGCGGGAAGTTTTCACTGGTGGATGAGAGAACTTTGTTACAATGTACGCGATCTTCCGCAAGTAAACTAAATCAGTTTAGGTTTCAGCGAGGTTCAAACTCATACTGACCAGAGGTGTGATACTTCATGGTAGCTCAATGCTTTGATCACTTGGCCACACCATTTAAGCAGTGATGTAAAAATATATAGACTATCCACTATCTGAACGCCAAAAACATTGTAACTTTTTTCGATTGTCTGCTTCAGTCCTCTTATTTTGAATATCTTTGGACTGATATGATGGTAAACAATATATAATTTACATTGAAATATATATCTTATCAACAGATGAAGCCTTTTACAGGTACCACAATGTCTCAGTACATAATTGCTAGTCAGCCATATCTGAAACTTTCAGAAAAAAACCAGGATACAACACTCCACACAATCTTGAATATTTGGAGGTAATTGACCGACTTCCTATCGAGACAATTAAGGTAAACATTAAGAACAAGACAAATTATTTGTATAATTTAAATAGTAACCCCCTTTGTTGCTCAGTACCAAATCCAGTATTGGTAATTTTACCTTTATCAAGCTTATGCATTATCATTTCATCTTAGTCTGATCGTTAAAATGTCCAGCGAGACTTAAAGGGGCATTATCTGTGTTTTATTTTCCCCGCCTCTTCACTACTTATATTGATAAACATCAACAAAAGAGATATATACACAGGCTTAAATTCCTATATATTTTGTGAACTTTGCTTGAGAAACTAAGGTTTGGCACTTTTTCAATTGCATTTGATTAACTCAGCCTTCCTATTTTGTATACGAATATCATACTGGATCTGACCCTTTTTTCACAAAATATATAGAAATAAGATTTTTAAGCTCTTATTTGTTTTTGTACATCAAGTTAAAGTAGAAAAAAAATAGAAAAACATATTATTTTTGGTAAATACAGCTCAGCATTTTTCATGGTGACTATATTTCTTAAAAAATTCAATGGTCAAACAATTGTCCCTGAAAATGTATTGTTCAAATTATTGGCAAACTTCAATTTTCATTGACCAAAATTTAAAAATTCTAAATAAAATAACAAAATATTTATATTTTCTTTATTTAAAAGTTATTATCATTATTATTACAGGTAAGGGGTGCTTTTATGATTTTTTCTAGTGTTTCATGCATTTTAAAAAATAATCAATAATAATATAAAAAAGGTAAAAATAATTTAAATGCTAGCTTGGTTCAATTGAAATGGCAAGTACATATATAGACAGATTAGTAACTTGCCAAAAACATTTTCTGACCTAAGCAAAATTCTGACAAATGTTCAATTGCATTAAAATTTACATACGTTGCTTTTATCCATTGAATCAAATATTTTCAAGATCAATTTATTGTTGATAAACAATTTTTCGTCAATGCTATAAGCAGCAATTAATTGTTGTGAGCTGCATATGCATGTATATGTCAAACCATGTAATACTCATTTTCTTTCTTTAGGACAATTTTTATTAGTATTGGTTCGTTTTTGTAAGTGTAATTAGGGTGTGGAACATTATTTTTCAATAATATGAAATGCGATCGTTAATGATATAAGCGGCCTCATATCATGTTTTTCCTCGGACATATCACCATGTGGAGAAGTTTACCGAGTTTTAAACCCTATTGAATGATTATCAGGAAATAATTGTCGTCCATTGATGATGATTGGCGTCTCACAAGAGATGTCTGGGCTAATGTCCCTTTAAACCCATACTTACTGGAGGTGAGAGATATGAGGTTTAATACAAGATGTCTAGCGAGGCATAAACCATTCTTACTGGGATGTATGGTTAAATACAAGATGTCTAGTGAGACTTTAAACCCATGCTAACAGGAGATGAGAAACATGAGGGCGTGCTTTTGATCCTCATTGTCTAAGGATGCAAATCGAGTTGTTAGATTAACTTTGAAGCAATAATTCATCTGATTATGGGATTGACACTACTTTTCAAAAAATAATTTTTTAAATTCTGAAGCTTCCAAATACGATCTAATGACAAGTTCAAAGCTTGGAGGGGGCGTAAGTTTATATTGTTATCGCTGAGTGTAGAGAGGCGTGAAAATTTTGTGAAATTTGTTTTTGATTTTCCAGCTTATTATAGAATAGTTGAAGGTTTTACCAATATTTCAGCTATAGGAGTTATATTATGCTGCATTTCTGCTTAAATCCTTCCTTGGTCACTAAACATAATACTAAGTGTTGATTAATTGTGAGGCAATATTTCGTAATGGAATGAACTTTTACGCATCTTTCAGAAACAAAAATATTTTCATTAATTTCATTATTTTTATGATTACATTTCATTTCTTATTTTTCTTGAAATGCGACAGCTTGATGGTAAAAACATTTAACAAGGGCTAATTGTAACAGGATACTATTACATGATGTCCCCCAAACGGTGGATCGAGTTGTGTTGATATCAACCACCATTAATAACATACCAATCTGCAATTATTTTACACAGGTTTTGAGGAATAAGAGCCATAAGGCTGAAATTGCAATCAATGACACCAGTAAATTTTGAATTTCATCAAAATCAGACAATGTTAATTTTTTACCAATCAGAAGCCCCCGTTTGCCATAGGTGGCAACACAACCAGTACCATTGAAATTACAATCCCTCGATACTGATACATTCCAATTTTCATCAAAATCTGACAATGTTGAAATTTCCACCAATCAGAAGCCATGGCTTGCCATATAGGATAATGAAATCCATATATACCCATAAATTCCAAGAAATTCGGACAATATTGAAATTTCGACCAATCAGAAACCTCAGTTTTCCACAGACGAAACGAAACCAATATCATTGATTTTGCAATCAGGTAATACCCATTATGACGTCACATACGTAGTGCACATCTGCAGATCCACACGTTTCATTAAAATCTGTCAAGTAGTTTCCGAGAAAACGCATGTACAAATTTATTACCGAACGATAAAAGAAGAATAAGAAACAGAAAACACAATATGTCTCCCCAAACTTCATTTCATTACGAAATGATAAAAGAAGAATAAGAAACAGAGAAAACACAATATGTCTCCCCAAACTTCATTTCATTACGGAATGATAAAAGAAGAATAAGAAACAGAGAAAACACAATATGTCTCCCAAAACTTCGTTTGTAGGACATGATAGAACTTAAACTCATACTAACTGGAGATGAGAGATACAAGGTTAAAATACAAGATGTCAAGTTAAATCCCATACTAACGGCAGGTGAGAGATACCAGGTTAAATACAAGATGTCTCGTTAAATCCCATACTAACTGGAGGTGAGAGATATGAGGTTAAATACAAGATGTCTAATGAAACTTAAACTCATACTAAATGGAGGTCAGAGACATGAGGTTAAATACAAAATGTCTAGTTAATCCCATACTAACTGAAGGTGAGAGATACGAAGTTAAATACCAGATGTCTAGTTAAATCCCATACTAACTGGAAGTAACAGATACGAGGTTAAATACAAGATGCCTAGTGAAACTAAAACTCAGTTAAATACAAGATTTCTAGTGAGACTTAAACTCATACTAACTGGAGGTGAGAGATATGAGGTTAAATACAAGATGCCTAGTGAAACTAAAACTCATACTACCGTAACTGGAGGCGAGAGATATAAGGTTAAATACAAGATGTCTAGTTTATCCCATAGTAACTGGAGGTGAGAGATATGAGGTTAAATACAAGATGTCTAGTTAATCCCGTACTAACTGGAAGTAACAGATATGAGGTTAAATAGCTGATGTCTAGTTAAATCCAATACTAACTGGAGGTGAGAGATACGAGGTTAAATACAAGATGTCTTATTAATCCCATACTAACTGGAGGTGAGAGATACGAGGTTAAATACAAGATGTCTTGTTAATCCCATACTAACTGGAGGTGAGAGATATGAGGTTAAATACAAGATGTCTAGTGTGCCTTAAACTCATACTAATTGGAGGTCTGAGATAAAATACAAGACGCCCATCACTACACTTTAACATAAAACAAAGTTCAATATGACATTCTATATTATACATCTTTAGTAATACAAGACTAGAATGTATGATAATTTAAATCATACAATCTATTAAACGTTTTAAAAATGAACAATTTAAAACCTCTAGCTTTTCACTTTTTGTTCCATTTTTATATATATAACATCTACCCTTCAACAGATAACAAAAAAGGACAAAATATGGATTCAATCTGTACCATGCACATAATCTAAATACTATATCTAAAACCCATCTTATAAATAAAGCAATCTTAAACAAATAAAATAATCTTAAAAAAATAAAATAACCTTATAAATAAAATAATCTTAAACAAATAAAATGACCATATAAATAAAATAATCTTAAACAAATAGAATAACCTTATAAATAAAACAGATAAAATAGCCTTATAAATAAAATAATCTTAAACAAATAAAATAACCTTATAAATAAAATAATCTTAAATAAGATAATCTTATAAATAAAATAATCTTAAACAAATAAAATAATCTTATAGATAAAATAATCTTAAACAAATAAAATTGAACAATAATAGTCAACTTCAGTGATTTTCAAATATTTCATTTTTTCAGTGGCAAAAGGACATTATCTCTTATATCATAATCAACATAATGTCTGAAAACAATGATAACTCTGAAAACAATGTCTCTTATCTTACCTATAACTGATATAGAAAAAAAACAATGTTGTATTATAAATACTGGTTACAGTTTATATGAAAAAGAAATGATATTACAGAAGTCAATTACTTCAACAGAGTTACACTTTATAGAGTAAAGCAGAAAGGTCCCTTTTCACAGATTGTTATGTGTAGGGTCAACATGGCCTTTTTCACAGATTGTTATGTGTAGGGTCAACATGGCCTTTTTCACAGATTGTAATGTGTAGGGTCAACATGGCCTTCTTGACATAAACTTCATTTCAAGGTTATTTCCTGATGATTTAAACATATCTATATTGACTTAAAACAATATGAACATCTAAAAGCTCGATCTCTTCTGCCTCCCAAAACATCTTAATGAGATACTGTTTTTAAAACAGTGCAATGAATATTTTTTTTCAAAAGAAATATTTCATGACAAAGTAAAGTTTTATGAAATCACATTAAAAGACATTTTTCAGAGTTTTTTTGTATCTAGAATTCAGGGGAAATATACAACACATAATAAAGGCAAAAAAAATGAGACTGAAAGACCTTATCGCTCACTTGACCCAGTTATAATTAACACTTTCAATGCTAAATCTGAAGAGAATTTCTACAATCTTTTAAAATTTCAAATATTACCTGTTGTACAATAACATACTGTAATTATATGTTATAATTGCAGCATACTTTTTTCAGTATCATAACAAAAGCTAAAATCTTATTTTTTATTCAACAAAAACAGACAAAAATAGGATAATGACCAATGTTTCAATGAACATAAAAATAAATAAATGACCATTACTAATAAAGTCTACATTCTTGTAGACAGTGAACAAAACGAGTAGATCACAAACCTTGACCAACACACTTGTCATCATTAAACTTCAAAACATTTTGACAACTTTCATAATTGTTAGCTCAATACTGATCAAAATGATATTTGATTGCTTTTTTATGCCTACAGCACTTCAGTAAATGACAGTGACAGCCAGTTTGTAATGACATCAGCAAAACTAAAAAGAAACTAAAATCAACTAGAGAAAAGAGAAGAAAACACCAGTGTATATTGTATATATATTTTTATAACTTTGGTATAATGTTTAAAATATATATATTAGATAGCGACAAACTTTTTGAAAAAATATCACGAAGGACATTTCCCCCATTTTTTAAAAGCGAAATCATTGTAACTATCTCTGAAGTCACCCAGAAAAGAAACATTGCAAAGTACCCATATAAGTGGACTTATTCCTCTTTTTTTCAAAGATTTACTATGAATGGTCAAGTAAAGTTGTCCGTACACTTATCTAACATAAAATATCATCATTTTACGTTGTATATACTGTTGTGTATTGCAAATAAGTAATAATAATATAGCCCAGCTCAAGAATTTAAATGAAATAAACAAGTTGGCATACCCTTAGACCCAGATGAATTAGAGATCATATTTAGCAAAACAAATAAAACATACAATACTCATCAAAATGAAGCAGCCACAGAATCTGGATATTGTATATTTTTATGGCATCTAATATTTGTTGAAAAAGAATATCTATGTTTGTTTTTTCTCTAAAGATGTAAAAAAAATTATTTTCAAAATTCAAGAATGGAACACTTACCTTGTAAAGTCACTAACATTACTTTAATTATATTAAGCATTTTTACCTTCATTTTAGAGGTATAATATTTACATTACATATTTTTCAACAGAATATTCCACACTTGTCTTAACAAAACCATTCTGCCAAGTAAAACGTTCTTCTCACATGTTAGGAAGAACAGACAAAAGAAATCTGTGAATTTTGTCACAGGACTTTCTTATTACTCAATTCAAGGAAGACTAAAACCCCTGCCAAAAAATAAACCCAAATTAGGATCTTATGTAATAGAAATACAAATATACTAACTCTCAACTCAACTTTTCTCGAAATAATGAGCAGTATTCAAATTCAGAATATTGTTGTATTCATTTCCTGATGGACAAGCAATTTTCTTTTGAACTAATAACTGGCAAAGTTATAATGTGATTAAAAGTGATGTCAACAAAATATTACATGGATGCAGATGTAGGAAATACTGCATATTACATTATTAGCTAAGACACTTCTACTCTTAGGGAAAAACTAAAAAAGACAAGTATATTTGGTAAAAGTAATAGTTTTCTAGAATGCAGATCTACCGACCAAAATGTATATAAATACAAAATTAAGACTTCTCAGCACATAATCATGTTCTAAATGATTGAGAGAGAGAGAGAGAGAGAGAGAGAGAGAGATAGATAGATTGAGATTAACATTATACAGCACTATAGGTAATATATTGTAGCACATTCTGAAAAGTAAATAAAACAGTTGATAGAACATATATCATACTGGTAATAAAAATCAGTTTTTTCAAAACATGCAAAAATGTATAATTTATAAATTACTTGCTTTCATAATGGGCATCAGAACTACAGGAGGTACTAGAGAGAGAATTATTAGAAAGCTTTTAATTTTGACTGAAGGAAATAAGATTGCTTAGCCCTAGTTTCTTATTTACACTCCAATGACATTCAATCCTCTGGGGAAATCAGCTGAGAACCTTTAACATGTACATGAAAAAACATGTAAATCTCCTGGCTACCAAACTTAGTTGAAATCTGCCTAATACTAACTAAAAAACGACACTTATGTAAAAGATTAGTGCTTACTCTAAATGTCATTTATATAAAAGCCTAGTGTTTATTCTGAAACTTAAAGTAACAATAATGGATGCTGCATGTTGACTATGGGTCATAGTAAACCTCGGACTTACGTTTCCTAATGTTCTCTTTAAACTTGAAATCATTTCAGAGAACAAAAGTAAAAAGTTTTTTTCCCCACTTCTTGAAAGGATAGCATATGCCACATTCAAAACAACTGGAATCAAGAGAAGGTAACTCATAAAGTCTAGGATTTTTCTATAGAAATACAGCTGAGTCACTTCAAATGTCTTAGTTTAAAAAAAATGAATTCATAAAAACTTGAGTACTTTTTAAAATCAGAAAAATAAAACCCTCAAGTTGAAAATGTATAGGAACACATACAAATTCTGTTCAATTTTCAATTCCAAATGCATTCTTTTGTGATGAAGATAAACAAAATTATGTCATATGATACAGGCATTCACCATATTCCAATCTGATTCAGATATATCATGAATATTTCAAAGATTAAAATGAATTTAAAAATTATTAATTTTCTATAAATAATTAGCTTTAATTAATTCACTTGTGTATTTATATTTCTAAATATATATTTAATAAATAATATATTTTAATATCAACATCTTTAAATGTATTTTTCATTATATATATATATACACTTCATTTTTTCTACTGGTGCAAAACCTGTATCTACCTTATTGTATTGTCAACTGGTTAAAAGAAAATTATAAAAGGAATCTAGATACACGAGGAAACAGAAATTTTGCAGTCACTTATTTTCAAAACAAGCAAAAGTGGTCAATCAACTATGAATCGTTGTGCATTTGGAAATAACCTTTTTTACCCCTAAAATTCCATTTTGAACTCTAATAGCAGCCAACTTACTTGTGTTCTTAAGTACAATGGATTCCTCTTAATTGCAAAGCCAAAATGTCAGAGAAAATTAAGCAAACAACAGGAATATGCAATAAACAGGCATAGTGTATTTCAGTAAACAATGATGACTCATAATCATCTAGTGCTTTCATTTGCATGTATAAAACTATTATAAACATCCTATGTACACCAGTAATGGATTTTCATTAAGCATTAGGGTAAAAAAATTTCAAAAAAGCAAAATTTTCAGAAAACAGAGTTTGGTACAGTACGGGCCACGCGGATTCCGCAAAAGTCACGTCATCGCGGCGGGGTTAGTTATGAGCAGTCGTCCGCGATGAAATCGCGGCTATTTGACGCGGTCGCCGTCATCGCGGCGGTTGAAATTCCTCGCAAATCGCGGGGATGAATCAAATCATCGCAAATTGCGGCTGTTGAAAATCATCGCAAATCGCGGCTGTTGAAAACCATCGCAAATAGCGGCTGCTGATCTCCGTATACTACTGGAATTGTCGAACGGAATTCTGTTTTGTTTTGTTTTTTTTTATGCGAGGTCAATCTACTGATTAAATATAAAAAAAATACATTACTATTCGCTTAAATGCGACAATTATCTTCTATAGTACCCGAAATATGTACCTTCAAATTGATCCCAAACCAAACAAAAACCCCCGACTTTCACTTTGTTCAACAGTTCTGTTATAATTGCATCAAACTCCAAAGTTCTTCTACGTCATGTAATGAAATTGATTACCCAAGCCGTCAAATCAAAGTTATCCGTGCGTGAAGTGTAATCACATTTCTGCACAGAGTTGGACACGTGGGACCTTCTACCTTACACGTATATCGCTTTTCAACTATCCGTAACCGTGATATTAGACATCGTATGTCAATTTACACAAATTTTGTGACATCAATTAAAATATCGACAAAAAGAAATAACGGAACTTCGACTAATCCTATCGAGGTTTATTTTCTTTCGATCCTACCTACTTTCGTATTACGTTTAGTTATCTACGTATCTGGTTTATAAAACAGATTTTCAAACAAAAACTGTAAGCCAAATTTGTGACGGCGCTTAAAAATTCGAAGTTCTGAAATCTCTCTCTCTCTCTCTCTCTCCACACATGTATTTTTGCTCGGTCAAAAGATGTATTTCTCATTCCCAATATTTTAACGGTACTATGTTTTGTTTCATTGGTTTAATGGTTTAAAACAGTTCTTCGTCTGCTGCATATAATATCAAGGTTCATCATGACTTTAAAATCAGAAAAAAGTTTACATCAATAGAATTATCATGTATGCGATACTAGTATAAAGGTATAGAATTTCCTGGTCTCCTGACCATTCCACTTAAAACTACCGGACGTTTATGATATACTAAAGCTAATGTAATTGAATTTGAATTTGCCGATACCTTTATCTACCCGACTTTAATATGAACTTCAGTTAAAGTATTGTGCAACTGTGTACACTTTTTTAAAATTAAGATTAAAAAGTGGTACGAATAATATACATGTATTAGCAAAAGTTCAAGGAAATCTGTACCCGATTTCGTTATACGAAACATACAATTCATTCACGTGGGTTTTTTACAATTTCGATACTTTATAAAAGTAAAATTCCCAGGTTTCAAAAACTTATTTTAAACACCAACAAATGAACTCATACAGGTTTGGAGGAATAGCAATCGTTGGGATATTCTATTCATTCAAAACAAAAATGCATATGTAAAAAACTCTATTATGATATATCTTCAAAATGTACCCGGATAGAGACCACAGGCCTCCCGCAAGTAAACCTTCGTTTGAAAATCGATTTCAACATCGATCAAACATGTACTGTAACAAGCTATAGCTGATCAAAATTGAACAAGTCGTGTCTGATTTTTCATATGCTAATTAATCTGGAATTATGATTCTGGTCATCGTCAACTACCGCACAGGGGTAAATAGTCTGACTGGTGTTTTTTTTTTTTTTAAAATAAAATATACAACACGATTTAAACTTTGTATATTACAATTAATAATATAAAAATCAGATTGACATTAGTTAAATGTATTACAGTCCACAGACTGCTCAACCCCTCTTTGAAAATCTTCAATCACAAGGGAGTCATGATTGTTGCAAATCACGCCAATACATACATATTCAAGATCATATCAGCTGACACGAAATATGCAATGACAGCATAATACTGCTTACACAATCAAATGATTGGGTGGAAGATGGTTGAAAGTATCGACTACGTATATATATATCACTGACGTCGGAAGCAAAATGAATGTGGAGGGGCTTAACCAACTTAAAACACACACACACAAACCAGACTATACCCCAATTTTCAACACCTATGTCTATCTTTGCAAAAAAAAGGGGGGCTAAGCCCCCTATCCCCCCGGTTCCGACGCCTATGTATATGGCTAAATGGATATATTGAATTTATGCAAATATATTATACTTTATTAATTATTTTATTGTACTTAAGTATATTTTACGCTCTTTAAAATAATTTAAAACCGTAAATGACGTTTAATGACCAAATGATAAATAGAAACAATTACAAATGCACAGTTTCCCTTGATTGTGACCGAGTTCAATGTCGGCGCGTCTAATGATCCAAAAATACAATTTAATAATTGATTTCGAATCTAAAAATACAACGTTTGAAATTAATGCATAGGCGTCGCAAGCAAATTGAAAGGGGGCTAAACCAACTTAAAACACACACACGCGAGAAAAGTTTTTTGTCACCTATGCCGATCTTTGCCAAAAAAGTGGGGGGGGGGGGCTTAGCCGGCCCTAGCCCCCGGCTCCGACGCCTATGTAATGCATGCTATATTTTAACAGTTCAAAATAAAATTTTGTTCGATAATCTGTGTATATCTACATCCACCCTAACTCAGTAGCGCATTTTTCCAAACGACAACTGTATACATGTTTTTTGTTATAAAATTGGTAAAATATACATGTAGCATTGATATCCCCAATGTTTTTATAAAAGATTCCATATCAATTTTTTTTAATTTAGCAATATATATATAACTAGATACAGTTCTTGACTTACGCGTATATATCTGTGTACATAGGAATGCGAGTTTTATCTCTTGAGGCGATTTATGACCCCGTCACTATGGATACCCTGTTCACCCAGACTTGATGTTTTGTCCCTGTTATGTAATTGCTTTGATCTGCGGTCTTCAACGAGGAGCAATTATAACTGTAAGTTGGTCAAGTAATGTTGACTCTGATTTTCGGGGAGGGGGGGGGGGGAATAGATTTTTTAAAAACACACCAGATTTGGATTAACCGTACTTTAAAATTTAGTCTTAAACGCTAAGATGCTCACAGACCTAGCCTTGTTTATTGCGATAGCCCCTTTTTATAGCTCTGAAAATTACATAGAGATATATTTAGTTTAATAATTTTTGTTTTGATATTTTGTTTTATTTATAGGTCTACATGGTAGTTCTTGCACTTTAAATAAGTGGGGGAAATGTCTTGAGTGAAAAACCACATAGATCAACCGTAACAGTTACCATAATTACTCTACGCTTAAACTTTATTTTCATTTTTTTTTCAATTTGTCAATATATGTTGAAATACAAATCATAAAAAGCCAAACTAAAAAGTCAAACTGATGGAGACGTCACAAAAAGGCTAAACTAAAATTTTTGGCCTATGCTCGACACTTGAGGGTTCTTCATTGTGCCGACACCTATTGTGACACGGGGCCAGTCGTCTCCGGCGAAGTTTGAATCCATGACCCTCCACGTGTATGGCGGTATCCCCACAATAAACTCCACGCCTCTCCTTGAAAATTCCTTGATTTGTACCTTATAAGTGTGTCTGTTAAATGAAATATTTGGCCGGAATAAAAGACGAGTCGCAATGTGATAAGCAACTCTGTGAAGTGGGCTTTTATATCTTACCATTTCTGCGAAGCAAACACAGTTGGATCATGGAGAAACGGATACCTCATCGGGCTCTCAACGAAATATTTTTAACGATTAAGAGGTCAGAATTCAATCAATGTCTGGAGGTTTATAGTTTCAAAAATAAAACTGATGAATTCCGTCAATCACACATCAGGTGACACGAAATACGCTACGGCATCATCAAAATGATTGGTTGAAAGATGACTGAAAGAATTGACTGTTATGGCGTAAAGGATGTACGCCCCTACCTCATTTGAACTACCGGTCGAATATGAAAGGAATTTTTCATGCATTTTAACGCGTATTCATCTTACCAATATATTGCTATGCTATCAGTATATCTATTCTATATCAGTCTGGAGAAATTCTTTTCTGCAACTTGTAAATAGTTTTTTAAAACTTGGAAAATAAATTCAAAAAGTTCTTAACAGAGAATCACGGAGAATTTTAGATTTTTATTATTATTATTTCATTTGTACTTAAAATTTTTACGTGTGTAATATATTTCACACAGATGCTACGTTTGTTTATCGTTGTTTAACGTCCCACTAAAGAATATTTCAGTCATATAGAGACGTCACCAAAAATTTGCATATGCTCGGCACTTACGACCATTGAGCAGTAAAGGTTCTTTAACATGCCGACACCTACTGTGACTGACATGATGGGCATTAAGAAAATATATTATCAAATGCATAACATGGAATCTATTTTCTGTCATACAAGATATTAAATGCATATATCCTTTTTAATTTTTAGTATTTTTTATGATTACCAAAATGTTTTTTTTCGATATGCCCTCTGATAATGAAGGCATACATGCGTCGATGTAAGTCACATCATCCGAGTTATCTTTTGACAGTGATTTATGACGCTGTCGATAAGGTTCAAGTTCAAGTAAGGATACCCCGTTCACTCAGAATCGATATTTTGTCCCTGTTATGTAATAGCTTTGGTCTGCGGTCTTGATCGAGGAGCCATATTTGTAACTTGGTCAAATAATGTGGATTCTGTTTAACGATAGTGGATCTTCGGGGGAGGCAGCAATAGAATTTTTTTTTTCGAAAAGAAATATGTAGAGCTTGGATCAGTCGTTCTTTAAGATTTAAATATCAGAAAAAAATATTCTTGACTTACTCATGTTTTGGAATCTATATTGAAGTTAAGAATCTTTTTAACAATATTGCCACAGTTTTCAGACTGAGTAGGAAGTATAAAATAATTAATTTATCAAAACGATTTTTTTTAAATTAACTGTCAGCGATCGTTTTCCTGATTAATATATTGCGAATATGAATCGTCAGAAATACTTTAAAAGTTATAATTTTATCAAATATAAATCACAGAACTGCAATTTTGTATTTACCTCCTCCCAGTAAAGTAAAATTTTACAACATGACAGAACAATCTCAGCCGTTTACGGTTTGGATTGTGGGTATAGTTCCAATCCTTTGAATTTTAATACCCGAGATAATTTTTTGTCCCAATTAATGAACTCGACTCCTTTGGGTGAATATTCTACAGTTCGTTTATCATAGTTTTAGTTTTGTTTACGGTGACATATCTTTATTTTTACTCCGAGAATTAATCAAGGTCATTTTGGTTTTTATAATTAGATTACATGGGGATAAAGCAAAATTAATTTTTAAAACGGAAAATTCCATCAAAGGCAAACAATGTAGCGAATATAAAAACATCAAATAGATGAGGTTGGTATGGAAATATATCATTTAGTTTCAATTGTTTCTCTCTCAACTAACGATATATATATATGACCCACAGAGCTTCATGAATTGATACGATGATTGACAGACAAACCGCCAAACTAAATTACGTATACAGGTAGGGGCGGGGTAAAATAATCACCTGAGGGTAATACGTTGACGAAAAGGCGGGACTTCATGACTTCAGGTAATGAAAGCCATATCAAATAGATTATTTTTTATAATCAAAAATAAGAACTTGTCTGCACGAGGGACCAACAGGTCAAGTATGACAATGACCATCGTATTCCGATATCGGTATTTCTCATTGCTCTATTTTTCTCAGCTTCAGCGATAGTTTAGAAGCGGGTCGATGTTTGTATCTGTAAGCGTTTTTTTTTAAAGAATGAGACTCGCGTCACTTATTTGTGAGATAAAGCATTATTCTCAAACGAACAGTTTATTGATAAATATTTAGTAAAACTAGGTTGCGTAACTAAACATGATCCTTACTGTTGCTAGTTGCCGAATTCCGCGTTTTTAAATCAGGATGAAACTGGCGAGACTTTAAGTCGCGTAAGCAAAATTTTAAATTATGATGAATATGCTAATGATTCGAGATACAGTTTTTTTCAGCATTGTAGTCAAAACTTATGGTAGGCTACAGAAAATAAACGTACTTTTTCTCCGTGATAACACGTTCACATTGATTATGAGTTGGCAGTTTCAGCGGAATAAATTGTTTTTTAAGTCCAGTATAAAACACATTTGATGTTTACTATCCACATTATGTTAACTTATGCTGACAAAACATCGATAATACTTTAGCAGACCACGCTGGACTGGAATTTTCCAAGTAATGTTAACAAATGTAAAGTAATGATAACCTAATTAATCATCGATATAATTTAAATTCTTCACAGCCGCGAACTGCGGCGATATAAATTTTACATCGCAAACTGCCGCGATGATTTTTTCCATCGCAAACTGCGGCGACCCGCGTTGAGCTCAATAGCCTGATCGCGTATTCGCGGCGAATTTATTGAGCAAGATTTATATGACCACCGCGATGACGTGACTTTTGCGGAATCCGCGTGGCCCGTACTGTATGTTCATATTTCTATTAAATTAGTACTTCCACATATAACTTTTTTCCATTATCAGTACCTTTTCCCCCATTTTGGGGAATAATTTATGCAATTAACAGGAATTCAGGGTTTTAACCTATGGAAAAAGGAATATTTTCAGTTCAATGATAGGAAATTGTTTTGTGTTTTTAGTTCTTATGCATTTAACAGAAATATGCAATTATCAGGTATGCAATTAAGTGGAATTGACTGTACTTCTTACAACTTAAAGACTGCTATGGTGTACCCTAATACTAAAGACTGATTTGGTTTACTCCTGTACTTAGGAACAACTTAAGACTGCTATGGTGTACCTAATACTAAAGACTTTGCTCTAGTACTTTAGATTACTATGGTGTACTCTTGTTTAAGTTTGCTATAGTGTACTCCTATACTTAAAAACTACTTTAGATTGCTAAAATGTACTCTAATACTGAAGAACAACTTAAGACTGCAAAAGTGTACTCTTGTACTTAAGACCAACTCTTATTTTTAGAAAATAGTTCGAAACATTGGGACTTCAACTCATGGATGGTAACTGACAACCATATGTTTTTTAGTTTCACAGGTTCTATAAGGTGTATAGGACTGCTTCGAAACCATTTAAGACATGTATGGTCATTATGATTAATAACTAGAAATTTATTCGAACATCAAGAAATTAGACTCACAAAAAAATTTGAATTATAAAATGTTTATAAGTAGCATCAAATAACAAGATTATTCGGGACTGTGAATAGTTTGAAACATTAGTTTTAAACATCAAGAAATTTGACTCATTGAAGTTCGACTAATCGATGTTCTACTGTGTGTGTGTATATATATATATGTATATATATCACTGTATTTGTCATTTGTGTGGCAAGGGTATGTGCAGACAAAAGTTATCACAAATAATACAAGACTAGTTTGTGCCCTGACCAAATATAAAATGCTTTGAATTAAAAAAAAATAAATGTATATTTGAGAAACCACATTCTGTTTCAATTTGAGGAATAACTGATAAAAACCCAATATTTTACTACCATAACTTGTTTTAAGACCACATGAACACAGCCTTTCATGACTGGTAATATTTCAAGAGTTTTGATTACTAGGAAACAATGTTACTGTAAAAGATATGATTTAAGATGAATATTCTGTCATGACAATTAATTTCCAAAATGTTTTATCTTATTTTTACCATGATACAGTGGAGTGCCAACATTTCTTGAGGTGACATTGTCAAAAGGGAAAGTTTTAGCAGAAAAGTGTGCTGGAATGTGATTAATGGATCATCTCTGTTCGATTGTAGCACAACTTTTCATGTGATTAATGGATCATCTCTTTCCAATCGTAGCACAACTTTACGTAGGGAAAAATTATAATTCCTGGATTTTAATGTAACTTCACAAATGTTCATCTTGTGAAATTTATGTTCAGATAGAGATTATACATAGTGATGGTAAATATGAAAGATACGTAGAAGAAATATTGGACTAGAATATAATTGGTAATAATAATATTTTTCATCAACCAGGTCCAGAAGATCACCTTTATTTTCATATAATTGCAATACGTTTGTAAACATGATCTGGACAGAGATAGATAAGATAACAATAGAAACTTGAAATTGCAATAGGAAAGCTTGGAAAAGAATCTTTAAAATTTGCTAACTGCAAAAATTTATCACAAACTATTTAAAAAAGCATAACATAATATTTAAGCTGTCAACCTAAAATGGCACTGAAAAAACTCATTTTCAAGTTTCCTTTCTCTTTCTGTATGAAATAGTTTTTCAACCAACAGTCATAAATTAACATTTTCATAGAAAACAATTGAAGAGGATGGTTAATTGTGAACAATGACAGTCTGAGCAATAACAATGGTAGCATAAATATGACTTATAGTACACATATATAAAGCAACTGTGTTTCCCGTGCACCATCAGCCTTTGTCCAGCATATTTTTCAAATCATCAAAAATCTGGAAAAAAGGAAAAATGTTTAATTGTTTTGTTTCAAAATTGTTTTATATCATTTTCACAAAGTTTGTTTCTATTGTTGCTATTTTTTGTAAAGTCATGGATTTTTGTTCCCCATATTTTACTGTCTGTAGGTCAATGTGGTTGAAAGGTAAAATTTTTATTGAATTTTTATCAAATATCAAATAACTCTGTAATGAAATAAAATCTAAATCTTAAGAATCAAAAGGTGCCTAATCTTCATGGAATGCAACATTGTGTAAAACTTCTGTAAGGATTTGTGAAATAAACTTGACTTACTGTCAAACATATCAAATTTTTATCAATTTTAACGAATCAAGTCCCTTAATTCAATAACAGCTTTCAAGTCCAAATTGTCAAAATTATGAATGTAAAATTGTCCATCATAGACGGGCATATAAAAAATTGTTGTGGCACAAATCTTACTTTCATATTGATCTTTTTCTTACTTTCACATTCATCTTTTCTGAATTTCAGTCATCTTTTCTTACTTTAACTACGCTATATATTTTTTAAAATTTCACATTCATGTTTTCATATATTAAAGTTCATATTCATTTAGGGCTATTCCAGAAAAAGCAGAACATCAATGATAAAAGAATGTGTTGATTGGGGGTGGGTGGGGGGTGTGGGGGGTGTGTGTGTTTAATACTGATTTTGAAAATTGCATTCAACCCTGCACTGCCCCTCATCGGTGATTCACGTATCATTATGTTTTGATCAGTCCAGTGTCACATGTTTGTATAATTTCGTTTCTTTTCTCTTTCATATTTTCCAGTATGTAATTACATTTTATGGATTGCCTTGTATAAAAATGACAAAACGTGTTTTATTTTATCCCAATAATTATGTTATTTTACAGTTATATTTTTATATAGCATTGTTTTATCGACTAAACACTGGCATCTTAAAAAAATAATACAGCAATAAACACATGTTTTAGTGAACTTAGTTCATTAAAATAGATATTCGTTTTGTACAGATTTGATTCGTAAAAATGGCACCCTCCATTGTCTTGTTCCTGGCCAGAAGTGGCCTGGAACTATTAACAGATATATTCTTTGGCACGTTGCAATATAAATTTGATGTTCAGGTAAAAGTATAAAGTTTACTGTGCCAATGTATACTGTAATTGTTGTTTGGTTTTACTTTTTTGACCATCTATGTGTTGGTAGTCTTCAAAGTGAAACCAAAATCAGAAAATGGCATCAGAACAACGAAAGGGATATCTTATCGTCAGAAATAAAATCCCAATGTACTGTTGTATTGATGTATTGCTACACCACTAACATGCATTGTATTTAAATAAAAGGTTTTTAATTAAAATTTCATTGGTGGTACCCCTAAATTTCATGGGCGTTCTGCACCCAGGAGACACTTTCTTCTGGAATAACCCTTACCTAAAATACCCATCTAATGCCCATGTTCACTTAAGATTTAACACCCATGTTAACTTACCTTTAAAACCCATGTTCTATTGTTTAGACAACGATCAAGAATCTCTGCATTATCCAAATTACTATTGCCTTGACGGACAATGTCCACCTGAACAAAGAAAACATATTTGTTGTGATTTAGAGTAAATATTTAGAGTCTTATTTGAAAAAATCTGAATTTTTTAAAATTTCACCTTTTACCTTTTGTATGACATGAGATGCATAATGGTGTGAGACCATGTGTTTTGATTTAAGATGAAATAAAGATAAAGAATTCTGGGTCTGTCTCACTGCACTGTCTGACCAATGGTCAATTGTGTGGAATTTCATCTTTACCTGGTCATATATATATATATATATATATATATATATATATTATATATATATATAGATATTATATATATATGCAAATGACAAATTTTTATTAAAATATGACAAAATGTAATGGACATAAGTTCTCTTGATATAGACTGTTTTGTTGTATTACGATAATAACAGTATTTATTATTTAACTAGTATTTACCTGTATTTTGCTCTTTCCCACTGATTTAAGAATATCACTAATTAATATCTTTATCTTACCTTAGCTAAGCACCTTTTGGACAGATTATACTTGAAATGATAAAGATTGTGGTATGGTCCCACATAAGTAGCTGCCATCTTTCCAATCATGAACTCCTGAAATAAAAAATATTGACAATCTTAATAATGAAATCTATATCACTAATGACTTTGTTAAGTTATTCTTTTGAAACTTTTATTTCTCATTTATCATTATAAACAATTTTACTAACATGCATCTTTCATTACTAAGTAATTATCAAACATAACAACTATCTGTTATAATTTAATCTTGCAACACTCAAACACATTCAATAACACATCTTTTTTTAACTTTTCAATGCTGCACACTTGGTTACTATCAAAATACACAGAAATGTCAGTTAGTATGATCACATTACATTTTAATGGAACAAACAGGTTTTGGTAATAACTTGAGTTGACCATAACTATTTAGCACCTATGATTTACTATTGAATGTTGCACCTATGATTTACAATTCACTGCTGCATCTCTCATCTACAATTCAAAGCTACATCTTTCAGTTGTAACTCAATGCTATATATTTATCAGTGATCATTTGCAGTAGTAACCAAAAGAATCTCTTCCTCTTCACATTTTACCTGAGATGCAACTCTTTATCTTTCAGTTTTAATCAAAGATACAACTCTTTATATCTTTTAGTTTTTCTAAAGGTGCAAATTTTTACCGGCGATACAACTCTTTATATTTTTTTTACAACTTTTATCTTTCAGCTTTTCCAAGAGATGCAACTCTTTATCTTACAGCTTTATTTCAGAAGATACAACTCTTTATCCTACAGCTTTTTTTTCAAGAAATGCAACTCTTAATCTTACAGCTTTTTTCAGAGACGTAAATGTTAATCTTCCAGTTTTATGATACACATTAACATAAATAAAACATCCTTTAATCTTTCAAATAAAATTCAGTGATGCATCTGACATCTCATGTTCATAATCAAAGCTGCATCACTCATCTTTCCGTTTTAAGCAGAGATGCATCTGTTTGAAGGTTCTATGGTTAATTGACCTCTATTATAATTTATAAGTTATGTCAGTTATAGTCCATTCCAACTGTGGGTTACAGACAAATAAATCAACTGCTGTAAGAAATGACTCCACATTTCTATTGACAGTACATGAAACAAGTGATATGTAAAATGAACTTACTAAACTGCCACTCTCAGCTCTATTGTCCTCTTCTAATGTTATATGGTTATAGGACTGACCAAACAAATGAACAGACTTGATTGCTGGTTGACTAGCATGCTCACAAGCCTGTAACCAGACCATAGAACAACATGTAGTCATATCAAATATTTCTGAAATGCATTGCAATTAGAATTCAATGTGTACTTTGATACAGCTGACCTAACATTCACTGTAAACAGTTTACATCAAGCAATTCATCTAATTTCTTGGATTTTTAGGTCCCACAATGACTTTTTTCATTGAAATGCTAATATCACAAACATTTATACAAATTTAGAAATTTTGGCATAACTCAAATTTACAAAAGTTACCATGACAAAATAATTCAGTTTCAATTCTCATCTGAAATAAATTTACACAATCACTTATAATAGGAATTTGAATTTTTAATAGTGTTTTATGCTACACTCAACGATTTTTCAGTTAAATGGTGGCAGCCAGTTTTTAATGGTGGAGGAGAGAACCCGGTTACTTCATGGTTTAAAGTGTGATGCTCTAACCACTTGGCCACGGAGGCCCTCCTACAATAGGAATAATTCACCACTGATCAGGCTGCTAAATAAAAGATATAAAATTATTTACATGACAAGCTTGTTTCAAATTTGGCCTATCCAACTCCCTGATATGTGGCTTGGCTTTAAGCCCTTCCTGAAATAAAGAAAAGAATTAAGTAACACCAGTAATACATCACATCACAAAATGCTGATATTAGAAATTGTGCAGCAACAAGGGAACAAGCCCCTATTTGTTTACATTAATAATAAGCTGTTGCCTGGGAATAATTCTTGTCAACTTTAGTTACGACCTGTCAGCAACTTTTCGAGAAGTCATTAATGTGAAAAGTTAATGTACAACATATGCCTATAACAAAAATATAGCTGATAGGTATCTAAGTGCTGATATTTGGCCTTCATTTACATCCAGGAAACACAGCACTTGGATAAAATATATCAATTAATCAAAACAATGAGAAACACAAAATTGCTGTAAAAACCATTCTGATTGACTGATCTTGTGTAAATCCAGTTCAGCCATTCATATCACTTACAGTTGTAACATCAAATTTGATAGGTTGAACTATGTACAATCTCAAAATAAATATTCAATATCTCAGGACTACTGAGATCCAGATTTTGATTTAGTGGAGTTCTTGCTTTTTTTTAATGACTTAATTTACAAATGTATTTATACCAAAGTTAACAGTATGATCTTTTTAACTATTGTAGCTGCAGTTTTGGATGGCTAATATTGTTTTTAGTTTATGTTAACTATAGCTAAGGAAAAAAACAACTGGCCTTCCTCATATTTACCACATTAATTCATATTAATGAACCATGTTCTAAATATATTTCCTGATATAAACAGCATAGATTCCAGCTGAACTTGAACCTGTGTTGACTAGAGAAACACCATAATTCAAAGTGTGATACGCTAACCATTCAGCGATATGTAGGCCTCCTAACAGAATATTGCACTTTTATCCCATCTACATACTGCTGCATGATTAGTGATCAGATAAAACTAACCTTAAACTGCTGCTTCCACTGCACTCTAGCATCTATTTCCTTCAATTTTTTGTCAATTATTTTATCAATTCCAGTCAGTGGTGCCAAGTAAAAATCATCTGAAATGAAAAGGTTTGAAAATTATTGGTGCTATGTTGATTTCACTAACATTTCACACATTAGTTAACATTTTTCAAAACATAATGTAGGGTGAAGTTTTTAATGGCAGAAGAGAAAAGTTGTTCTTAATTCAGAGATTTAGAAAATACATTTTGTAGAATGCTATCTATATACCAAAAAAGGGCAATCATGCAGTCAGGAAAAATTAGGTAAATCTACAGAATTATAAAAAAAACAAGAGGCTAATGGGTCACATCGCTCAACTGAACTCCTTGGAAGTGGAGGAGACTTAAAAATGAATGAAAAAGAAAAAGCCCAGAAAGAGATCAAAAACATGTCAAAAATTAATTTTCCAATTTATTCCAAAAACAGGAAATTGAATCATGCATCCATGTAAATCACTCAGATGCAATTAGTTATTCAATCCATGCAGCAGTTCTGGAGAAGATTTTCAAAGAGGGGTACCCGCTGAGACCTATTCTGCGTACCCTGGATCCACCTCTGAATTGATCTGGTCATAAAACATAAACTCGGTAGGTACCAGGTACTTGCTTCCTTTATCCTTCAGCAGTTTGAAGAACAAGTCTGAAAAAATGTCCCCTCCTTCTTTTTGCAGTTTAAAAAATTCATAAAAAAATTCAAAAAATTAAATGTCTGCAAATTCTTTCTAAAAACCATTTCTCTACCTAATTACATGTAAACAGTAAATCAAAGCATCATTATGAATAAATAAGGTAAAAATAAAAGAAATCATATAAAAATGAATAAAAATGACAATGTGTTAAAAGACGTCAAAAACACATCAAAAATTCATTTTCCGATTTCAATGAAATTAACAAACTTGAATCATACATCTATGTAGATCCCACAGATACAATTAGTTTTTCAATCCATGCAGCAGTTCTGGGGAAGATTTTTAAAGAGGAGTACCCCCTGGGGCCTCTTTTGCCCCACCCTGGATGCACCCCTGGGCCGATCTGGCTGAAATGAACAAACTTGGTAGAGAACCTTGATTACTTGCTTGCTATACAGTTTCATCAAAATCCTTCAGTCGAAAATGTGAAAAGTTAACGGACGGACAGGCTGACAGACAGACGTCGGACAAGCAAACCTTCTGTTCAAGTGAGTTACTAACTATAATTGATTTAAAATGCATATCATATGTTAAACACTGTTCATACCTCTGCTTTCTAATATTGCACTAAGAAATCCTGGCTCCAAAGCCTGACTTAGGAATATCTGTAGATAAACATTAAACATATCAGCCAATGGATCTTCTTCATAGGCATTTTCCAACCTAAAAATAAAAACATAGTTGTCATGACACCTGACTGACACTTTATTACCCAAAGATGGCTAAGAAGAACTCACATAGTTTTGCAAAAAAAGCAAAGTATGGAAACATGTTGATGAAAAACATAACCCTCAAATGTTTGCTATCAAGGTACCATGTATGTTGGACCTTGTGAGGCAAAACAACAACAGTTATCAGAAAAGAACAAAGCTCGCCAAAAATGGGTACTTTTGTTCTGGCAACAAACAAAAAAATGATTTTGAACTGGCAGACCATATGTAGGGCCAGTGATTTTCCACGATCGCGGAATCGGCAATCTGGAACGGAATTTGCATTTTTGAAAAAAATCTTTAAAACTTCCAACATGAGGTGGAATTTATTAAATTATGAACTACTGTGCTATTTTCGTTTGTTATAAACTTCATTTCTTTGTTTACAATATTTCATGACAGTTTTACATCAATTACTATTTTATCCAGTAAATCTATTAGCAAGATACACTGTAATCTGACATTTACACATCGAAAAATAAAGGCAATCATTTCCATTGGCGTAATATCAGTACTGACTGACATCTGGATTCTTCTTAAACAAAAATTACTTTAATTTGATGTACTGAATTAGGTTTTCATAATGTTTAGTTCAATTTCTGAATATATATACCAATTTTTATAATTTAAAGTAAAATTTCACACTGTACAATCCATCCTAACTTTTTTACGACATACCGCTCGATTAATTGCCCTGTTGTTTGTGTTAAACACGTGTTCACACCTTTACGTTTTTGACAGCAAACTACCATGGCAGAAGACACACATATGTAAAAAGAGGAGATGTCCTCTTGTTTAAAAAATAAATACATCACAGGTTGATCAGTTTCCATGGGATCTTCATGAGGATGGTGACGTTTAATTTTGCAAATTCTGTCAGCATAGTATAGATTACGCTAGAGTTGATACAATAAAGACTAAAATAATAAATTGCATGTACATATATGACGTAAATCTACTTTATAAGTTTATTTAAAGTAAAAACACACCGAAAAAAATATCACTTGTTCTAAGTCAAGTGATAAATTCCAGCAAAAATTAGAAATCAGAAATTACAATATGCAACAAAACTTGTTACCTACATGTATATGAGTATAGGCTTACAGTACTTACAAATTCCTTATCAAATATTTTGAAATTATAAAAACATTAAGTGTTGCATATACATGTATATGTTTATTTACTCTATCATTAACTTTGTTTGGCAGACTATTGAAAGTATGATTATGAGTCAGTACTGTTAAATATTTTCAGAATGTTTTTTAGTTCTTTTTCTTGTTAAATCAGAAAAAAAACGGAATTCACCAAAACTGAAAACAGAATTGAAGCAAATTTGAAACGGAAAATCACTAGCCATACATTTGAGTCCCCAAGGGTATACATAAACCTAGTACCTGATGTTATGGTACCAGCTGATAATCTTATATTGAAGTAATATTTCGCACTGATAACACCATATAAATTTTCAAAAGCTAAGATAGTGATCTTTTTACAGTGGTTACTCTTAGACGGATTTGGTTATGCATTTAGATCTATTATTTGGCCTTGTATGATACCACTCTCCCTTAAGAAAATCTATTTTAAATTGAAGCTCAACTGATGAAGTCTAATTGACAGAAACAATTGTCTAGATCATTATAACTTTGGTATTATGTTTATAATATTTAACTAAAACCTCCATTATAAGATCAATTTTACACATAGAGTAAGTGGTAAATCAGTAGAACAATTATGTCTGTGCCACTGGAAAATATTATGCCTTTTGATTTTCTGTATAGTAGTAATATTAGCATTTGAAAAAATGTCAAAGTTTGGTAAGATAACATATGTGTTAAATCTAAATATATTACAGCACCCTGAGAGAAATTTGACTCACAAAAGTTCGAATTATAAAATTTCTATAAGTAATGTTGAATAACAAGATTATTCTGGACTTTGTCATTAGTTCGAAACATCGAGAAATTAGACTCATTGAAGTTCAACTCATCGAAGTTCTACTGTATATATTTTTATGATAATCCTTCTTACTTTGAATCCAGCTTTGGTTTTGGTCGATCCTCTTCAAAGACTTCTATGGTTTCAGAATCTCTGTGAGATACTATAACCTTTGCACGTATAGGTGTGTAGTCCCTCTCCATATTTGGCAACCATGTTGAAAACTAGAAATCAACATGAAATAATCATCATGTTATACAGAAAAGAAAGTGAGAAAAATAAAGTGTAATTATAATAATAAAGTGAAGAGTGCCACAGCATTAACCTAAATTCATGATGTAAACTAAAATTATGACTGAATCAGAATTTGACACTGTTTGCAGATATGATAATCAATAGTTCAAGTTGACATTAAAGGTTATCTAAAAGAAATCTACATACAATACATCTTTGAAATTGTTTCAATAGAATCCCAAAGGACCTTAACGATCAGCAGCCCCTTTTTGTTCACTAAAACCCCTGCTCACTAAAGATACTTCTTAAACTAGAACTTACTACATTTGCATATTTTTGTGGGTCAAAATTGAAACATTTATCAATGGGCAACATTTCAAAAAAGTTGTGAATTGAAAAAAAAGGTCACAAAAAAGCCAATATCCAATAAGAATACGTCAGTTACTACAAACAAGAATTGAGGCAGGTTGTAATTGTGGATCTCTTTTATATTAATATATTGGGTGTTTGTGGCAGAATACATGCTTTGTAACATTGACACAAAAAAAGATATTGACAGAAAACATTAAACTTGTTTTGACCTACTTTGTGATACAAACATTTTGTAAGTAAGGGTTGTAAAACTGATCAGTATACATAATGTATCTAAAAACCTGGACCTACTGTGAAACAAAGCTCAAGACAAGGCACCATAAAACTTACAAATTGACTTGTATCTGAGAATATTCAATATTCTTAACTCGACCTCCTTTTACAATCAGATTTCAGGATTAGCTGAAATTCAGTGAAATTCTGAATAATCCATCAGTTTAATGGTGGTGGCTATGGACTTTCAAAAAAGATAACGAGCGTCATTCAGGGTTTTCCCTTACGCATGATTTCTGCGTCTCTGACATATAAAATCTTTTCAGGATATAAAACATAAATATTAGTGAGTCCTTCAGGATGCACAAAAACTCGGTAATTTTTTTTTCAACCTGAGACAGAAAATGTGTTTTCATGTATTTTCTTTAATTTCATTGATTTGGGGACTGACAAATTTAATGAAGGACTCAAGAATTTTGTTCTTGTGGGTCCCTGGGACTCACTAAAATAACATCCTAGGGAAAACCCTGGTCATTCACTTTTTATCATTATGCCTCTACCGGTAATATGTATCTTTACTTCTGATTAGTCAAAATTGTATCATGTGATCTAAAACATTCTTCATGTCACCCTGAAACATTTATGTCACCCCTTCATGCGCAGAAATGGATGCGCGTACTGTTTATTTTTTTTTTATATAGGCTTTGTGGTAATTATGTGTAATCTCTAGCACATATCTATGAGTTATGGAGTGTCGAAGGCACTGTGTTATAATTGTTATGAACTTCTGTAGGTCAGTTTGTTAGTTAAGTTTTAAAGCCCTCAGGTGACATAATGCCTTTCGGGTGGACAAATATTCATGTCAACCCAAAACAAGGGCAATAAATGTATAATGGGTCTATGTTATAAACTTACCGTACAGAGGGAGCGATGCCAAATTTTCCCTTGGTCAGTAAATAATTCATATTTTTTAATAATTTTCCCTGTTTCAATTTTCCAGACTGGGAAACTTTCAAATTTATTCATGTCTTTGTTGTTAATCAGATAATCCCCAACCTGAAATAGACAAAAAGAAAAATCATGAATCTTGAAACTTACTGTATATAGGATACAACAAATGTGTGGTAAAAAGGTTAATAAACATGGAATGTTCATTCAGTGCTGAATTACAGGATACAAGATAACTGAAAAAACTTAACACTCCCATTACTACAAGCTATCTCATTAAAATTACAGCAACAATCTTTATCAACTGAAACTAAAGGGTACGTATTATTAGCATTCCTGTTGAATCAATACATTTTCTTTACCTGTGAAGCCATTAATAAGAGAATGGTAAAAATTACAAAACATTAACTAAAACTTCTAACCAACCCATCCCCCTACCCACACACTGTTCCACCAGAAGCAACTAACAATCTGCAAAATTTCACAATCATGAAAATCAGACAACTTTTCCACACAGATGCAAACACTTTATAATAACCTAGGATTTGACATCACAAATATTCACATGATGAGAAAAATAGTCACAATACATACCCTATATCCTGGCTTATACTCCAGGAGTTATATAGTTACAATACATATCCTGGCTTATACTCCAGGAGTATGATAGTTACAATACATATCCTGGCTTATACTGCAGGAGTTAGATAGTTACAATACATACCCTATATCCTGGCTTATACTGCAGGAGTATGATAGTTACAATACATATCCTGGCTTATACTGCAGGAGTATGAGAGTTACAAAACGTACCCTATATCCTGGCTTATACTCCAGGAGTATGATAGTTACAATACATATCCTGGCTTATACTGCAGGAGTATGAGAGTTACAAAACGTACCCTATATCCTGGCTTATACTCCAGGAGTTAGATAGTTACAATACGTACCCTATATCCTGGCTTATACCCCAGGCGTATGATAGTTACAATACATATCCTGGCTTATTCTCCAGGAGTATGATAGTTACAATACGTACCCTATATCCTGGCTTATACTCCAGGGGTTAGATAGTTACAATACATATCCTGGCTTATACTCCAGGAGTATGATAGTTACAATACGTACCCTATATCCTGGTTGATACTCCAGGAGTTACAATACATACCAAATATCTTGGCTTATACTCCAGGAGTATGATAGTTACAATATGTACCCTATATCCTGGCTTATACTCCAGGAGTATGATAGTTACAATACGTACCCTATATCCTGGTTGATACTCCAGGAGTTACAATACATACCCAATATCTTGGCTTATACTACAAGAGTATGATAGTTATAATACATACCCTATATCCTGGCTTATACTCCACTGGCATTGAGGAGTGTGACACACTTTTTTCTGTAAGGACTTTTTGGTTTCTCATGTCTGCCACTGGGATACTCTGTGACTGTGGTGAGGGTGTTGTCTTGACTGTCTTTTTCAGTTTTAACTGAGGTGCTGACTCATCATGATCAAAAGACTTTCTGCTGTTACTTCTTTTTCTCCTGTGATCAATTTAAAAAAAATCCCATCTTAACCCAACATCAGACAAACGGATCATAATATTAAGTATTACCGGTACACCTAAATCCAATCACAAAAATGTGAAGATTTGGGTGGAAAAGATAGTGACTGTTCCTTAGCATGAGAAGAGAAAGTTACAGGTGTTTCTGATGAGACTTGAAACTGATGTGTCATGTAACAGCAGGTGTAACATTTAAACAACCCTCACTGCACAGACATATAGCACAGGTCACAATTTGTTTTACCAATAAAAAGCCCATTTAACTTACCATATTACACTACATAATGGTTTCTTAATAAGGCCATTCCAATTTTTTGTTAAGCGTCCGCGTGCACTTTGGTTTAGGACATCATATTTGTAAAAAACACACAATTGGTGATCAGGGAATGCATTATTGTTCCTTACAATGCATAGAGTGAAAGTGTTTTATTTTTGTCGATGCAGACACAATTCTGATAAAATAAAGCTAATATAGATCTACCATCAAATATTTTAAGGGTACTGTAGTGTGCTCTGATTAGTAGAACCAATTTAATCAACTCAACTCCATAACCTGATGCTATTTATTTCTACTTAATGGTCACAATTATGATTTAAGAGTTTTGTGTTTTACATCAGGTTGTGTGTGTTTTTCGAATAGGTAGTTAGGTTTGTGTAATCAGAGTGGACGCTTAACATAGAAAAAACTTGAATTGGCCTAATGCCACTACTTGATTGTGGTTTAGATCAGCATGACATAGACCTAGAGACCTTGACAAATTTTACCAGATTCTCAGATCAGCATGGTACAGAATTCTCCTAGAGCCCTTGACAAATTTTACCAGATTCTCAGATCAGCATGGCACAGAATTCTCCTAGAGCCCTTGACAAATTTTACCAGATTCTCAGATCAGCATGGCACAGAATTCTCCTAGAGCCCTTGACAAATTTTACCAGATTCTCAGATCAGCATGGCACAGAATTCTCCTAGAGCCCTTGACAAATTTTACCAGATTCTCAGATCAGCATGGCACAGAATTCTCCTAGAGACCTTGACAAATTTTACCAGATTCTCAGATCAGCATGGCACAGAATTCTCCCAGAGACCTTGACAAATTTTACCAGATTTTCAGATCAGCATGGCACAGAATTCTCCTAGAGCCCTTGACAAATTTTACCAGATTCTCAGATCAGCATGGCACAGAATTCTCCTAGAGCCCTTGACAAATTTTACCAGATTCTCAGATCAGCATGGCACAGAATTCTCCTAGAGCCCTTGACAAATTTTACCAGATTTTCAGATCAACATGGCATAGAATTCTCCTAGAGACCATGACAAATTTTACCAGATTTTCAGATCAGCATGTCAGTCTTTTCAAAGGACCATGACGAATTTTACCAGATGTTCAGACAAGCATAGCACAGAATTCTCCTAAAGACCATGACAAATTTAACAGATTTTCAGATCAGCATGTCACAGAATTCTTTCAATAGACCATAACAAATTTCAATAGATCAACATGGCACAGAATTCTCCAAGACATTGAAAACTTTTACCAGATAACCAGATTTTCAGATCAGCATGTCACAGAGTCTTTTCAAGAGACCATGACAAAATTTACTAGATTTTCAGACAAGCATAGCATAGAATTCTCCTAGAGACCACAACAAATTTTACCAGATTTCCAGAACAGCATGTCACATAATTCTTTGAAGAAACGATAACAAATTTTGATAGAATTTCAGACCAGCATGGCACAGAATTCTCCTAGAGACATTGGCAACAAAATGTGATCTAAGTTGTCATCATACCCTTTTGTTCTCTTTCCCTTTTTTGGCATTAAATCCCCTTCGTATGACTGTCTTCTGTTTTCCTACAAGACAATTTTCATTGATATAGATATTTTCATAAAATATATAGGAATATCAGATTTTTTATGCCTGTGTTTAGCTCTTATTTGTTATTGTACAAATAGTAAAAGTAGAAAAAATTCATATAATTTCTTTTGATAAACAAAGATAATGCCCCTTTAAAACAAAAACAAATACAAATACAAAAGATGACATTTTAAAACTACCTATGTTTATTGTTCATTAAATTTCAAGGATAATAAATATGACAGTTTGAGAAACACTTATGTTTACAAACAATACATAATATCTGATGTTTGCATTCAATGAACACTGTAAAATTAGTACTGTAAGTAAAAAATCTTAAACAAAGTCTGAGAAAATTGTATACAGTTCACCCCCAATATATCCAGGAATTTTACTGCCTCCAAACTTTTCAGTCCATGGTCCAGAAAATATGCAACATTTTTACTAAAAAAGAAAAGCTTAATTTGAGGCATTTGTTTGAAAATACTTTATTTTTTATTTTGAAATTCCAAATTGGGAATTAATGCATATTTTTGTTTGGGATGGGTCCTGTACCCAGACCTAAAATAGACATAGGAAAATCCCTGATATCATTCCCTGTTATAACGCCAAACCCAACCCGCATAACGCTACTATTTCTAGAAGAACAGATTGCCTCCCATATAATTCTCCCGTCATACACCAAACAGACATACCACCACCCAAAGCCAACTCTCCAGTACAATTGGTCATTTATACATGTTAAATCGTTCAATCGTATTGCCAGACAAGGTGGGAAAAAAAACAGGTGTGAGTAAAACTGTTTGCAGACAGTCGCTTCTTTACTTCGTACTACGACCTCAAAGGGAGATAATATGAATATCGAATGCCAGTCATAAACTGGTATTTGATTGTATGAACAAAGTGTAGTAGTCAGACAGGGACCAGCTTTCCAGTGTCACAATTTTCAAAGCTCACATCAGTGAAAGTTGGAAAAAATTGATGCGTCATGTGTTCACACAGCAATTATCAAAATTATGAGTAGATGGGATATATAAACATAAAGCATTTGTATTACCGGCATGTTAAAGAGTATTTTTAAACAAAAATCAATAAAACCGCCATTTTAATAGGGTGACCATAATGTCCAAATTTAAACAATAGACAAAATATCCAAATTAATTGTAAACAGGATGTGATATACAGCAGGGATTAAATATATGAAAAAGACCACACCTTGAAAATAGCAAACCCCAATATATATTGCCAAATTTTTTATACTGCCAGAAGTAGGGAAAACAAAAGGTGGAGGTATATCGGAGGTGAACTGTACATGTAAATGTAACAACATAGTAATGTATAAAATGGTAAGAAGAGTAAACATACATACTGACTTACATGACCCAAGTGAAAATCATACATGCACATACATGTACAGACATAAAAATTCTTTAATGAATACACATAAAATACAGAAACATACAAATTGTTTGATAGATGAGCAAAGAAGCAATGTCTCAATCAGAGGATTTGCTTCAAAGTTCACAAATAAATCCTTTCTTACTGAAAATCCAGAGCTACATGTATACTACAGTATGGGTTTGATATGAAACTTACAACAGCAAATGGAGCCCATTCTGGGTCTTCATCAGAATCATATGTTTCAGTCTCTGGCAGTGATCGTTTTTTAGCTGGGACAATTGGACTTAGGATTTCATCATCTGAATCACTTTCAATATATTTTTCTGGAAAAGTAAATGGAACATGACATGATGTTTTGAAATTTGACCACTGTACATATTGTATGTTTCACTAACTATCTTTAGAACAATAATTACTCTGTAAACTGCATAAGAACTTATTAACTTCTTAAATTTGTGGCAAACCTTTCATTGGCTAATTGTCTGGATAAGCATTTTCTGTCAGTTTATAATGAACAACACTACATTATGGGCCCACAAAGCTTGAAGTCTTTCGAGGAGAGACTTACAGTCCCATAATTTTGCAAATATTTCAAAATGTCTGCCATATTATAACTCACCTTGGATCTCAATGATATAAACAAACTTTGGTTGAAATTTAAGGTAAAATATTTGACAGATAATATGATTTTTATGAGCATTAACTTAAAGAGTTAAAAATCTGCTAAAAAATGACACTGTGGTTTAAATAAAGGTAAGACTTATAATCCAGAAAATATGGTATATCTAGTACATTATATATAAAAAAAATTTCAAATTGAAAATCAAATCCAGGTAATGAATGAATTCAACATTTGTCTGGCATTCAGGAAATAGACTTTAATCTGTGCAGCGATCTAACATCTTACCTGCGGGTATCAGTTGGGTAACTGACACTCACTAATTACTCATATCCTAAATAAACAATCTGTTTGATTGCTGGTATCAATTATGTAACTGACAATGCTAGATCTATAATCTAAATTAAAAATATGCCAACAAGGAAATGAAGACCACAAAATAACACTGGAGCGATCGTTCAGGTTAAGTAGAGGTTATGACAAATACAAATCACGTAACCTCCTTTTTGTTTTTGATGAATTTCATTTTTCAGTCTTCATTATTGCTATCATAACCTGCAGATTATGGTCATTCCTTTTAACCTAACCTGTAATTGGTTATGATGATTTCTGTTATTTTATGGCCTGAAATGTCAAAACACATAGTTTTTGAAAATCAGGATCGAGGTGCCAACTAATGTGCATGATATATTGATGCAGATTGATGTGATAAAGTTTTTATCAAATAAATTAGGCGAGTAATTAAACATCTGGAACAAAAAAAAGTATTACAACACAATGATAATGAAAGCTTTAACACCACAACAGGGAGGATTAAACTTTGTGACTTGACCTGCAATCACATAACTACCTGAGATCAAATAGTTCTGCTTTCAAGCTGAAGACATTTTTAATCATATCTATTAAGGCTGTCTTTTTTTTCTTTCTTTTTTTTTAGGGGGGAGGGGGTCGTTTAAAAGGGCACCTTTATTTTAAGAAATTATATAATATAATTCCGACCTAGGTGGTTCCCCCTAATTACCAGTAGATAAATTTCAGCAAGAGAATATATTTATGTTTCCCCTTGTTCTGAAATACATTTATTTATCCATTTATGTGACAAATACAAAAGAGTTCAGCTGCAAATATTTAGCACCATTTTAACATTCCAGATATTAACAGTATAATACATGTACATGTACAAATACATGTACAATTGTACATACAATGTATGCATAATGTACCTAAATGACCAGAGGAAAGCCAGGCTACCAGTCTAGATCCTGGTTCCACCACTTGATGACAGATTTGCAGAACGAAGCCCCTGAATGGTGATTTTAGTTTTAATAGTCTCATACTTGTTATTTGACTGTTTCTTGTACATTTTAGATCAAAACTTAAGCAGCCTAATTAATCATTATACATCCCACCTACAGTATACAATGTATCAAGACTAGAAAAACTTTTTATCAGTATGTGCAATCCTTAGAGACTTCATATTCCGGATTTCCACATTTGCCATGCTGTTTTACTTTGTCCAATGTTGTATACCTGATATAATTACATGTTACATAGCTTTTATCTTATGTGATAAAAAGAGAAATGTTCTAAAAGACTCCAAATATATAATCACTTACTTTTTTCCTGGGCCTTCTCCTTAGCTTTTCTTGAGGACATCTGTCTACGAGGTACAGGTGTTGTTGACTCTTGACTGAACTTTTCATCTTCTTCCATCCTTTCTGTTTCTTTTGAATCAATGTGAAATTCATCATCTCCAGATGAATTCTCATATTCATTAGCAACATAATTAACATGAGCATGAGAACTTGACCGTCGACTTTTCCCAGAGCGAGGGGATTTTTTCTTGGGGCTTTTAAGTTTTGTCACACCACTTTTTATGTTAGAACTTTTAATTTTACCACTTATTCTGCTCTTTCCTTTGCTTAAGCTTATTTTAACTTTCAAACTTGGTTTTCCGTCCTCGTTCAATTCTGACATATTTTGTACAGTACTACTTATATAACTATTACTATCCTCATCGGAATTTGCTGCAGAATCGTTGTATGACGTACACGGCGAGTTTTGTCCCATGTTACTACTGTTCTCACTGTCTTGTTTTGGTGTGCTTGCTGCACTATCACTACTTGTTTTATTTTCAACTGTTTCCACAGGCCTCCTGCGCGGAGGTTCTGGTATATATTTTGGAAGTTCTGGTCGTTTCACCACAGTAGAATTGACACTGGATAATGTCTCTGGTTTCTTTCCTTGAATGAAACTGAGAAAAGAATCCATGAAACCAGAACTTGGATTCTTTTTCATTTCTGACTTTGATATGGGATGGGGATGATGGGGTACAGGGGGGTTTGATGGGTTATGCAAAACTGAGGGGGGGTGTACTGTATCATATTTATGCATTTGTTTTGGCATTGGTTTTTCTAAAACAGGTGGTTTTCTTAAATGTTCAAACTCATCATCAATTTCTGGGTGGGTGGTAATTGCTATGGGTGGAGCATATTTTTGCTGCAATTTAGATTGGTTCTGCCACCTATCTGTTGAATCATCTGTGGCCTCCATAGTAATCATATTTTCTCTTGCAGATGATGATGGTCCAATTAAACTAGACAAAGCATCCTCATCTATTGTAGATGTGCTCCGATGTAAAACTGGTGATTCACCATATCCCATACGTGAGCCCTGATTTTCAAAATGGTTATTATAGCCATCAATGTCGGAGTAAAGTGTATTTTGAGGGGCTTGCACTGAGTAATTGTCTCCTTCAGCCAAAACCAAGGCCTGCATACCTAATGGGTCGTCTATTGTTGCCTTTTCAATATCTATGTCTGTATTTGACTGTAGCTGATCAACAAATGACTGACTTTGAGAAGGTTGTCCATACGTAAAATTTGGGTTATTACCCAATAATGAAGTCGCATTATCATTTTGCATGGAGTTAACTGATATTTGTACTGGGGGACTTTGATTGACGGGCGAGTGCTGTGAGACACTGGTCTGAAGTATGCTCTGAGGTGGCATATTTCTGTTAGCTCCACCCCTTATCACACTGTCTGATATAACAGGTACTTGGTTAATGGATGCTGAAACTGAACATGAACTGACAGATAATGACATGTGATTTGTAGATGATAAGTTTGGATTCACAATATTTTGAGACTGTTGTAATGAAAACTGCTCATTCATCAGGTTTGAATGTTGATTACTATTTACAAGTGGACTGTTGGGGACATTTCTATGTTGACTATTATTTAATAAGGGGCTGCTAGGAACACTTTTCTGAGAACTGTTGTGACTTTGTATGCTACTTCCATAGCTGCTATCCATCATATTCTGTTGTGCCATTTGTGGACTATAGGACTGAGGAGTTTGCGGACTAGTGGTCTGTTTTTTCTGGGGACTGTATGGGTACGTAGTATGTGGACTAAAGGATCCACCCATACTCATGACATGCGCAGTCTGATTACTTCCTTGTGGATGTCCAGCCATGATTGACTGGTTTGCTAGTGTAGGACTCCGCATTGTTTCTTGAAACACCTTCTCATTTTGTCTGGCCTGCTCTTTCATAGCATTCTGGTCCTTTCTTTTCCGTCCTCGTGGTTTCTTTGGTTTAGTAGTAGAGTCAGGCACAGCTTGAACTGGTGTAGGTGGAGTTGAGACAACAGTAGAACTAGGCAATTGAGCTTGTGGACTACCCATCTGTAATGCAATATGTGGACTGCCTATCTGAACAGTTTGCTGATGCAGTGGACTATGGGTATTATGCAAATTTTGCGTCTGTATGATATGAGGGTTACCATTATGATTTTTCACAACACTGGTGCTCATATTTGAACTATGAAGTGAGTTTCTAACAGAATCTAGCTCCTGTGATAGGCTTTGTTGGCCCTCTGATTTATGCAGGTTACTCTGCAGTAAAAGGTGATGTGTGTCTTGTATAACCATTCGCTCCTGCTTTTGTTGTTGCAGATCCATCTTTATAGGATGACTGACAGGATTTAACTGTGGAAAGTCATGTATTTCTACAGAACTGAAATTATCATTCGGCTGTCCAGGATCAGAGACTGGACTCACGGGGTCATAATTCATGTTTGATGCAATAGATGTTGTTTGATAAGATGACTCTGATTTAACTGGCAATGATGATGCAAAGCTTTCAAATGTGGTATGAGACTGTGATTTGGTTAGATCTTCAATTCCATGCTCTGAAAGTCCATAATTTGCCAGCAATGAATTTGACGGACTTGCCAAACCCACTTCTGACGCCTTTGAAGAAGAAACTGAATAACCTGGTGATGTAGCACCAAGCAGCTTCCCAGTTGTTGATACATGAATCTGTTGGTACAAATCTGTGGAAAATGGATTTCTCTGTATCGTACTGTTCCTGCTTGCAGAAACACCAGTATGAGCTGGCGGTGGCCCTATTGAGCTACCAGAAGTAGGAATAGTTAAATCTGTACCAAATACATTTGACTGACCTGCAACAAAATTGGACAGCCCCCATCCCTTTTGAGATCTTTCACTGGATGTAACACCATAACTGCCGACTGTATCTTTGAGCTGTTCATGACCAAACAAAGTTTTATTTCTCCCTGGATCTGATGTTAAATGATGTGGTAAACTATATGGGTTAGTACCATCTGGAGATCTTAATCCTGGTGATTCTAAAGAAAATGGTGACTGTCCAACTTGCAGTGATTTGTAAGGATTCTGTCCTCCCAAGGGAGATTGCAAGGGACTGACTGCATCCAAATACTGTGGTACTGAGTTGTGTAATTGCAGTGGGAAGTTGGCAGGTGCCCCAGTAAGGCCTCCCAGTGTTCTCCCTGATCCATGTGGTGGCAGTGAGGCTCCTATTCCCAAACCTGCAATTGAAATAATGAAAAAGTTCAGCATTGTTTCTCGTCATATGCCAATAAGGGAAATTCAAAAATGTCAAAGACCCTATGCAAAGGAATCTGGAAAAATTCCAAACATAAACATGCAAAGAATTTAAAAATCACAATGACTCTAGTTCATACATCCCATCTAGTAAAATTTTCTTCACATGACATCTCATTTATGATTAGTTACATATTTGTTACATGGATTTCACATTCACAAAAGAAAATACATGTATCATTTTTTTCAATCAAGATAAAAACTTTCAGATCAACTTGGCACCATGAATAATAAGGCTAGTTACACAATTTTTGTTTTGTTTTGAACTGTGTCAAATTCCACACTCAACAATTTTTCAGTTACATAGTGGTGGCCAGTTTTTAATAGTGAAGAGACAATGGGCCTTCCACAAGTAAACTAGCAAACTTTCTCACAAAATCAGCATAGGTTCCAGTATTTTGGAACTGGAATTTAAAACATTGGTTTGGTTACCTGGATTGAGACCAGTTTGATCAGCTGTCAACAAAGGAAGATCAAATCTATTGAGATTTGCGGATGAGGAGGCCAAACTACTGCCTGTTCCTAAATGGCCATAGGAAGGGTTGAAATTCCGCCACTGGTTAGGATCCATGGTTTAGTGACCCATTTCTAATGTGACATAAATCATTTGCCTGAAAAAAAAAAATTAAGATCAATCTCTGTCTACACTGAAAAGATTGAAAATTTTGAGCCAGATTCAAAGTTTTGAAAAATTATGATTGTGTCTGTGTAAAAACTATATATGCCACTAATTTGCTGTCATCCTAATAAATCCAATTAACTGAATTAAACAAAGAGATTATTGTCTGTGTTAATAACACATTATACTGATGCAAAATTACACATGTATGTGCATTTCAGCAACATAAACTCAACTTCAAGATTGAAATTTCCAAATCACACTTTTATTTGTGTTTATTCTCTGTTAAATTTTTCTAGTAAAACCAGTTCTTGTTCAATTTAATGCTTGAATTTGGGCCATTAGAAATATTTGGGGCCATTAAGCAAGCCTACAATGTATAGGAGAACCATCCTGATGTCAGAATAAAATGCTGAATACCAAATAAACTGAACTACACTTTGGTGACATCAAACATTTCAGCAACTTGTGCTTGCCACCTGGGTGACTTCCAGGAGAAATACACTATCCCAGCATGGAATTCACTGGCCATGGGCGAGTGGGTAACTGCTAATTTCTAACCCTGAAGAAAATGGGTAACATGTCAGTTTGACTTTTATTTTTGGGATTTTGACTCCGAGTCTGATGACCTAGAATTGCAAGAAAAACAGGATCTGCTTTTTAAAAGCATGTGCCAAAAAGCGCAGTCAAATTTCAAGGGTAGGTACATGTACAACCTGATATCTATTGTGATTTGAACATCTTTCCGAGTTAACATTCATATATACATGTAGTTACTAACAATCTTGATGTCAATATCAATGTATTTAATTGTCACTTAGTTTTTCTTTTATATATAAAATTTGTGTACTGTACTGTATAGATCACCATACACTTAGCTTTCCTTCTAAGTTACTAACAATCTTGATGTCAATATCAATGTGTTTAATTGTCACTTAGTTTTTTTTTTATATATAAAATCTGTGTACTGTACTGTATAGATCAACATACACTTAGCTTTCCTTCTAAGTTACTAACAATCTTGATGTCAATATCAATGTGTTTAATTGTCACTTAGTTTTTTTTTTTTATATATAAAATCTGTGTACTGTACTGTATAGATCAACATACACTTAGCTTTCCTTCTAAGTTACTAACAATCTTGATGTCAATATCAATGTGTTTAATTGTCACTTAGTTGTTTTTTTTATATATATAAAATCTGTGTACTGTACTGTATAGATCAACATACACTTAGCTTTCCTTCTAAGTATAACTATAAAGATTCTCACATATATTTTCAAGTCTATCCAGGATTCCTTCCAGATGTGATATTTTAATAGATAATAAGAGACGGTCACCTGAGAATAACATAATTAGCTCCCATAAGCACTGACATGACAATAACTGTCCCTGTGGGCATTTCTGCTTCTTTCACTTTTACTGTATCTCTGATACATTTTAAAATAATGTAAAAAAAAAACAGTCCAAAACATGAATAATTCACTTAAAGGGGAAATAACTCCCATATAGGTTCATGAGAAGAATTTTAAAGATGTACTAAGTTTTGGTCCTTGTGGCCCATTTTGGAGCCCCTATGGTTTCTAGCCCCTTTTCATTCGCAAACTTTAAGTGCCTTTGCATGGGAAAGTTATATGCCAAGTTTGGTTGAAATTGGCCCATTGGTTCTTGAGAAGAAATCAAAAATGTCTAAATGTTAACAATGCATGACAGACGTCATGTGACGATAGACAAAACACGAACACAATTGGGAATTTTACGCCACAATGGACCAAATTGGGAGCGTTATTTCCATACATCATCATTTCATACCAAAATCAGGCAAGGTTGATCATCGTTTCAAAACATTCGTTTCTGAAATTGTCCACGTGTCAGGTGTATTGGGTGATCTCGACTCATTTTTAACTTGTCCCATCACATTCTTGGTTTTATCAATTCTTGACACATGTGATCATGAACTGCCCAACTCCACCGGACATGGAGGCACATGAGGTACGCAAACTTTTCATGGTAATATTGTTTTAATTTTGTCAATATCAGCACTAAAGGTTACATTAAAGATTGGGAAAAAAATTCTTTTAGTGATCAGATATATTTATTCATATATTCATTTGATTTTCTTCAAGTATTTAAAATAGCATTGAAAAGCATATATTTTACATAAATTGATAATGCATGCACTTTCCAATAAAAATCATGTCCTATACTTTAAAAGTAAAATCAAAACACATAAAAATCACACGACTTTAACATAGTCTGAGTGCATGAAGGAACGAGATGCTCCTGACCGAATTACAAAGTACATTTTATATGGCAAAAGAGTTTATCTGAAAGGCAAGGGTGTAAAAATTTTCAACTCGCCCTGTCAAACTTATAAGTTTCAAAGCTGACTCGCCCTTATCTGAATTCCACTCACCCTTCAAATTTTAAGATATTCATCTAAATGTATCTACATGTATTATGATCCTATATAAAAAAAATTATGTTCATATACATGTTAATATTTATTAAATATTTGTTGTTTTGTTTTTTTGTAAACTTTAAATTATGTTTTGTTACCTATTTGTTTTCAAATAATATATAATATTGTTCAAATCTATATATTAAAATGATAAAAAATGGTCCAAGCCATTGAAATACAGAAGAGTCCATGATTTTTCAGGGGTTGACAAGTTAAATATACATGTATTTGATTTATACTTAAATGTAATTTAAAAAAAAACTTAATTAAAATTTTTAAAACAGAAAGTATGTTTAATAAGTGTTACAAGTACATGTACCTTGTTATCATACATGTTATTGTTATTTTATGAAAATGATAATAATTATATATTATTCTTGGTCAACAGAGTAACCAATATGACTGAAACAAGTTATACAGTATTTAAATACCCCTGTTTATTTATATATGAATTAATTTTGATGTGTGTATGAGCACCAATTTAGCCTAGAACATGCCCTTACCACGTACTATTGTTTACATCTAAACAATCTACCTACATGTATAAATAGTTCAAGAGGAAATCATGTCCAGCATGTGCTATTACGTCACCAAGGTCGTGACATGCCACATTAAAGAATCAGAAGCCATTAGGCTTGTCCCATATTGAAAATGGAACCCTTTGCAGGATGAAAGGGTAAATCAATTGATTGAGAGTAAATAAATAGTATTAAAATGAGAAACATGTCGCTTTTCATCTGTGATTAAGACAAATTAAATCTTTCACAACAGAAATGTGAGAGGGAAATGGTACATCGTTTTTGTGTAAATCTATGATTAATATTTGGAACAGATGCAGTTGAATTAGAATACTGAATTTGAGAAGACTTTGTGTTTATTATCACTTAAGTTTATATATCTTTTTAATCATGGAATTAAAGATTATAGACTTTCTTTGTTCCATATAGAGGATAAGTTTAGTACAATTGATCGATGTGTTCTTATTAATTGCAACTCGCCCAGTCGAACTAGTTTCAGGTGAAATCAACTCGCCTGGTTAAATTTTTGCGAGCGGGCAAGTTGAATTTTACAGCCCCTGAAAGGTCATTGCAGACTAAATACAGCTTAATTTTTTTAAGGTAAGGAAAAACTTAAATTCTAATAAAACGAATAACTTCGAAAAGAAGATCTCCGACGACGTTTACACATGTTTGATAATGCATTTGAACACACATTTTATCATATTCTCGACTATATATCAGGGGACAAAAATAATCATTGTGACAGCTTATATCACTTTAATGTTACGTCATAAAGTTCCAAACTATTAAACCTGAAAATGAAATGAACACCTATCTGGTTACAGTACTTCTAGATACAATCCAAAATATAACATCTGGGACTCACCTATCTTAATTACATCAGTAACAAAGTGACAGTAGCCGGTAGGCAGTTGAAGTGAGTTTTTTTTCAAAGGCTCAAAAAGGGAAGCTGGTTCAGATAAGAAAGAAAGAAAGATCTTGACGGAAATAAAAATAAAACAAACATCATGCATCTCATTAAGAAAAGACGGAGTAAACTGGAACCACAAGTTTGAGAATACGAAATACTTCAGCCTGGGGTCAATTTCTACTTCATTAGGCTAGCAATTAAACAATTTTAAAACACAGAACAACGAAGATAATGCGATAAGTGAAAGAGTGAGATATATGTAGATTGGAGAAAAGTTAAACTGCTTAATTTGTATGAACAGTAAAGAGTGGCAGAGGGGTTATTCAATGACTGCTTGAAAAATATTTATAAATGGATAGTATAGTATTTGACGGATAATGTACACCAACATTAATAAGAATTTCCACAGTAAGAAGATGAAAATTCCACTTTATTTACAGGTTCATATATATTTAGGGAGGAAACATTTAAAACACACAACGGCATGAGAAATAAAAGTGTCATATTTTACTCAAGGGAATTGGAAATATATGTCAGGACATTAGGCAGTGTACCATTGGAAAAAAAACAATTTTTATTTAATTCACAGGGAAAAGAATTATTTTTTATTTAACACAGCATATCATATTACCAAGCAAATCATCGCTTTAAGTACATGCAAGTTTGAAAGCTTATGTGAATTACAAAACATGGCCTTGATCTGGGACCTATAACAGATGTATAAAATCAGAGATTTTTTTTTTATACCCTAATACTGTAGATGGATTGGTAATATATTGAAGAGTTACAAGAGGTCATATCATGTATTTGCAGTTCCTTGATGGTGACCATGTTAATGGTTACAAATACATTGTACTAACAAAATTTTGTGAATCAAAATGATAACACGGTAGCAAGAGTATGTTCTTGCTGCACAAATTGTACAGTACCAAATAAAAATGTTAAAAAAAATAATAATAAAAAACATAAAAAAAATGTGAGTAAAGTTAATCTGACAAGTTCTTTTTCAAGACATATCAACAGTTACTATCAAGGTCAAAGTTGGCATACAGCCAATGATGATCGGCACATCAAGTGTCCTTGGTCTGCGTGGGATAATTTAGCAAATCAATTTCAAAGCTCTCGGAAAAGAAGTTGTTGTAACTTTCAATGTTTCATGTCATAATTTTATAAGTAGTACAATTAACAACAATTAGTGAATGGCAGAGTTTATTTATATTAATGGGTTCAACTGAACATGACATCACCGAAGCGACTGTGATATTCTCTGTTTAACAAGACATAGATTTACATATTGTTTATTACCTGTAGGGTGCGAGGCTGTAGTGATAGTTAATGAATCTAGGCACCCAATGGAGAAGTTTAATCCAAAACGCTTCAGCAGTGTCACACGGAGTTTCTCGAAGTCAAAGAAATATGTGTAGTATAGATTGAAATTTCGCGTATGATTACACATACCTGTCAACATTAGGAAATTTATCTGGGGGTAGAAAATGCGTACAACGGTCAAACTTTTGATGAATGCATTGTCATTCTCATATATATGCGTGTACCAGTTGCGTCAAAATAAGTGATAGGAGGAGAGTACGGGAGGGGGTGTCCCCCTTCGGAAATAACAAGAAAAAAAATTGCAATTTTAAACTTCAATATCTGCCATTTTATGCATCTAAAAGGGAATTATTGTGAATAATATTGATGATATATATATCACATTTCTTTTAATTTTTTAGTCGACTTTGAAATTCATAAGGAATAGATACAGGCTTTATTTTGAAGTTTTAACACATGATATATATACATGTACACAAACAGCTTGGGAGACTCAAAATGATGTTATGGTCATTGTGTTATATTAGAATGTTTAAAATTTAGTATTTCTTAATTTGTTATAATAAGTTTTAAAATATATTACTAAATTCTGAATATTCTAAAAATATTACAGTTCGGATTTGGAATGCAGAAAATAAATAACTAGAAGACACCATCTGGAAGAAATATAATCTCAATTTGATTGCTAAATATTTGGAAATATGATAATTTTTAAAGTCAAAGACTTGATTTATTTATTTATTTATTTATTTTTGAGATTTGAACATTTATTACCAAAATATTTGCATAGAGCATCCCAAATTATGTATTATATTTTCAATGTTTTTATCTTTTCTCGGTCGATATCATTAGCACACTTTTTCATTTGGTTAATTGAATGATGATTGAATGGTTCACTAAAAAAATGAGACTTGATAAAGAAAAATCAAATCTGCTTTTAAAAAGAAAAAAAAAACAGATTATTGAAGTTACATAAATATAAATTAAAGTGTTTACTGTCAATACTGACATTTTATTTAATTCAATTCAATTCAATGTGTTACAATATGATATTATTATCTTTGTATAAAATATTATGTAAATGAAATAAAACATTTAAGATACATGTGTAACACTGTATAGTTTGTGGAGTGCGAACATCATAGAAGACACCACGATCTTGCTACGGTATTTCTCAGCTAAATTTTTAAAGTAAAATCATTGAGGATTGATACAGAAGCTGCATGAAATTAATATAACATCAATGATGTTAATCTTTGATAACTGTACAGCGTAAGGCTACAATGCGACCAAATCACTCGCAAATGCGACCATTTTTTAGATTTTGTCGAGTGTTTATCCTCATTTAGTCGCCACATTGCGACCAGTTTTTTCCCCAAGCTGGTAAATCAAAAGTTTGTCCGTTTTTGAATTTCACTGTGAAATTACATTATCGAAATCATGGTCTGTTATAGCGCTTTACAACAACCAATTTGGTTATTCAGTTTCGATAAAATAGAGCATCTAACTCGCGTGGATTACTGTATAAAAAAACACGTATCGCTTTCATGTTTTCGACTTGAAATTTTCCTAACAGCACACGATGGCATTGTCTTTTCTTTATCGATTATCAACAGAAGCATCATTAGACACTACTAAGATTGATAACGATCTTGGGATACTGGAACGGAGTTATGGCTAGTGTTCAACTAGGCCGAACTTTCTGCCCCAATTTCGATTTTAATTTAAATACGATTTTTAAGTGGTAAAATCAGGGCAGAAAAGTTCGGCCTCAAACTGTGTAAGGTCACAGTGTTCGACGAGGAGGGCTGGCAGACCACAGCCTAATTCCTTTGGGGATTCTATCGTGGCCGTTTTTTTTTATCGTGGGAGCAACACAACTAAAACGGCCGCCTACAGAATCCCCAAAGGGAAATTAACCACAGTCGGAAGAACTGGAAATTTTATCTGTAAATCAAAATCGAGAGTATGTCAAGGATTCATCCGGTTGGCACGGACAAACACCTATAAATTAAAGAACTTTATAGGTGTTTGTCTGGGACTAACTCCTGATCAGGTCACAGGTATTGGGACTCTAGATTTTTTGAACTTACAGACAAAATTTACAATTCTTGTGGTGCAGTACTGTTTTGTAAATTCTGTCGAAAAAGAAACCGGCGCTAAAAATTTAAAAAAAAGTTTAAGGTGTATTAATGAAGCCTCAATATTTTAGAGCAACAAATATATAGGCATATAAACACTCCTGGATTGAAAAAAATGCACAAAGTTAGGTGCAGTTCATAAACCTTTGTTTTAAATGGATTGAAACAATCCTGAAAATGTTACATCAACTTTTAGAAAATTAATGTTTATGATATTTTGTTTTTATTTCATTTCTTTATTTTCATCCAGTGGAAAGTTTTTTATGAACACACACACAATTATACTATATATATATTTCATATATATATATATATTGTTGGCGAGTTTGAAAAATATTCTGTTCCTGGTGGCTAGTAAAATTTTTTACCAAGGTTCACTGGCCAATCATGAAGAGTGGATTTTTTTTTGTTAGTGTTGTAGAATGCCCTGCTGTAAAGTATAGGACAAGAACATATGAGATAGTGATTATAGGTTTAGTATGGATGTTCATTGACAAATATACAGATAACAATTAATGTTTTATTAGGTACCAGACAAACCAAGGACTGTCCCACAGTATTGAGGTCATTGTGTAATTACTGTCGTGGCACACGTCCGATAATGACACCTCTGTATGGCCTAATGACAAACAGGGATATTAGTACTTGTTCTTCATGACTATTGGGAAGATATAGGGGACTTATATAACCTAGAATAGATGTCGTAATACTTCAATAATATGGAGGCGCCAGAAATTTCAAGCTAAGAGTTTTTGTCGCCAATTAATAGACTGAAAATTAAGATTTGTAGAACATTTAATCCTGCCGAAAAACATCTACCGATCGCCATGGAAATATAGGGGACAAGAAGTGTCGTAGAAAATAATATAGGGCTATTTTTTGTCAAATCGAAAATTAAGATTTAGAACATTTAATCCTGAAAATTAGAAAAATCGGTTGAAAATTAGAAAAATCAGTAGAAATCGGTAGATTTTTTCTCAGGGGTAGACAAACGGTAGATGAATAGAAAAATCGGTAGAAAACCACCAAAATCAGTAAACTTGACAGGTATGATTACACTACAGTTAGAAAAGAGAATCACGATGTTTTTTTGTGGTTTTTTGGTCATCATTTTCATGGTGTAAAGCATTTGACAGAATAAAACACAACCTTTGTACTGTAAGTACATAATTAGATTACATTCAGTTTTCAATTTAACATATAGTGCAGTGGTACATTTAAGTAGTTTAAGAAACTGTTTTTTTTTTAAGTATGTGGATACAAAGTGAAAACTTCGGGCGAGTAGTTTTTCATTTTGGACGAGTAGTTTTTGTCAAACACTTGACTATCAGACGAGTGGTTTCAAAAGTTTTTCCTGACCCCTGAGTTCATTCACATACAGGGTGTTTCATTAGTGTTTTCAATACAGTGTCTATGGTAACTTATAAGTGATGAGATGTATACACTATGATAAAAATAAGACAGTTCCAATGAAACTCAACAACAACAATGGTCACTGCCACTACCGCTAATCGAGGCCAGAAAATCATAAAGGGTTTAACTAGAATCTCGAGTATTGCAGGGTCTCCTTCATATTTGAAGGCAGAATTGATTAAGACTACTACCTGCTTTAAATAAAATAGCAATTTTATTGATAATTTGATGGTTTCTTTTATGTAAACTAAAAAAACTGCTTTCCAATTTTGCTCGGATACACATGTAAGTCAAGCAACAGCTGAAGATGGGCTGGAGATTCCTCAATGCAGATAGATTGATAATCATAATTACAAATTACAAAAACCAAATTAAATAAGTCAAAAGTTGTCATCATGTTGCTCAAACTGCATTGAAAAAGATGAAAAAATGATATTTGTATAAAATGTTTTACTTCTCACAAAATGCAAATTTTCATACTGATACAAATTTGCAAGATCAAACAATTTCAGAATCCATTAGGAATATCGTGCCGGGAATATCACATGTAGGCCTATCATCATGGCACTTATTAACGTGACTTATTTGACATGTTTACTTTTTTATTTTTAATTCATGTCATTCTAAAATGGGAATTATAACAAAGAAAATATGTTGCACTGAGACAATACCATGACAAGTCAGCAAAATAATACCTCTTTTCCAAATCCAATACTCAACAGAAACAACAAAAGGCCGCCTCTAATAATAATCAGGCAACTTCGTTGCTTTTTTTCCGACCGCCATCTTCCAGAACCAATATACGTCCCACAATGCAATGTTTTAAGCGAAAGTATCCGAACGGTTGCAATGCGCTCATGTTCGCTATCGGAGGCTATTTGACTAATTTGTCAGAATTTTGACCGCATTTATAGTCTCTCAGTTAGAAATTTACTGAAAATTCTTTCTTTATGACATGTAGTATTAGGAGTAAAACCAAATCATGAGCTTTTGACCCACTTTTTCCAAAGGATTGTAACTGTTTTTGGGAACCGGAAGTGACCGGTCTCGGATGTGTTCCTAGCATTGGATGTTTTAATAGATTTGCATTATGCCTACCAGTACTGTGCTGGGAAACGAAACAGCTATGTCTCTTGATGGTAATGTATCAACTACAAGCAAATATATTTCAAGTTCGCGACAAAATAGGTTATATGAGTAATAATTATTTAAATAAAAAGACGTAGTCATCGCTGTAAAACTGCTCTTTGTTTATTTTAGATCTGCAGTCATGGTGGGAAGTCCCCAGTATTGCACATTTTTGCTCGTTGTTTAGAACGGCATTCGACCTTCCAGATTTTGACATAGAGGTAATTGGTCTATTTTTGTTGGTCACTATTTGTTTTTAGTTTCAATTTATTGTCAGTAAATTTCCAAACATATAGGTTATTATAGACACGAATCATATTTTACATGAACTATTAGTACTATTACACTTGAATTTATTATGCCTTTGAATTTGATGGTATCAGGTAATTTCGGCACCGAGTAATCTTGGCACTTGTAAGCAAGTATTTTCAGCACTCTCAAAACATGCATTAAAACTTGATTCAAAGAAATTAAAATTCATCATGACATATTTATTGATTTATTTAAATCAACAATAGCTACTGATATTACCTGTTCATGTGCCAAAAATACCTGATGTTGAAAAGTTAAATGCTGAAGTTACTTATACAAGTGCCAGAATTACTCAATGCCAATATTACTTGATGTCGGAATTACTAGAATTCTTCATGATATAGATCTATATGCTAAAATTGGTGTGTAAGAAAATGGATTTTTTTAATATGAAAAACGTCATTCTCAGAATCTGGTAAGTATTGTTGGTAGAAGATGCAGTTAATACAACATAATTGCATATGCTGTCATAAATACAGATAAAACCAGGGTGAAGAAATTGGCCTAATGTTTCATTAAATCTTTACTATTACAATACAATACCAATCATTTCATATATGTATTAAACATTATCTTACTTGGTACATTTTTCATTATTACTATCATGGAAAGTAATGATATTGAATTTCATATAAAAAATATAGTACCAGAAAGTTAACAAGTTTTTAATCCAGCATTGCAGTAAGTAATTATTAGGGAAATCAAATTTTATAAATTAGAGTTGTCTCCCTTTGCCCATGTTTAGAAATCAAAGAGAAACTACAAACTGAAAGTAGCATGGTCTTTTTGTGGATCCAGTGACACAGTAAAGAAAAATATGGATATTCTTTAATCTTTTCTGAAATTTGATATTTCACATATTAGAAAATTAGAAAGTATTCCTAAGATAGGTATGAATCTAATATTCAAATTTACAAATAACATTTTAGCACATAACAGCTTGAACATGATATAGAAAGGGTAATAATTACATATATGTGACAATTTTACATCTGATCAAAATACAGTAAAAATCATGAATAAAACATTTTCTTTTTAAATTAAATATACACTATAATTGATATTCACTGTTTATGTTTTTCTTATCTTGATTTCCACAGGATCTTGAAGAAGCTTTTTTGGAATCTACGAAGGAAGATGGAAGTTTTTTCTTGTCTGATCTTATGTGTCGTCTCCTCCGAGGCTACTATGGCAGGGATGATATTCAGTAAATTTAATTTTTGTTTATCGAATAATTGTACCAACAATTGCTTTTAGAAAAATTTTATTTATTTCTCACTTTTAAGAATGTTTCCACTGATGTATATTACATCATTAGCTCACCTGTGAGTTATTGTGATAACTTTGTGTTGGAGTTTTTACCATGATGCACAATGATACTACACTGAACACTAACAGAGTAACCCCCCCTCCCACCCCTGTCCACCCCTCCCCCCCAAAAAAAACAACTACTGTAATCGGCTGTGTATAATCCGCATTTATGTATTATCTGCACCCCCTATTTCAGCATCAGATTTCGGAGAAAAAAACGTGTTCGTGCTTTTAAGCCTAATCCGCATCTGGGTTTTATACATGGCCTTTACTGGGGCATTAGTTTGACCGAAAATCAGACTAACTTTCAATATCAATCCTAAGATTGGTATTTGACAGAAATAGAGAAATATTTATTAAATAAAAGAAAATATGATACTATGAATTCGAAATAAATGTAAAACTACAAAATGGGAATCTGAAGTACGAAACTACAAGATACTACATATGCTGTTCCGTGTAACTCCCTTATTTACAGTTACAGTATGGCGGTCTGCTTTGTCAACTACAAGCACGAAATAATCACTATAATTCGAGTTGACATTGTTCATATTTTCAATAATAGCATAACACTCTACAAGGATGGTTAATAGGACACACAGGTACTGTGCTGTTCTGTTTATCATAGATATACTATGATTAAAGCCATGCCTGGTTACCAATCGGCAATCTGACAGTCTGAGTGTCATTTCCTGACCAACTTTGCAATGAGCTATTTTATAGGCGATTTGTAAACTGAAATAGACATGCACACACACTGAAGACAAGATTTATTTATCAAACATTTATTCACCATCACTGTAGACAATAAACACATACAGAAAGCAATGGAGAAATAAATTGACACGAATATCATGATTACAAAAAAACTTCGCCAAATAAAGGCAAGTTTATAACCCAACATCAAATCTTCTGCACTTTTTTTTACTATAGTCCCATGGAAAAAAATGCTCGAAGAACCTGTTCTATTGTATTATCCGCACCCCCATCCCTGAGACAAATTTTAGAGTGAAAAGAGTGCAGATTATACACAGCCGATTACGGTAAAGTTTGACAACAGAAATTTGTAATTCATCCTAATGCTGAATCCCTTTTCTGTAGATCAGATACACTTTGTTACTTAGAGATTTTCCACCCTATCATACAGGGCTGAAATAAAAATGAATTTGAAGCGATATTTGTATTTTCAAATACAGTGAAACTTGTCTTGAAAGACCACCTCTTCTACTACTAAAATGCTGTCTCTCAACTGAAGACGGGTGGCCTCCCAAAAGAGATTTTATCCAAAGAATTGCTTATCTAAATGTTTTTCAGTTTGTAGTCTCACAAGACAGTCTTTCATTAGAGTGGTTTTTCAAGACAGGATGGATTATAGATATGTGTGTTTCTTGATCTAGATTTCCTAATTTCAATAAAATGTTGCTAAAATTTCCAATTCAAAAGGGTCAGGCACCATTCCCAAAGGAGTAAGGAAAATCCCTGGTATTCACTTTCAGCATTGGTATGGAATTTGTCTTTAAGAATGGAAAATTAAAAGATTATTTTTATATATACATTACATACGATCAAAAGGAATGACCATAACATGCAGGTTACTATGGCAACAACAAAGACTAAAAAATGAAATTCATTGAGAACAAAAAGGAAGTTATGTGATTTGTATTTGTCTTAACCTCAACCTCCATATAACATAAATGATCACTCCTGTGCTATTTTATGGTCTGGCTTTTGATTTAAATTGGGTATCTTATGCATGGGTTTTGATTTTCTGGCATATATCCAATAGGGATGTGTCAATATATCAGTACATAAGCATAACACTGAAGATATTTGATGCTTTAGTACCATGGTTGTTATACTTCAGGAGGCAAAACAAACATGTTCTTTTTATTTAAACCACCATCATACGATCAATGTTTTAGATAAGAACAATGATGTATGTGCCACTAATGACAACAAATGTCATGTCTGCATGAATGGATTTTTATTACCATAATATTGGTGGTTAAAATCATGTCAAATTACCGTTAAGATGTTCATATGTGGTAGATTTTTTAAAAATACAGCCCAGGTATGAATTTGACAAAATAATTTCATAAATCTTTGTGCAACTGAAGACAATTCCAAACTCCTTGATATTTTATTTAAAAAGCAACAATCGTGAGCCTGTTTGAACCCATATTGATGCTTCTTAGTCTTTGTGAAAATAACTAAAATTTGAATCTTGCTACTCAGTTATGTCTATCAACTTAAGAGTTGTGTCCATGGGTTCAAGCAGATTTGTTTAAATGAAATTTGAAAACACTCGTTTTTGTTGTCTTTTCATTATCTCTTACATGAAAATTCCAAAGGATAAATAAAATCCAGTATATCGTGTATCATTAGTTACATTATTGTATCATATCGTCTTGAAATTATCTGGCCAATACACAACCCTAATATACAATGATTTTTTAATGCATAAAATATGCAGCTTATCTGGAGCATTAATGAATGGCATTGAGTGATGAATCTTTTTCATATTTAATTTTATCAGGTCATTTAACATGGAGGTGTTTCTCAAGGATACTATCAAATATAACTGGGAAATGCTAGAAAAGAGGGAAGTAAATCCACTGGCTGATACTAATTTCAATGATCTGCCGCTAAGAACAAAAGTAGAAATTCTTCATTGTCTCTGTGATTATAGATTTGATGCAACAGATGTGATGGATCAGCTAAAGGTATTCTGTAGCTTACCTGAAATTAAAGTGCATGTGTTTTGTTTGTATGATAGTTTATGCCACACTTAATTTATCTGTTACATGGTGACAGTCCGTTTTTAATGGTGTAGGAGAGAATCCAGTTACAGTGTATGTACTGACTACATGGGAAGAGACCACTGGTCAACCTTCCACAAGTAAACTGGCAAACTCTCACAAAATCAGCTTAGATTCCAGGTTCCAACTGGACTGGCACCCTGGCACTGGCATCTAAAACTTGTACAGTATGTCTGGAGTTCATAGTTCATAATTCACCGGAAAACCTTTTTATAAACATCTTCTAATCCTGAAAGACATATAGTAATTAGAATAACCTTTCAAAGAAGAACATAAAAAAGAGAAAAAGAAGTAAGTGATTTCATAAGCACTTCACTATAAGTGGCTTGAAAACTTTCTTATACCAGGGTTCAACATTAATGGTTGCCTTTTGTTTACTGTAAACAAAATCATCAAACACTGATCAGTTCAGTTTCTTTTTTTCTGAGTATTCTTTGAGATGCAGAAAGTATGTACAGGATTTGAAAAATTGGCGGAAAAGCACTCAAACTTTGGGTGAGTGATTATGTTAACTCCTCTCACCAAACACATTTTGCACTCGCCCAGGTATGGAACCTTAGTATTTTAAATTAAATGTGTTAAAAGTGTTTCAAATCTTTTTCAAAGTAAATATATGACTAATTACTATTGAAACATTGAGGTCATACTTCCCACCTTAGCTTCTATTTCACCTTTCATGAATTGACACATAAATTGTCAATTAGCATTATTTATGGTTATCACAGATTAAAAATAAAATTACGGATTCTTAAAGATTTATTTATTTATTAACCCAAATCATGATTATTTATTTAGCCATATCATGAGTATTTTTTGCATGTCAAGTGAAAATAAATGAAAATTCAATGGCTCAAAGGATATAGATCTGTCAGCCGGAGAATTTTCCCACACAATTTATGAATGGTGAAACAGAAACGGAGGTGGGAAGTATGACCTCAATGTTTCAATAGAAATTAATATATGACTTAACAGATAAGATACTCTTTATTTGACAAATTTTTCATTTTTTCTTATCAATTACATGTAGTTACATTCACCCAGAATTACTTTCTGAAGTTAAATGCCATATTAAGACTGGTTATGATCAGGTATGTATATTTAGAATCGAAAACAACATCAGAATCCAGATTTTCAGTATGGTGTCAGCACTCGCCATTCAAGTGAGTTCATTATGTAAATTTACTTGCCCATAATGATTTCTTACTTGCCAATGTGAGTAGGCCAGTGTATTTTTCCAACCCTGATTTAGAGCTAGTTTTTTGTTATATTTTTGTTTACATCTTTTGAAGGGCCTTGAAGGGGAGAATATGAGAGTAGAACCACTGGGAAGAGATGCAGTAGGGGCCACCTACTGGTATTTTTATGGAAGTAGGTTATACAAAGAGGACCCAGAACCTGTCGAAGAAGAACCTAAAAAAGAGAAAAAGAAGTAAGTGATTTGACAAGCACTTCACTATAAGTGGTTAGATAACTTTCTTATACCAGCGTTCAACATTAATGGTTGCCTTTTGTTTACTGTAAACAAAATCATCAAACACTGATCAGTTCAGTTTCTTTTTTTTCTACTGTAAAAACAGAAAGGACATGAGGAATCGAAATACATGTAGGATCATATAAAAATGAAGAAGTTTTCTCTTGATTTTGAATAAGGATTACTATAGTTCCAGTGATTCACCAACTTTGCGATGAATCTCAAATCAGATTACTTAATTTTATTTTTTTTGTTTTGGTTCAGTTGGTTTACTTACTAATATTTCTCCTTTTCATAGAGGTAAGAAAAAGAGTCTGCACTCTATTATAATTTCATACATTTAAAGTTTTTTAGCTCACCTGAGCTGAAGCTATTATGATCACTCCCAGTCCGTTGTCCGTCCGTAAACTTTTCATATTTTCGACTTCTTCTCTGAAATAACTGAAGGAATTTTGATGAAATTTGGCAGAAACCAAGTGCTCATGGTCCTTTACCAAGTTTGTAGTTTTCAGCCAGATTGGCCCAGGGGTGGATCCAGGGCAGAGCAGAATAGTCCCAGAATGTATCCTCTTTAAAGATCTTCTCCAGAACCACTGCATGAATTGAAAAACGGATTGTTTCTGAGTGATCTACATGGATGTATGATTCAAGATTGTATTTTTCATAGAAATAGGAATATTAATTTTTGACATGTATTTGAGGTCTTTTCAGACTTTGTCATTTTCATTAATTTTTACATGATTTCCTCAATTATCTCCCCTTGCATTCACAATAATGCATTAAAGTGTTTAATTTGTATATAGTTAAAATGAATTTGAACAAGAATTTTGCTGAAATTTGATTTCTATAATTTTTGATAAATTTCTTAAAACAACAATATTTATCTTTCTTGGCCAGATCAGCTTACATGTACATATTCTTCGTGGTCTTCTTTCCACATCTGTAGGTGGGTCTCAGTTGAGCGATTGAGGCCCTCTTGGGTCTCTTGTTTTCCTTTATCTGAAAACATTTGTAAACGAGGCCTAACTGAAACAGCAAGCTGTTTCGAAAAAGTCTCCCAAACCTTGACTCCCCTACTCCCATGTAACCAAGTTCTACTAGTGAATACCAAACTTTAATGCAATAGAACTCTTTGTGTTGACATGGGTAATAAGGAAATATATGGTTTAGGGGTGGGGATCTAAATGGTTTATGAGATAAATGAACATTTCTCAAATGAGGGTGCATGGAATGACCCCGGGGACCCCCAACCTACCATCATTAACTTTGTCTTTTCATGGGTAATACGAAAATATATGGTTTAGGGGTGGGGATCTAAACGGTTTATCAGATAAATGAACATTTCTCAAATGAGGGGGCAGGGAAAGACCCCGGGGACCCCCAGCCTACCATCAAAAAATTTGTCCTATCAAGGGTAATAAGAAAATATAGGGTTAAGAGGTTGCAAATTCAACAGCATTTGGAATAAATGAAGATTTCTAAATGAGGGGGCAGGGAATGACCCCGGGGACACCCCTACCTACCACCATAAACTTTGTCTAGTCATGGGTAATAAGAAAATATATGGTTTAGGGGTGGGGATCTCAACGGTTTTTCAGATAAATGAACATTTCTCAAATGTGGGGGCAGGGAATGACCCCCGGGAAATTGAAACACTGACTGCACATCTAGACATGGAGATCTAACATCCCTCCAAGTTTCGTAAAGTTACGACTTACGGTTTTCGAGAAACGCTGCGGACAAGTTCACGGTCGGAAGAAAGAAGAATAATAATAAAAATAATAATAATAATAATAATAACGAGGCCTAACTGAAACAGCAAGCTGTTTCGAAAAAGTCTCCCAAACCTTGACTCCCCTACTCCCATGTAACCAAGTTCTACTAGTGAATACCAAACTTTAATGCAATAGAACTCTTTGCGTTGACATGGGTATTAAGAAAATATATGGTTTAGGGGTGGGGATCTCAATGGTATTTCAGATAAATGAACATTTCTGAAATGAGGGGGGGCAGGGAATGACCCCGGGGACCCCCCTATCTACGACCATGAAATTGGTCTCATCACAGGTAATAAGAAAATATATGGTTTAGGGGGTGGGGATCTCAACGGTATTTCAGATAAATGTTTATCAAATAAGGGGGCAGGGAATGACCCCGGGGACCCCCAACTACGACCATGAAATTGGTCTCATCACAAGTAATAAGAAAATATATGGTTTAGGGGGGGTGGGGATCTCAACAGTATTTCAGATAAATGAACATTTCTTAAATGAGGGGGCAGGGAATGACCCCGGGGACCCCCAACTACGACCATGAAATTGGTCTCATCACAGGTAATAAGAAAATATATGGTTTAGGGGTGGGGATCCCAATGGTATTTCAGATAAATGAACATTTCTCAAATGAGGGGGCAGGGAATGACCCCTGGGAAATTGAAACACTGATTGCACATCTTACACATGGAGATCTTACATCCCTCCAAGTTTCATAAAGTTACGACCAACGGTTTTCGAGAAACGCTGAACAAGATCTGGGAAATTTTTCAAATGAGGGGGCAGGGAATGACCCCGGGGAAATTGAAACACTGACTGCACATCTAGACATGGAGATCTAACATCCCTCCAAGTTTCGTAAAGTTACGACCAACGGTTTTCGAGAAACGCTGCGGACAAGTTCACGGTCGGAAGAAAGAAGAATAATAATAATAATAACGAGGCCTAACTGAAACAGCAAGCTGTTTCGAAAAAGTCTCCCAAACCTTGACTCCCCTACTCCCATGTAACCAAGTTCTACTAGTGAATACCAAACTTTAATGCAATAGAACTCTTTTGTGTTGACATGGGTATTAAGAAAATATATGGTTTAGGGGTGGGGATCTCAACGGTATGTCAGATAAATGAACATTTCTCAAATAAGGGGGGGCAGGGAATGACCCCGGGGGACCCCCCAACTACGACCATGAAATTGGTCTCATCACAAGTAATAAGAAAATATATGGTTTAGGGGTGGGAATCCCAACGGTATTTCAGATAAATGAACATTTTTCAAATGAGGGGGCAGGGAATGACCCCGGGGACCCCCCAACTAGGACCATGAAATTAGTCTCATTAATAAGAAAATATATGGTTTAGGGGGTGGGGATCTCAATGTTATTTCAGATAAATGAACATTTCTCAAATGAGGGGGCAGGGAATGACCCCGGGGACCCCCAACTACGACCATGAAATTGGTCTCATCACAGGTAATAAGAAAATATATGGTTTAGGGGTGGGGATCTCAACGGTATTTCAGATAAATGAACATTTCTCAAATGAGGGGGCAGGGAATGACCCCGGGGAAATTGAAACACTGATTGCACATCTAGAGATTGAGATCTAATAGCCCTCCAAGTTTCATAAAGTTACGACAAACGCTTTTCGAGAAATGCTGAACAAGATCTGGGAACATTTTTTTCAAATGAGGGGGCAGGGAATGACCCCGGGGAAATTGAAACACTGACTGCACATCTAGACATGGAGATCTAACATCCCTCCAAGTTTCATAAAGTTACGATTACGGTTTTCGAGAAACGCTGCGGACAGACGGTCGGAAGAAAGAAGAATAATAATTTAATAATAACGAGGCTAACTGAAACAGCAAGCTGTTTCGAAAAAGTCTCCCAAACCTTGACTCCCCTACTAAACCAAGTTCTACTAGTGAATACCAAACTTTAATGCAATAGAACTCTTTGTGTTGACATGGGTAATAAGGAAATATATGGTTTAGGGGTGGGGATCTAAATGGTTTATGAGATAAATGAACATTTCTCAAATGAGGGTGCATGGAATGACCCCGGTGACCCCCAACCTACCATCATTAACTTTGTCTTTTCATGGGTAATACGAAAATATATGGTTTAGGGGTGGGGATCTAAACGGTTTATGAGATAAATGAACATTTCTCAAATGAGGGGGCAGGGAAAGACCCCGGGGACCCCCAGCCTACCATCAAAAAATTTGTCCTATCAAGGTAATAAGAAAATATAGGGTTAAGAGGTTGCAAATTCAACAGCATTTGGAATAAATGAAGATTTCTCAAATGAGGGGGCAGGGAATGACCCCGGGGACACCCTTACCACCATAAACTTTGTCTAGTCATGGGTAATAAGAAAATATATGGTTTAGGGGTGGGGATCTCAACGGTTTTTCAGATAAATGAACATTTCTCAAATGTGGGGGGCAGGGAATGACCCCCGGGAAATTGAAACACTGACTGCACATCTAGACATGGAGATCTAACATCCCTCCAAGTTTCGTAAAGTTACGACTTACGGTTTTCGAGAAACGCTGCGGACAAGTTCACGGTCGGAAGAAAGAAGAATAATAATAAAAATAATAATAAAGATAAATGAACATTTCTCAAATGAGGGGGCGCACCCCGGGGAAATTGAAACACTGATTGCACATCTAGAGATTGAGATCTAACATCCCTCCAAGTTTCATAAAGTTACGACCAACGCTTTTCGAGAAATGCTTCGAACAAAGATCTGGGAACATTTTTCAAATGAGGGGGCAGGGAATGACCCCGGGAAATTTGAAACACTGACTGCACATCTAGACATGGAGATCTAACATCCCTCCAAGTTTCATAAAGTTACGACTTACGGTTTTCGAGAAACGCTGCGGACAAGTTCACGGTCGGAAGAAAGAAGAATAATAATAATAATAATAATAAGAATAATAATAAGAAACACAGCAAAATCAATAAGTCTCCAAACTTCGTTTGGGAGACTTAATAAGAATAATAATAAGAAACACAGCAAAATCAATAAGTCTCCAAACTTCGTTTGGGAGACTTAATAATAATAATAATAATAATTAATAATAATAATAAGAAACACAGCAAAATCAATAAGTCTCCAAACTTCGTTTGGGAGACTTAATTAACAGATTGCTTGTCACTTTGTAGATGTATTTTAGAACAGTTGCATCTGGATCCAGTGCTAAAATTAAAGCTTTATTTTTTTTATTGGTGCTTATGCCCACTCAAGAATTTTTGAGACATGATGGCAGCCAGAGTTTAATGATAGAGGAGAGAACCAGTTTACATTGTACTCAGAGAGATCATCATCGGCCTTCCAATTGTAAACTGACAAAATTTCTCACAAACTCATTGTAGACTATTGATTGAAACAAATATGGTGACACCTGAAAATATAAGTTTTTTTTTTTTAAAAAGAAAGTATGAATTTCAGAGGAAATACTGGACTAAACATGTACTAAAATGACTGTTACCACTTTTGACTGTTGATAATATGACATGACTTATTAAGTAGAGATTTGGACAGAATAGAAAACAAGACTGATTACTTACTGTTTGGTATTGTTTCTGGTAAGACAGGTATCAACCTTGTCTTTTTTAGTGACAAGGATTTAGCTTGACTGGCTAATCTCTCACATTATAACATGATTGATTAGAAAAAGCAAACATAAACATGTCAGTTGTCATACAAACTCACATGAAATATCTACTTTTGTAGGGAAAAATCAAACAGGAAGGGTAAGAAGAAAAAAGAAAAAAGTAAAACCAAAAGTAAACAAGACAAGAAAAAACAAAGTAAACAAAAGAGAACGAGTAGAGGAGGAAGGCCAATAAAGACTCCAAAGAAAGACAGTGAAAGGTGCATTTTTGTGTCAGCTGTGAAGCAGAAAATACTTGGGGATCACTTTGTCCTTTGTACTATGTCATTTTCACTCTTGATGTTATCAGTTATACTTGGGTTTTCTGTTAATTTAAATAATTTGTCTGTTACTTTATATCCTTGAGATTTGGAATGAATTCGATATTGATAAACTTTGGTCTTTTTTTTATGATGTTTAGCGAAGTGAGACAGTCATAAAGAGATCATGCAAATTCGATAGTGGACAACTTTGGCCTTTTTTATGACGTTGGTTGGAGCATTTTGACTCATGACATAATAACTTACACAGTCTTTGACCTAATATCATATGGGATATATACTTGAATTCCAAAGGGGATGAGAGTGAAGACTGCAAATTTTATGTCTGTATGACTGTCATTCTGTTAGGGCCTATAAACTTTTTCTAGCAATTAAAATGACGCAGGGCTATGATATACAAAATGTACCAAAGCAACATTTTTACGCACTTCATTTCTTTTTAATGAATTGGACAAATCTAACATCACTTATGACGCAACCAAAACTGCATTGTGACGTAATAGTTATAATGAAATTATTGAATGAGCACTAACTGTAGAAGTGGTATAAGGAATATTGTTGAAGGTTATTTTGTTAAATACAAACTTAACGTGTTTTAATCAGGTTTTTGTTTGGTCTTTGGTTTAAAAAGGTGTTATGAAATGGGCGTTTTCATATTGATTATGTATTGTGTCCTCGTACAGTTATATTAGGTCTCGATCAGCTGTCTCGACCCAATACGACTGTACTCGGACATAACACAGGATCAGTATGAAAACATCTATTTAATAACACTAATCTTATACTGATGTAAGTGATTCTCCTGCAGGGTTCGAAAAATTTGTATAAAAGCACTCGCCCTTTGGGCGAGTGATTACATAACTTCCACTCGCCCAAACTCATTTTGCACTCGCCCAAGTATGAAAACATAGTATTTCAAAGAAAATGTGTTAAGAGCGTATAAAATATTTTTTCAAAGTAAATAGATCTTATATGACTTAACAGATATGATACTCTTCATTTGACAAATTGTCTTTTTTTCTAATTAAGTACTTATTATGATGGAAAATGTGTGAAAATCTTACCACACCTTTTATATGCTCTCATTTTAAGTTTTTAGCATTCAAATTCTTGACTGAAATTTTGGTTGCCCACAATAAAAAAAAATATTTTATTTAATTTTGTTTTTTTTAAGTTATTGTTATTTTAATAGATAAATTTATATACAATATATATTGTCTCTGAATGATGCATTTGCATTTAAATTAACTGTAAATGTATCATTTTTATTACTGTAATAAATTATTATTATTACTATTTATGATGATACTACTACTTGTGTTTAGCTAAATCAATATAAATTACAAAAGTAAGTTTTCACTATTGTTAGATGAAAACAAGAGCTATCCATTTCTATATTTTCATTAAAACTTTTATTGATAGCATTGAGTAACTATTTTTACTTTTATCATTAACTTACATTCAGATTTTACAACTTCTATACAAATTATAGTGTTGTGATTATTTTACCAAATCCTGAAATTCAGGTCCGTTCGGAATTGGCTCTTTTATTTACACACATCCAATTTCCACTTCCCCAACAAACTGCAAGTATCAGCTGTCAACACACAATGTGTTCTGTGACATTTTTGGCCATGAGGTAAAGACTAACATGTTTAATTGTCAATAAAAATAATTATTTAAGTTTCTAATTGTTTATTGTAATGTATTTTGAACTGAAAATAGAAGGAAATGGACCAGTTTCGAAATTTAAAAGGGAAAACAGATTTTCAGTAGGGCGTCAGCACTCGCCACGTGGGCGAGTTTATTATGGATATTTACTTGCCCGAAACGATTTTTTACTCGCCAATGCAAGCGGGCGAGTGGGTTTTTCGAACCCTGTCCTGTACAATTCAAGTTTACAACTGCAACAACTCTGTATCATGAGAAATAGTATCAATATTAGATCATTTGTTTTAAATTTTGACGTATATTTTAGTGAGTCGGAGAAGACAGAAGATTGTTCTGACAGTGAATCTGATGACAACATGAATGTGAGCCTGTCAGCATTGTCAAGATCTTCAACCAGAAAATCATGCAGGTCAGAAAAATTTCTCCTTTATCTGAGAGATCTACAGCAATAGATATAACCTTGTAGTCTGTATTAATTCCATCAAATTACTTACTTAAAACTGTTTACATCTCCATTCTCAAATCATATATATTCTTGATATTTATGGAAAGACAATTCTGTGATGAACAAAGGGGATAGGCCCCACTCTGTGAAATTTGTTTTAATAAAAAATTGTTCACATCCATATCCGAAACCATAAACCACTACAAAATATAGTCCACTCAAGAATTCAACTTTACAGAAAAGTCAAATATTTTGGTGTAAATGAAATTAAACCCATATAATCTGTCACAATGATGATTTTTGTCCCATGACATACAGACGAGAATATGATAAAATGTGTGTTCAAATATATTATCCAACACATTAAACGGTGTAAAGAATCTTCTATTCGAAGTTATTTTAGAAAAAAGTTTCATTAGAATTTGAGTGTTCTCGTTCCTTTAAAAATCAGGCTGTATTTTTGTATTCAATGACCTTTCATATAAACTCTTTTTGCCAAATCAAATGCCTTTTGTATTTCGGTCAGAGGAGCAGTGTTCCCCCTGATTTTTCAGAATAGGGGTAACCCATGGGTAGCAAAAGTAAGGGTACAAGGACACAATTCAGGGGTACATATGCATCAAATTAAATCAAAAGCAAACAAAAAGTTTTATTTTACTCGTCTGATCGTGGTCCATTAATTAATACATGTCAACAAAAGCGCCTGTGGATCTGATGTTGAGATATAAATTGTGATATACAATTGTGACATCATCTGTGGATAATACACTGTGTTCAACATCGATTGTCAATTAATGGACTTCCATGTTATGATAGCATTGGGATTCAAGAGTATTTTGATACAATGTAAAAATTGCATAATCAAAATCTGTAAAGATTTCAAATCATCCCTTTATCTTGGCACCCTGCTGTGAATTTGAAGTCTTAGGTCAGGACGCTGCAAGCTGTGGTCATTAAAACTGACCTTCAACTGATAAGAATCATGCAGCACCCTTTGAAGTTGGAGAAAGTGTTAGCTTCACAAATACACTAAATTTTTTGGTTAAACTGTTTTATAATCACTGACACTGTTTACAAAGTAAGGATACAACACAGGGAACGGACATCGCAGTAGTGTTACCATCATTATGACAATATAAAGTAATGTGATGTGTATCCTCTATGCGTGAATGCATGTGGGGTGTTTTTTGTTTTTGTGCATGTTTTGTAATGAAACTATGTGATTCACATAGGTTTTTGTGTGTCTGGGAACACTGGAGGAGTCTCAATCCTTCACGTGCTTGGTCTATCAGGAATCTTGGCCAGAATCACTGCATGAATTGAAAAACGGATTGTTTCTGAATGATCTACATGGATGTATGATTCAAGTTTGTGTTTTTCATAAAAATCGGAATATTAATTTTTGATGTGTTTTGGGGGTCTTTTCAGCCTTAGTCATTTTCATTATTTTTTGCATGATTTTTTCAATTATCTCCCCTTGCATTCTCTTTGATGCATTCATTTTATGTGTTTTATTAGAATTTTTTATGAATTTTTTAAGACTGCAAAAAAAAAGAGGGGGTGTGTATGTGCATTTTTCACACTATCAGCTTTTGTTTTAAAACTACTGAAGGAATTTTGACGAAACTTTACAGGAAGCAAGTGCTCAAGGTCCTTTACCAAGTTTGTAGTTTTCAGCCAGTAGGCCAAACTTGGCCACACACGTCCTTGGGGTGTCTAGATTCAAAATTGTTGACCAGTCAACATGACTGCCATAGCTGTAAAGAGAACATAGGGATAAAACTGCAGTCAAAACTAATTCACCAGAAATGATGGACAGGACAAGATCTATCTATCCTGAAAATTTCTGATGAATCTGATGACCCAATTTTGAGTTATTGCCCCTGAAATGTTGAATTTTTTTCATGATTTTTTTTTTTTTTAGTATTTGGCAATTAGCTCAAAAACAAAACAAAATGCGTCAGAACTAATTGTCCAGAACTGATGGCCAGGACAAGATCTATCTATCCTGAAAATTTAGGATGAGTCTGATGACCCAATTTTGAGTTATTGTTCCTGAAATGTTGATTTTTAATGATTTCAGGATTTTTTCACGATTTTTTCTAAAATGATACAAAATGAATCAAAACTATCTGGCCAAAAATGAGCAGCAGGACAAGATCTAGCTTTGTTAAAAATATTGGAAGAATCTTATATATTGATTTTGAGTCATGACCCCAGAAATGTCGAATTTTTAGCGATTTTCATTTACAGTTCACCCTGATATACTGCCACCTTTTGTTTTCCTGAATTTTAGTGGTATAACAGGTTTGGCAGTATATGGAGGTTTACGATTTTTGAGGTTTGGTTGTTTTCATCTTGACATGTCTTTAATCCCTTTTGTATATCTATCCTGTTTACAACTCCGTATTGTAAATTGGGATATTTTGTCTATTGTATAAGTCCGCACAATTTGGCCACCCTATTAAAATGGCCAAAATCAAAATATGTAGAGTACATGTTCAACAGCCGGAAAGTCTAGATCTGTTTCTAACATTAGCCCGGAAACATTTCTAATGTTAACTTTCATTGTTTTTGTTTAAAATAACTCTTTGACAGGCTTTAAGTTTAAAGGTGGTCTTTTTGGAATATGCAGTAAAACCTGCTTTAGCGACCACCTGTGTATAAAGACCACCTGATCACAAAGACTGTTTTTTGCTGTACCCAATAGTACCATTTGTGTACTAGTCAACCTCTATATAAAGACCACCTCCCTATAAAGACCAGTTTTTTTGTGTCCCTTACGAGATCGTTATATACAAGTTTCACTATATATGAGGTAAAATATGACATAAAGGTGCATCCATGTAAAATTTTCCTCCGACCACAGCTCATATTGCTGAAAATCTAGTTTGAAATAAAACATTTAATATGATAATCACATTGTTCTACTTTATCCTGCCTTTTGAAATTAGGCAATATTCTTGTTTCAACACACCATAATCAATCTATTAATAGATACAGATTTCCCTGTAGATATAGATTCCAGTGACTTAGATGCTGTAATAGAGAACAAAACACTGTATTCCTCCGCCATTTATTATATTGATTGGCAGCTATGCAAATACAGTGATGTAAATAGAAATCATTACGAAGTATGAATCTAAATCTTTTCACATTCAGTCCTCAAGAATACATTAGTTTTCCAGTCGTTTGAAAAATGAAACTAAAATCTGAAGACAAAGCAGAATTCTAGGATTAATCAGCATAAAATAGGAGGTGCTTTTTCAGCAAATATTATGTGAAAATCATAGCTTGAATTAGTTCCTGTCCATTTTGAAAACAATCAAATTAATATGTTTGTCAACTAATTGATATATATATATATATATATCTGTAAAAATTTTATAATTAGCAACTATTGTGGGGTTTGCGGATGCGTTTTTTCTATCAACAGATGGTTGGTCATTCAAATCACACAGCATCCGTTGTCAGTCCGTCGTCCATCTGTCCAGAACAATTCTTGTTACCGCTATTTCACAGAAAGTATTTAAGGGATCTCCTTGAACTTTAACATCAAGGTTCCCCTTGAGGTCTAGTTGTGTATATTGCATTTTCAGAGAGATCAGAATCCAATATGGCCAACAAAGAACCATCTTGGATTTTGACCAAAGGAAGCTTGTTACCGCTTCTACTCAGAAAGGACTGAAGGGATCTCCTTGAAATTTGACATGAAGGTTCCCCTTGAAATCTAGTTGTGCATATAACATTTTCAGAGAGATTGGAATCCAACATGGCCGACAGATGGCCATCTTGGATTTTGACCAGAGGAAGTTTGTTATTGCTCTTTCTCAGAAAGGACAAGAGATTTCCTTGAAATTGGACATGGATTTAAGTTCAGATTCAATGTTGAAACACAAAATAAGAGAAAAGAAGAGAAAAATACAATCTGTCATAGATCAGACATAGAACATTTCATGGTGGGCGCCAAGATCCCTCTGGGATCTCTTGTTTTCATAATAATGAGATATAAAAACACATAGAGATTGATGTGTCTTTAATTTTAGAACAAAAAAATATGAAGAGGAGGAGGTATGTCAGAGAAGAAGCAGTAGAGGACGTCTTATAAAGAAAAAGAAAACTGAGGACAGGTCAGCACTTATTTACACTTGTCCGATTGTTCAAGGGATCACTTTGATGAATATTTTTCAGCTTCACTCAACATCAATCAAGAAAACTGAAAATGCATGTAAAAGATAGAAGAAGTTTAGTTTTGATGATGAAAATATTGTAACTATCATCCAGAAGCTCCAATGAGTGTCAGTGCTTCCTAACAGTTTCTTGTTTTAAGTTTGTTCTTGGTGTATTATAGAAAAAATACATGTAACTTTAAATTAGGGTATGTCTAGAATCCCCTGTAGTAATAGCAGTTCTACTATGTTTCTTGTGTAGTGATTCCGGCATTGATGAAGATGAAAAGGACGATTTCTCCGTACCATCAAGAGGAACTTCCAAGGCGAGTTCATTGAGAGCTGATGATTCAGAAAAGTAAGATACTTTTAAAAGAAAAAAATTAACCTAGTCATTACATAAAAAAAAATTAAGTTAATATGTAAGAATAGATTATTTCTGTCATCTTAAGCCTTCTGAGTTGAATACAAGGTCCTCTGGAGAAGACTTTTGTTTAATTTTTGTACCAGAATTTTAAATCACACTCTCAGTCTCTGTTACAAGTTTGTTATATGTCAAACACAACAATTTGTTATTTGGTGTCATTTAAGTGATGTCAAACTCAATTTGTTAGTTTGTGTTATTTAAGTGATGTTAGACTCAATTTGTTATTTGGTGTTGTTTAAGTGATGGTGGATTCAATTTTGTTATTTGATGGTATATACATGATGACAGACTCAGTTGGTTATTTGGTGCTATTTACATGATGGCAGACTCAACAATTTGATGTTATATAAGTAATGACATACTTAATTTGTTATTTGGTGTTATATAAGTGATGGCAGACTCAACAATTTGATGTTATATAAGTAATGACAGACTTAATTTGTTATTTGGTGTTATATAAGTGATGGCAGATTCAACAATTTGATGTTATATAAGTAATGACAGAATTAATTTGTTATTTGGTGTTATATAAGTGATGGCAGACTCAACAATTTGATGTTATATAAGTAATGACAGACTTAATTTGTTATTTGGTGTTATATAAGTGATGGCAGACTCAGTTTGTTATTTGATGGTATATAAGTAATGGCAGACTCAACAATTTGATATTTGATGTTATATAAGTGATGGTAGACTCAATTTGTTATTTGCTGTTATATAATTTGTTATTTGATGGTATATAAGTGATGGCCACAGTTTATTTGGTGTTATTTAAGTGATGGCAGACTCAGTTTGATATGTGGTGTTATTTAAGTGATGGCAGACTCAGTTTGATATTTGGTGTTATTTAAGTGATGGCAGACTCAGTTTAATATTTGGTGTTATTTAAGTGATGGCAGACTCAGTTTGATATTTGGTGTTATTTAAGTGATGGCAGACTCAGTTTGGTATTTGGTGTTATTTAAGTGATGGCAGACTCAGTTTGTTGTTTGATGTTATATAAGTGATGGCAGACTCAACAGTGATGACAGAAGTAACAATGTCTGTAAGTGGTCAAAATTTGAATTGTATTTATACTTTTGAAATTGTTTGTCTCAGTGTAATTGGTCTTACAATACATAAAATCTAGCATGAAAGTGGACCATTAAGATTGATTTATTGTATTTCCAGAATGTTCCAACAGTGTGAACATAGAATGAAGATGTTCAATCGATAACATTTATCATTTATCATAACCATTATCCAATTTTAGTTCACACATTTACATATTTTGAAAATTTATATTCATTCAAGAATGTTAAGACAGTTAACACACAAAAAATGATTAATTCCACCCTGTGCCTCTTTAACTTTCTAATCCTTTGTCATTTCCAACGTAAATGCATTTCATGCATTGAAATATTCTCAGACAGTAACACAAAAATCTCAGTTTTGGGCAAAAGAAATAAATAAACTATAACCATCTGTTGCAGATTACGTGATCACAATGTTTCAACAGCATTGGGATTTACAAATTGACAATAAATTACATTTGTGAATAACCCAACAGTGCGCACTAGTAATAGAAAAGATGAGGTTACTCTGACCAGACTTCGTATTGGTCACAGTAACCTTACACATAGATATTTATTATTGAAAGAAGAGCCACCGGAATGTATACCTTGTTGCTCTAGACTGACAGTTAAACATATTCTAACAGAATGTACAGATTTTAAACATACTCGAGAGAAATATTACTCCGAGACAGATCTTGGTGATGTTTTTAATAATGTTGCTGGCGAAATCATTTTAGAATATATGAAAGACATTAATTTATATTCATAAATTTGAAACGTCAAAATACTCTTTTATTGGAAATCTATAAAATATTGTATTGTAGAAAATTTTAGTGTGCAAAAGTTTTATAAGATAAAAATGTTCCATTTTTACGTTGAATAGATATATTTTACGTTATCCCGCCACAATATAACTGAAATATTGTTGAAAGTGGCGTTAAACAACAACAAACAAACAATCATACATAACAAACCACTAAAAAATTTCACAAAATTAGTATGCAAATTAGATATTAGTAATTGATAAGCCTTTGAAGTGTCACAATATTTGCAGGGCTCAACATTTACTTTAAAAAGAACTAGACCAGTCGTACCAGTACCAGAAAATTTCACTAGACCTGACCTCAACATCATTAGACCTGACCTCGGTTACATCATATCTATAGATATCTCTCCTCCAGAGTTTCATATCTTAATTAGGGTACACTACATCTAGAGATTTTAAGGGTATAATGAAAACACTATATTTTAATTTTTAATAAGTGGTAAAATATAGCTCACATATTAATTTCATAAATTGCCCGACAAACTTGATGACGGGCAGAGGACTTGTGCCTATCTATATCTCATTTTTAGCTATTGCTGCACCATTAAATGCTATTTACTGCTTTAACTGATTTTTTTAAATAACATAAAAAAACCAAATAAGTACAGAAAGAAATTAATGAATTATTTCATGATTGAAATAATTCCACTCTAGTACTCAAGCCTACTAAACTCTAATAAGTAGGGCTGGAATACAAGTATATTTTTGTTACAGTATAAAAAACATACATGTCATTTCTGAGTGGTGCAAGTAAATTATCCTCATTTGTAAACTGTATTCACGCTGGTTGTTCCACTCATTTATAATTTTATCAAGAACAAAATCAAACCTGAATAGACAGTTAGCTTGAATGCTTTGACAATTTATTTATAGAAGTCAAGAAACAAGTACCGTATTCGGCCGTGTATAATCCGCATTTACGTATTATCCGCACCCCCCATTTCAGCATCAGAACTCGGAGAAAAAAGGAGGCGTATAATCCGCGTTGACTATTTTCCACCGCCGTATGGCCGAAAATCGTCGGCGAGATTGATTAAGTGCAGTATGACGATCGGAAATATTTTCAAAATTCGCAGATCGGTATTTGGAAGAAATAGATAAATATTTATTATAGATATATATATTCGAGATATTAGATAAGGGATATGATAAGCAAATTAATGATTTGAAATAAAATAACAAAAGAAATATCAAAACATCAGTCAAGTCTTTGTAAAATTACATTCCGTTAATTAAGCGCAATCATTTGCTTTTGCTGACGTGGTAGCCTATATATTTAAAATAGTATGTATTAGAACAACATTTGAAATAGATATTATATTTTGCGGAAATCGGCGACATAAAAGTTTGTAACAATTTTAATTAGCGGAGAGCACTTGTACCAAGCGATCTATATATCCTACGCGTGTATAGCGTAATTATTGAAACAAAGGGATATATATACAGATCCAAGTATACTGTTGTCTGTTACACGCATCATTGAAATGCTGGAGACATATACTACAAACATTAATTAACTGGTGTGGCATTTTTATTTTAAATCATACAATTTAAAATTAACTCATCGTACTTACCTGTATAATTAGCATGTTCCATAACTTAGTACTACACTGTAGATGTAATAAGTAAGAGAGTTACTGGTGTATATACCTTTTGTACGAAATGTGTAAAATAACATTCCTCCACAGAACAAAACACCCAGAAAACATTGTTTTTATTTATTAATGTCTAGTCATCGTCTCAAAACAAACAACGCAAAACTACATAAAATACGAAACTACAAGATACTACATATTTGCTCTTCCATTTAGCCCCCTCATTTACAGTTACAACATGGCTGTTCGCTTCGTCGTTACAGCGTGAAATAATTATTAGAATTCTTGTTGAGATTGTAACAAAACTTCATGATGAAGATAAGCAACAGGTACTGTACTATTCTGTTTCCTTGCCAAACATCGCAACTAGGCTAGCCTTGCACAGCCGCCACAGGCACTTGCGTTATGCAATCCACCGATCACAACACCCTCAATCAAGGGATTGCATTACACAAGTGCCTGTGTAGTCTAGCCTATTTGTAAACTGAAACACACAAAAATAAAAGACAACAAGATTCATTTTATTGATTTATTCACCGTCACTGTAGACATAAATGATGATATACATTGACTCGTACATCGTTATTGACAACTTTGTCAGGCTTATCACCCACATCGAATCTCATGCAGTAGTTCCAAAAAACTAAGATTCTGTAGTACTGTATTATCCGCACCCCCCTGCCTGAGACAAATTTTAGAGTGAAAAGAGTGCGGATTATACACGGCCGAATACGGTATGTATATAAGTTTGAAATTTTCTTTTAGGCCTTATTATTGTAAAATAAATTCTGATTTCTGTTCTGCCGTTTGATTTCTTTGATAAGCCCTCATCTCTAGTTATGCCTCCACTACTATAAAGAAGCTGTCGTCAGTCACTCAGTGCAAACAGATATCGATAGTTATCATAATTTGATCTGCTTTATTAGAGATATCGTGACTCAATTCAAACAAAACTATCAAAAAAGAAATGTACCATTCTAGCCCGGTTAAATTAAAATATGCCTAGGCTAGGCTAGTGAAGCTGCACGCACTTGTGATTTTATGACCGATGCTTTCAGTTTCACTTTCAATCTGAATTTTTGCGGGTCCATAGAATTACCAAAATGATGCCAATTACCGGAATGACGGGACATGTAACTGGATTGAAGCTCCTTTCCATTGTAATGATAATTTTGTGTAATAATTCACTTTTAAATGTTAATCATATAGGTATTACATTAAATGAAAAGATATTTTTTCAGTATTGTCCTCGTATTTACCGATCTAGCTATTCATATTTAAGCCATATCAGTACTAGTGTGATATTGAACCCGACATAACTACTCCTAGCAAAATTCCTAGAACATTGTTTCCCTTCTCACATTGAAATAGTTTATTCTTCTTTGTTGTATATAAATAATCTAAAAATGAAGAAAACATCATCTGTCATCCTGGTAATATTACTATTATTCTGGTTATTTTATATACCAATCTCTCACCAGAGGGCATATTACATTATATGGTGACAAAATTGTCTATACGGCACATAATATCAGCAACATATCTATTATCACAATCACCAGTAATGTAAATAAATGTCCCACTATTGGTAAATAAATTACAAAAAGAACAAAATGGTTTTCCACAACAATTTTTTTAATAATAGATCTTCAGTCTATTTGAAGTGATATTTTTTACCTGACCAGTCGGGCTACTTTGACATAAATTAACTAGACCGGACCAATCTTTCACTAGTCAGGATCGGTCAGAAGTGCCTAAGTGTTGAGCCCTGATTTGTGATATATATGACACGTAATTGCTACCTGTGTTCTCATATGTAGTTGTTTTTGTATCAATTAGATACAGAATAGTTGAAGCCAGTTTTTGTGACATTTGCTAGCAAACTAAACCACATACCATAATAAGCTGTGTATAATCTGCACTCTTTTCACTCTAAAATTTGTCTCAGGGATGGGGGTGTGGATAAAACAGTACAAAAGGTTCTTCTGGCATTTTTTTTTTCCATGGGACTATAGTAAAAAAAAATAAAGTGCAGAAGATTTGACATTGGATGGTAAACTTGCCTTTATTTGGCCAAGTTTTTTCGTATTGTAATCATGGTGTTCGAGTCAGTTTATTTCTCCATTGCTTTCTGTATGTGTTTATTGTCTACGGTGATGGTAAATAAATGTTTGATATATTAATCTGGTCTTCAGTGTGTGTATTTCAGTTTACAAATCGCCTATAAATAGCTCATTGCAAAGTTGGTCAGCGAGTGACATTCAGACTGTCACACTCTCCGATTGCCGATTGGTAACCAGACATGGCTTTAATCATAGAATATCCATGGGAAACAGAGTAGAGTTTTATGCTGTTATTTAAAATATGAACAATCTCAATTCGAATTCTAGTGATTATTTCGTGCTTGTAGATGACAAAGCGTACCGCCATACTGTAACTGTAAATAAGGGAGTTAAATGAAACAGCATATGTAGTATCTTGTAGTTTCGTACTTCAGATTCCCATTTTTTCTCCGAGATCTGATCCTGAAATGGGGGTGCAGATAATACATAAATACAGATTATACACAGCTGATTACGGTAATCACCTTCAGACCAAGTTTGGCGGGAATCTTCATTGACTAGAGATGGAAGATGAATGGTCTATAAACCACTGTCACAAAGGACCTATAATTTTAAGGACAGAAGTCTAATGGAATTGTATTTTATAATTACAGTGAATCTGAAAAAGAAGTTAAAAATTCTGGAAAAAGAAAACGGGGACGGCCTTTTAAAAAGAAGACATGTGACGAAAGGTAAGAACAAAGAAAAAGTGGTTAGGCTTAACTTTATTTTATCTATAGCTTACCTTGCCCAAAGTGAGCTATTACTGTGGTCCAATGTCTGTCAGCATCTGTTGTAGTCCATTCATTAACTTATCTATTTAAACAACTTTTTCTTATGAACCATTGGACAGATGTCAACCAAATTGGCAGAGAACTTGGTTGAAGAAATGGGCCTAAAGTTTGTGAACAAAAAGGAGCTAATGCTCAAAGGGGCTTATTTACTCAAACATATATGTGAAAATGAGGATCATTGTGACAAAGTTTTAAGTCATTAGGGTCAAAGTTCTAACAATGTAAGTATTCAGAAAAAATCAGTTGCACATTTTGACAGATGAATGTATTAAGGCCACTTGTGTCTCTTGGTGCAGTAAGTAATATGTCGAGAAAGAAGAACAGGAGCAATTTCTGTTTCAAGTTATTGTCATTTTCAGAGGAGGCAAGATATATCTGATTTAAATCATATTTAGAACCTTTGATATAATGTATTTGAAATTTGCACACCACATATGAAATCTCATCCAATGACTCCCCATTCACCCTGAGAATTTTGTTATCAACATGAGACAAATTTTTATCATAGAAAAATAATAGTCAAGGTATAGATGTACTCTCCATATAAAATCTCATAATTCTTTGATATAGAAGTTGATGATATGTGCATCAATGATTTGTAATATTTCTGTGCTTGAATTACTAATTAAGTAAACAAATTGTTCACAAATCTTTTTTTTTAGTATTTCTGATACCATATAAGCAGAGATTTTAACAGGGATTCTATTTTGGCATAAGCAGAGATTTGAACAGGGATTCTATTTTGGCATAAGCAGAGATTTGAACAGGGATTCTATTTTGGCATAAGCAGAGATTTGAACAGGGATTCTATTTTGGCATAAGCAGAGATTTTAACAGGGATTCTATTTTGGCATAAGCAGAGATTTGAACAGGGATTCTATTTTGGCATAAGCAGAGATTTTAACAGGGATTCTATTTTGGCATAAGCATTTGAACAGGGATTCTAGGGCATAAGCAGAGGATTTGAACAGGGATTCTATTTTGGCATAAGCAGAGATTTTAACAGGGATTCTATTTTGGCATAAGCAGAGATTTGAACAGCATTCTATTTTGCATAAGCAGAGATTTGAACAGGGATTCTATTTTGGCATAAGCAGATTTGAACAGGGATTTATTTTGGCATAAGCAGAGATTTTGAACAGGGATTCTATTTTGGCATAAGCAGAGATTTTAACAGGGATTTTGGCATAAGCAGAGATTTGAACAGGGATTCTATTTTGGCATAAGCAGAGATTTGAACAGGGATTCTATTTTGGCATAAGCAGAGATTTGAACAGGGATTGTATTTTGGCATAAGCAGAGATTTGAACAGGGATTCTATTTTGGGATTAAGCAGAGATTTGAACAGGGATTTATTTTGGCATAAGCAGAGATTTGAACAGGGATTCTATTTTGGCATAAGCAGAGATTTGAACAGGGATTCTATATAAAGCAGAGATTTGAACAGATTATTTTGGCATAAGCAGGATTGAACAGGGATTCTATTTTGGCATAAGCAGAGATTTGAACAGGGATTGTATTTTGGCATAAGCAGAGATTTGAACAGGGATTCTATTTTGGCATAAGCAGAGATTTGAACAGGGATTCTATTTTGGCATAAGCAGAGATTTGAACAGGGATTGTATTTTGGCATAAGCAGAGATTTTAACAGGGATTCTATTTTGGCATTATTAGTGAGGTTGTTGAGATCAGTAGAATTAAATATCGCTAATAATTCATTCCTCATTGGAGGTAAAGTTAGTGGAATTAATGCTAATTGTAAATAGTAATCAGCACCTGTGTGGCTGTGACATCTGATTGTACAAATATAGTTTGCTGTTCGGACTGTAGTGTTATGTTATAATTCTATACTAGATATATACTGTGTAATTAAATTACTGTGTTTTGCCTGGTGTAGATCATTTTCATAAATGTATTATTGTTTTCAATCATAAAATTGCTAAAATTACTTCTCGCTAAAACTATATACCCATTTTTTTAGGATCAAATGCTAAATTTGCATCTCGCTGAAACTTCCACCTATATGGTATAAATTCAGTTCAGTGAATTTTCCATGTTTGTATTTTTTAGAATCAGTAAAGATGACATTTCTGAAGCAAGCAGTCGTACACCTCGCTCATCAAGAAGAAGTTCAGTAGCTAGTGTTTCGGCAAAGGAGCTAGATACTGAGATGTAAGTTCAGAGTGTGTGTGCCTGTGATGTGTGCATGCATGTGTTTTAAAGGAACACATAACTGGTTCAAGTTGAGTGTTTATATTGTATATTACAATTACATGTTACAAATAAACAGTAAAATGTAGGTTCTAGAGTATTTAAATCCCATGAATTCATTAGTTGGAGGACAAATTGTTTTTAATGTTTTTCCATCTATAAGTCTCAGATTCTAGGACCAAGATCATACCTTAGACTTCTTACAACAAATAGTGAGTGGGTGGGTGGATCCAGAGGAGGGAGTTTTTCACTTTAGGTCACACTAATGACTTTAAAAAGTGGTAGTGACTGTTCCTTTACCAAGGTCTCAGAATACAAAGTGAAAGTCAGTCGTTAATTATTTGTAAGCTGACATGTGACATGATTGTCAAACAATTTTATGATATCCAATCCCAAAAAACCTGTGTGTTTGTGTATGAAACACTTTTTCCAAAACTAAAGCAACCTCAAAGACTGCTGCGATATTTTTGTCAGTTGAAAGTTGTGTTTCTATGAACACAGCTAGTGTCGTGTAAGGCTGAATGAAGACTTCAACTTCATAGTAGGGTAACTGAGATAAGGAATCATAATAAAAAGATTACCAGTATGTAGTTTCTGACACTGTCTTGTATCCCAGCGTAACACGAAATATATTTATTTAGATGTATTTGTGTCACAATTCTTTTATCATTGATATAAAGCTCATATTGATTGACGACTAATAGGAGCTTTATACCATGTTATAGGCACTATACTACTTGCTCAAGTAACGGAAATTATTTGTTGGTAATAATTGCAGTGATTCTGAAAGAAGGGAAGATGATTCTGATGATTCTGATTCTGATGACAATATGAATATAAGCTTGTCATCATTCTCAAGGTCGGCGAAAAAAAAGTCAGAACAGAGGTAAGAAGTAAAAAAAATTAGTGTTTTTATTTGATTAATTGACAGATAGACAGTGCTCTGTCATTGAATTGAAGTTATTAAGGTTCACAAGTCAGTATCTCATTGAATAACCAATAGCACCTATAATTTGACATGTTTCTGCAGAGGTTTATATAAGGAACCCTCAGCTTCTTGATATTATAGCATTTTAAACCCTAGGGTGTCTTAATTGGAGATGAAAATTTTAAAACAATGATATTTTTCAGTAAATAGAAATATATGATAATGATTAAGAAATTGATTAATTTTTACGATATTTTGTAGTTGACATAACCTTAAATTTGTTGTATTTAGTTCACCTCAATGAATTTGAGGAGAACTTTATGCTTTCGGACCGGTCTGGATGCTGGCATCCAGTTAAGAAAATTGGTTGAAGACAGGTTAAAACCACAATATAGTGAAATGTAAAGTTTCTTCATAACAATAGCTTCAATACTTCCTTTAAAAACGATTAGTTCGTTGCATTCAGTTTTGATTGAAACTGTCGAAAAATGACACCTGTGGCCAGTGGAATCCTAGAGAACTCTTACCCTGGAGAACTTGTACCCAAACAAATGGCTTCGACTTCTACCAACACAGAGGTGAGCAATGTAGCCCACAGGCCACTTGTTTGCAAAGATGACCCTGTCTTGGACTTTTCACCTTTATGATCATTACTTGTCCCCTACTGAGACGGCCTTGCTCAATCGGTAGCACGCTTGACTCTTGATCGTGAGGTCGAGAATTCGAGTCCAGCCAGCAGCAGGTTGGTTTCCTGTCCTTCGGATGTGACAGTAAAACTTAAGGTCCCTTGTCGCAGTAGGTGTAGCACGTTAAAGAATCCTCACTGCTCAGTGGCTGTAAGTGCCGAGCATAGGCCAAAATTTGAAGCCCTTCACCGGCATTTGGTGATGTCTCCATATGAGTGAAAGATTCTTGAGTGGGACATTAAACAACAATAAACAAACAAACAAACAAACTTGTCCCCTACTAAATTTTGATTCATCTGAGTCACTTTTGTGTGATACTGAAACAAAGCCTGTGAAAAAGTACACCAATCATAGATGTTCAAGAATTTATATTTTTTATGTTTCAGTAATACAGTGAAAAGAAAAAGAGGTCGGCCACCTAAAAAGAAGATCCTTAAAGAAAGGTATGCATGATGCATTATGATAGCTAAGTATTTCATCTTTGAAAGGCATTTACTAGACTTTTTTAGCTCACCTGAACCGAAGGTTTTATGTGTTTTACCAGTGGTTTCGTTGATGAATGCTTTCCTGGAAGAAATTTGCTAAAATTTAATTTTTTGAATTTTTTATGAATTTTTTAAGACTGCAAAATGAAGGGGGGGGGGATAATTTTCCACATTTTCGGCTTCTTCTCCAAAACTACTGACGGGATTTGGATGAAACTTTATAGGAAGTAAGTACTCAACTCAAGGTCCTCCACCAATTTCGGCCCAGGGGTGGATCCAGGGTGGGGCAAAAGAGGCCCCAGGGGGTACCACTTTTTAAAAATATTCTCCAGAACTGCTGCATGAATTGAAAAACTAACTGTATCTGAGTGATCTACATAGATGTATGATTCAAGTTTGTTAAATTAGTTGAAATTGGAAAATAAATTTTTGACACATTTTTTACATCTTTTTAGACTTAGTAATTTTCATTCATTTTTATATGCCCGTCAATTTTGACGGGACATTATGGTATACTGTTGTCCGTCCATACATCGTCCACACTTCGCACGATAACTCAAAAAGGCCTCAACAGATTTCAATCAATTTTTGGTAGTTTGTTTCCGTTGCTGAGTTATGGTCCTTGGAAATATGTAAATATTTGAAAAATAACAGTTTTCACAGTTTTTCTTTTTAATGCTTTAACATAGTGAGTTGATATTTGGCTGTATCTAGATGATTTACAGATCAAGTTCAAATTTGGTTCTGGTCAGATAATATTGTGCAGAGTTATGGCCCCTTGACTTAGTAATTTTTTTTAAAGATATCCCTTTCTGCACCTTTTCTTTGCAATGCCTCTACATATTGATTTGATATTTGGTATATCTTGGTATCTAAATGAGTTTCAGATCAAGTTCAAATTTAGTTCCGGTCAGATGATTTTGTGCAGAGTTATGGCCCCTTCACTTAATAAATTTTTTAAAAATATCTCTTTCTGCACCTTTTCTTTATGATTATTTAACACCACTTTGTCACAAAATAACAAGATAATATTGACATTCTATATAAGTTATTAATGACAGTCCACTATTGACTAACTCAACTAAATGATTAGACTTTCATCAACATGTTTAGTTATGCCAAAAATTGTTGAGGCATCAGCTGTTTAAAGTAAAATGTCAAAATATACGCCCAATGAACTAATGCCAATGTTTTAAGGGATCCATATAAAGTGTAAATCAGGACTTAAGATTGATGTATCCTACACACAGTATACCTGTATTTTAGGGAAGCTGAAAAGTCAGAAACTGTGAGAACAGGAAGAAGAGGGAGACCAAAGGTGCAGAAAATTGAGAGTAAAAAGTGAGTTTGTATTGTGGGCAATATTTGACCATAGATCCGGCTTTTATCTAATTAAACAAATTACATATATGACCGTCACTGAAAAAGAAAAAAATATTGTATATCATACTCCTACAGTATTTGAGTAGCAATAGAATATTTCCACATATAACAGAGTTGTGCATATCAATGAAAATTTAAATTTAATCAATTTTCTTCACATATAGTGGAGAAGTGCATTATGTAAGTTTTAAAACAAAATCACAAAGTCTAGAATTTAGTCATTTTGGGGGGGTAGAATTTCTTTTGGTAGATAGGATACCTGTTTTGTATGTGTAACCTCTCTTACAGTATTTGATATATAATGTTTGCTTTGATTACCCATACACTCAAATAGGCTCATCATTAAACATTCACCATTATGAAAAGATGAAGAAGAAAGATTACACCTACAAAACAGGTATCCTTTATGCCACCAGAAATGTCACCCCCAAATATGAATAAATTCTAGTCTTTGTAATTTTTATTCTTTTAAAGTTCAAGTTTTCAACTTTAAGATCCAAAGAATGATGAATTGAAAATATTTGGTTTTTTTTAAATATCAATTTATATCTGATTTCCAATTTAGAGAAGAGGTAAAAGATGAAAATTCAGTTAAAAAAGAAGAGAATGTCAATACAAGTCAGAAAGATGAGGAGGAAAATTGCCCAGAATCACTATTTCAGAGAGAGGAAGGTATCAAAACTAATGAAGAGGAAGATGTGGAAAGAGATGATCATTCTGATATGGAGAACAAGAATAAGGAGCCATTCTGCCTGTATGTTTTGTATTTTACTAAATATGATACATTTGTGAATCTGTTGTCATAATTGTATACCATATGTGCTATGTTTCCTATTTATTTTGGTTATCTGTGAAATCAATTCTCAGCACAACCTTAAATTAGGCTTTGTTAGTGGGCCTGGATAGAGGCCTTAGGTTGCTTCACACAATGTTTTTAAGTTTGACCATTTTGGTTTGAAGCCAATAATCCATCAATCTTATATTCCTATATATTTTGTGAAAATAGGATCAGGTCCAGTGTGATATATACAAATAGTAAGGTTGAGCTAATCAAGTGCCAAACCGCAGTTTCTCAAGCAATTTTCACAAAATATATGGGAATTTTTATTTTTTTTTATTTTTTATTTTCAGATTTTATGCAATACAGTTTATAGACAAGTGTTAAAATAATTTCACTTAATTCACATTTAAACAAGTGTGAAAATATATTCATTTGATACATATATAATATACATACACATACATATACATAGATACACACAAACATATATATATATACATATACACATACATACATATACATACAAACATACTCTTATACACATACATATATATATATATATATATATATATATATATATATATATATATATATATATATATATATATATATAAATACCAACATGTACATTGTATCTTTAATGTTTAGTTATACTCCATTTAACTATTGTTTTGAATGAAAGAATGAGGGAGAGAGTATAGTAAAGAAGGAAAGATAAAGCTTTTGGGGGATAAATTTTCAATCAGCACATTGAATAATTCAATATTTATATTATTCAGAGATAGGATTTACAAAACCAGTATTCTGATAAATATATGTGTATATAAATATATAAAGTTAGGCTTAGTGTCACACATTATCTGTATCAGTCTCTTTTCTCCATTTATCCCAGGAAACTTCAAATGTTATATTAAATGCTTGACCTTTTGTACATGCAGTATACATGTGTCGAAGTTCAATGAGTTGCACTTTTCGATATTTTGAACTATTGAAAAAGTTCCGAATAATTATGTTATTTAATGCTACTTATAAACATTTTATGATTTGAAACTTTATGAGTCAAATTTTTGATGTTTCGAATAAATTTTTGGGCCCATTTTATATTTTAATTCATATAAATAATTTGAAGTCAGTATTTTTGTGTACGATTTAGCTGCATGGTAATCATTTTCCTTCCCAAAAACACTCAATATTTTAATTTCAAAAATTTATAGTTAATTTTAGCATTTATCATTAATTACAATGACTATATGTCTTATCTGGTTTCAAATCAGTCATATAAACCTTATAGAACCTCTGAAACTAAAAATCTATGATTCTAGGTTGCCATCCATGAGTCAAAGTCTTGATGTTTCGACTTTTTTAGGTGGTCCCTTGAACTTTGACTCATCAAAGTTTTACTGTATTTCTGCACATAATTTCAGGCATGCACGGATTGTAATACACTTTATTGCGTGTTTATTCATTTAAAGCATACTTTCTGAAATGAGAGAGAGTGTTTTGTTGACACCATTACGAAAGTTGTAGACTGTAAATATAGACAAATTAAGTTTGCAATTAAAATAACAAAGCAGTTCTTGAAGCAATTGTCCCTAAGTTTAAAGTTTTGGCATTGAACTTACTTAAGAGTCTGTGAACAAACCCAAAAGGATTAAATAATTAAACAGTACTGAAATCCAAGAAGACTTTTTAAAATACATTATACAAATGCACCAGATTTTCCTTTTACCTTGGTAATAAAAAAGAAATTAAGAAAATTCCCAGATTTGATAGAGAGTATGTATTATTCCTTATTAATCTACATATCAGAGTAAAAACAATCAAACATCTTTGATTGTTGTACCCCACTCCCCCCAATGTAGATTTTTGGAATACTTCCTGACATTCCCTCAAGTTTGAAAAATCTGCATCAAAAGGTGTCCAGTGCAGGATTTTACTTTAGTTTTTGCGAGGTGTCTCCATTTTCAGCTTTTTTTCTTAAACCTTAAAATCATGCCTGTTTAATTGTGTTCATTAAAGCTGAAAGAGAGAGAGTGTTTTGTTGACACCTTGTTCTGTAAATATAATGTTTAATTAAAATAATGATAGCATTGTCAATTTTATTGAACTTACTTAAAGGTGTCAGTCCAAGAAGCTTTAAAAAATATAGAAATGCAATTTTTGTTGTTCCCACAAAAACTTTAAAGGTTACATACGGGACAAATAGGACAATTAATTAAATGTGCTTTAAATAGAAATGCATTTGTTGTTAAAATAAATTGTATAATTCTATACTGAAACCATTGTAATTTGGTACTAGTAGTAAGTTGAAAAAGTGAAATACACACTTGTTTCAAATTATTGTCTGCTAGATCCACTATTTCGCTCCACTTTTTTCTGCCTGTTGAAATACATGTATTTTATTTCTTTAAAATGTGAAATAAAAACCTTTTACCCCCTTAGTACTTTTCAAAAAAAATTCCAGACTAGTACGAATTACAGGATATTGAACATTTTTACCTTGATCATTTAAATGAGAAAGATATTTTCTTATAGCAGTCACAACTCCATTATATTCAAGGAAATTACAGATCATTCCAGAAACTTGAGTGAATTCTTGAAATGTATAAAAACAATAAGGATTACACGTTTAACATTAGAGTTACCCCTCTTGGTACCAATGCTTGTAAATTATAGATTTATTATTGCTTAATTTTTTTTATTATACCCTAGCGGCGTATTTAAGAGTTTATTTTCATTAACTGTTTCTAGTTCTTGTTTTGCACTTAATTTACTCCATGCCCTTAAAAACATCTTTCCAGAATTTATTCTTAGATTTTTGTGCATTTGTGTTTATAATTGTTACCACAGTTAGAAAGTAGATATATATCAACAAAAGTATTTAAAATATTCTGCCATTTGCTTTTGGTTTGAAACAATCTTCTTATCCAACTTAACGTTAGTGAGTCAATAAAACAATTTATATCGATCATTTTCAAGCAGCCACCATCTATATAATTATTAACAATTTTATTTCTTTTAATTTTGTCAATTTTTCTACTCCACAAAAAATTATAAAGAACTTGATTAAGTTGAGAAAGAAAGGCTGTATGAGGATTTGGTAAGGAAATGAATAGATGATTAAATTGTGAAATAAGTAATGATTTTATCACTTGAATTCTACCAATAGGTGTTAGTTTTCTCCTCTTCCAGGATTCAATAATAAATTTTATTTTAACTATTTTTTTGTGTCAAAATTTAACTTTGGAATTTGATGCAGATTAACAGAAAATTCAACTCCAAGGAGAGTAAAATTATTTTTACCCCATTGTAAGTGTAAATCTGGTAGAAACATGTCTGTACTATATTTTTTATACCTAATCCAAACAACCTGTTTTTTTTCTGTATTAATTTTTAATCCTGAAATTTTTGCAAAAGCTTTCAATTCATTAGTAGAATTGGTATGCTTATGTACACGTATATATCTTTTTTTGTTATTGTATATCACTCTAAGTGGTAAAATAAAAAAAACACAGCTAAGGCCATACAAAAAAAATGCCTAGGTTCTCAGGCCACTTTTTAAAAATATGGATGAGGGAGGGAGGCTTTTTTTTTTTTTTTTTTTTTTTTTTTTTTCAGAAGAAGAAAGTTGTCTTTCTTTTTTCGAGAAATTTCATCAAATCCACTGCTTCAGCTGTCTAGATATATCTTATCAATCATGATCTGCTTACCCTTCCAGGGCACAAATGTGTATTATCAAGATGAAGAAAACTTTGCTCGTATGTGAGATTTGGCAAGAAATTAAAGACATCTCGCTCAATGTCTAGTCAATGTTAAGTAACAGCCTCAATAAAAACGTAACTTTTTTATGTTCGTCAAGCGCACAGACGACTCCGTTAAGTTATTCCTAAACACAAAATCAATATCGGACCGGATATGAAAAAATTCCGGATTTTGACGAAAATAAATATCGTCGACGCGGGAGTGTTTTTAGGGATGCGGCGGGGCCTGAGAACCTAGTATATATATTTTTTTGGCCTAATGCCTGTTTAAGAATAAAATGATCATTGTGGTATGAGTTAGGAACCTTAAAAAATGAAAAAATTAAAGTTATATTGTAGTATGTTATGGTCTAAGAGCACCCAAAACTTCAGGCTAATTGACTTATAGTATGTTATGGTCTAAGAGCACCCAAAACTTCAGGCTAATTGACTTATAGTATGTTTTGGTCTAAGAGCACCCCAAACTCCAGGCTAATTGACTTGTGCACCCTTGAAAGTTTATCAAATAGTAAAGAGATGAAACTCATTTTTGTAATAAAGAAATTCATTCTGAGAATTCTTCTGAGCATCTTTGGTGATCAATTCTATCCAAGGTTATGAAAGGAATTCTCCACTTTGGGATTTTGTGCACTCATCGTTGTTAAAGATATACAGGCTGTCATTTTGATGAAAAGATATATCCTGTGGTTATACTTAATCTTTGATTAAAAATAAAAAAGATGTAGAAATTTTTAACATATGGATATATTGCCTAGAATTAATGAAATATGCAGACAATTGATATTCCTTGCATCAATATTAGAATATTCAATGTTAACTCCGCCATTGTTCACACTCAATTTCTTTTAACAAATTACGACATTATGACAAGTTTTTCAAAACCCAGAATTTTTAAAGAACATTTTATTCGTATAAAATATTAAATATTAGAAATTTTTAATACAAACAAAAAATTCTCTATTTTGACAGCTTTTATGCCATTAATAGAGTTTATAATGTTTACACCACTTTACCATTCAATAAACTTTCAAGATAGTGTAAGTATCATTTTCATTGGTCAAACAAGAAACACTTAAGAGGTCTCTCACATATGACTCTATAGTGGTTTTGTTAGATCTCCCATGTGACATCAGATTAGGAGCGATGGTTTTTAAATTTGATTGGGGTATTTGATATATATATATATATAAGTAATGTCAGACAATGGAAAATAATTATGTGAAGATGTTTTATATTATGCTAATCAGCTATACCTTTTTTATAGTTCTGTCAAGATGGAAATCAATGATGAAATGAAAGAAGGTGATAAAGAAGAATCACAGATAGACAAGGATAATAAAAATATACACAGCGCTGACAATATGATGTCAGGTGACATTAATACTAGTCATAATGATATTATAATGTCAGATGACAGTAAAGACAGCAACAATGGCAGTAAAATGTCAGATGACACTAGAGTTACTGTCAAGGCAATGTCAGGTGACACTGAAACTAGTTGCAATGGAAACAGAATGTCAGATGACACTAAAGTCAATAATTGTGACACTATATCTGAGGATTATAGTTCTAATAATAATGTCAGTAGTGTAATATCAGTGGAAAACAATTCTAATGAAAACAATGTTAATATTTCCTGTGATCCATCAAATGATAGCATATCTGAAAACAGCAGCAATGATATATCAAATGCACTTGAAATGGAAACCAGCTGCAATGCAGAAATAAATGAAAATGATAAATATGGCAGTGTAGAAAATAATGTCATCCATACAGGAGGTGTTGAAAAAACAGAGGTCAGTCAGGATCATAATCCACTTCTAGAGTCTGAAAAATTAAAAAGTGGTGAAAATTTGGAAGATGTTGATAAAAATATTGATGACTCTGTAGGTGATAAAACAAAGAATGAAGATGGCAAAACTGAAAAAATTGTAACTGAAAATAATCCTGAGAATGTTTGTGACGAGAACTCAATAAAACTGGCAAATGATTGTATGGGAAATGATAATGAAAGTGAAACAAATGAGGAAAAAGAAAACGAAGAAATAAACAGGTATACTGTGATTTATATATTATTTAAATTTTTTTATTTAAGCCAGAACAAATCATTTTAAATCATTTAAGGGGGGTTACTCTGTACTTCTTATAAGTATGACTTATTTTGATTATTTTTTGTTTGTCTGCTTCCTTTTGTTTGCTTAATTTTCTTTTTTTTTTATATAGGATTGTAATTTGTGTGTTTGCATTTTTTGTAAAATATTAGTGAAACAGAAAACACATGTTTCAGACCCCTACCTGTGAATCAAAGTGGAATATAGGATAGGTTTTGTCCCCATCCATCCAGTTATGGTTTATGGCTAAAGCTTTTATAATAGCTAACCATTCATTTAATGGTTCCACAGATAGGGGATACATATTAATTTATCAAATACTCTCAGAATGTTTGTTTTTGGACTGCTTGCAGTGGCCTAGTGGTAGATTATTTCAACTCGTAAGTAGGAAGTCTCCGGTTTGATTCTTTAATTTCAGGTCATATCAAAGGCTTTAAATCATTAGCTAAGCCCATGACATACGAAGCGAAAGTCATGGGTCTTTCAGGTGAGACTTAAAACCAAGGTCCCATGGCAGGCGTGGCATGTAAAAGAACCCTAACTGCATTAATTAGCATCAGCCATAGCCTTGATCTAAATTTCGTGCATTTCATTTAAGCTGGTGACACCTCCATATTAGTGAAAAATATCTTTTCAGGATATAAAACAACAAAACAAGCAAATCAGTTATGGTAATTTTGATCTTTTATCATCTTTAATTTATTTGAAGCTCTGTGAATTCTCTGTATTCCAGAAATGATGATAATAGTAGCATAACAAGATCAAGTCGCAGAAGTACACGAGTATCACAGGGCATTATTGATACAGAGTAAGTTATGCAGTACACATATTTCCACATAACATACATTAGTATCCCTTTAACCGCACAGTGGGTTAGATCGTCATTATCAATATATTTGTATAATGTGTAATAAAAGGGGAAGGAAGGCTCATTTAATTGTTTAATTTTAGAGTGCAAATCAGACAAATTCTCGATTTATCCGAGAGGCAAAACTGCTATTCCACAAAAGGTAAAATTGCATCAAGTGAGAAAGGGTATGGTCTGTTTATATGGATTGGTTTGAGAACATGGAACAAAGTGTATTTATTATTAGCCTAACTTTGTAGTGCTGCCCTGCTGTATTCTAATTTACACAGATTTATCCTGATTTACTAACAGAATTTTTCAGAATTTTGCGATCGTCTTTTGTCTGCAGTTGTGCGTCTTTAACATTTACATATTTCCGACTTCTTCTCAAGAACCAGTTTGCCAATTTTAACCAAACTTGGTATATAGCATCCCCATGTGAAGCCGCATATAGTTTGCCCATGTGAAGGGACCAAAAAGGACCAAAACGCATAAATCTTTTGCGATTCAAATGACTTACAAAATGCATGATTGGTCAATATCTACAAAGTTTGTGACTGAAAAGGACATAAACAAGCTACTAGGGGAGCACTTCAGGGGCCTCAAAAGGGACCAAAAAGGACCAAGAAACATTGGGTACATCTTTAAAAATCTTGCTGAAAATGAACCCAATGATCACAATGATATTTTTTAATACATATACTTAAAGCTAGAGAAAAAACTTGTTACCTTATGCATGATTGTTAAGTCAATATCTACAAAGTATTTGTGACTGATATACAAAAAAAATGAAATCTCCGTTTAAAAACAGTAAAAGCTACTAGGGAGTAAACACTTCACTGTAGTCAGTCACCCAAGGTATGGGTCAACAGGTCAAGGTCACAGGGTTGGACCTAAATAAATTGTACCTTAAAATGTAAATTTTTTTTGTAAAAGTTTTTTAGACATTTTTTAGGACTACTTCATTACTGATATTGTTAACTCATTGGGCTAATTTTATCACCAATGCCTTGACAGGAAGTATTTAAAATAACAAAACCATGTAAATTTGAACCACATTAAAGCTTGCAGATGTAAAATGGTTATGGGATATGACACAAACATGGCTAAGTTGTCATGGCTAATCATATTTTAGAAATAAACGTAAACAAGTCAAGATCCGATATGCAACAACTTTTTTAATACAATATATAAATGAGTATAACGAAGCATAAATTTATTAAAGCTAGAGAAAAAACAAGAATTTACAAGTATGAGTAAAAAATGGCTTGGGCATCTTGAATAGTGTGAACTAAATATTCTAAAGTTGATGCACGGACACTACAATATCTACACAAAAAATTAATTTTTCATTTTTGAAATAAAGACCAAATTGTCTGGTTGACCCTTATGTGAGTTATTTTCCATAAATTTTTGTGGCCATTTTTCATGTACCAAAACACATTTTTGTCAAATCTTTATCTGAACTATTTTATCACATTATCTTGTAAAAAAATGGCTTGGGCATCTTGAATATGAACTAAATAGATATTGGACATCAACAAGAGAGACATTATTTAAATTAAAAAGTGAAAGAAGCAAAAAGTGTTATGAAAAGAAGCATGCAAAGATATACTTGAAAAAAAAAGTTACAATAAGGCCGAAATTGTCAGTCCTCTCTTTATGGGTCATTTGTGTATCTCCCTTGAAAAATTTGATTTATGCCTTTTTGAAGGTAAAATGTCACGGATTGTCTGTCAGTAAAAATGGTCTCGCTAGGGGGCGCTGGTTGAATACACTGATGCTCTATATCCATTATAAAATACAGGGAACAGAAATAGTTGTATCAACAAATGTATATATTTATGCTTAATAGTAGTACTCATTAACTTTTTGATTGTTTCAAAATCAAAACAATATAACGCTTTTTGATTGATTTTCAAAGATATACACACTGCAAAGTTGCTAGGAATTATAAATTTTGCCTTTTTTTTGACAAACATTTCAAGGTCATGCGGGATCATTTTAAGCGGTAAAGTCAAGTTCACAGACACTTAAGTAAACACATGCCCTGGCAAAATATTGTGAGCCGTTTTTTGATTTTTTGTTTTGTTTTCTTTGTTGTTGGTTTTTGGTTTTTTTTTGGCAAATTTTAGATATTTTTGATTTCTCAAGAACCAGTGGACTAATTTTAACCAAACTTGACAGTAAATTGTTCTCAGGTGACCATTAAGGCCCATTGGGCCTCTTGTTTTCCATTTGATGACAAGTTCCTGAGGCCACGACCTTGATGAAAAATGAATTAATATAGTACTGCATTAAAAAAAGATTCCATTACATTTAAATTTCCTTGTGTCCAAACAATTTTTCCCAGTTTGACACAAGCTCACGTTAGAATTACCAATTTTGTCGCCAGTAGCATTTTCTAAAATTGACAGGAAAAGGCCTGTGGGCAAGTTATTGATGGCATAAACACTGTGAAGTTTACACTAGAAGAAATGAAAAGATCAGAGTATTTCTCACAAAATCCAGGAATTATTTTCAAATCATGCATTCTGTAGTTTTTTGCAGGTGTGACATCAAGGTATCTAATCGGCACTTTTGGGATATTATTTAGATTTTCAAATAATAGAAAAAAACTTTTCCAAGGTTGACAGAAATGTTTCCCCTGAAGCGTTGATTTTGAATAATCAGCTTCATGTGAATGCTTTGTAGAATTTATATGCTATCATTTATAGTACTAGTTAGTGTTTATGGCATTTTTTTTCTCTATGGCATGATTTTCGTCAAACTTGGTAGGATGCTTCATTGCATGAATCGTTTTATCAAATTCGTAATTTCAAGTATATTTGGCTAAATATGTGCATTATGTACAAAATGTAAGAACTTTTTTGTATTTCCTTCATAGTAGTGCAATGATAAACCGAACTACTACGATATATCGTGGTATTTTACCTTACCGATACGATACACGGTACGTTGATTTCATGCCACGATACACCTACAATATTTTCCGGATTTATCCGTTACAGTTTTAGACTCTGTATACTCTACTTTCGGTTTACCGGTAAACAAACAACATGGTGAAAAGTAGTTCACCCACAAGGAAATCGGACAAACTTGTGCCCCCACAGCACCTTCGTCATACAAGTCGCCGATATGGGCTCACTCGGGGTTCAAAAAGCTACAAATGTCGGGAGACTCAACATAAGTTTGAAATCTCGTACCACTTGTCGTCTTTGTAACACGGATATACCTTACAAAACTGATGACCATGAATGTGTCGTTTGACATGAAAAATATCATCCAAACGTAAATTATAAATTATGAATCAAAGCCTAAAATTAAAATAAATTGTAGATTCGCAGGTACAACGTAGTTTGCAAACATCAATGAACATAAAATTGTCAATCAATTCGCTGAGGGCCAAGGCTATTTCAAAAGCAATAGCTCAGTTTCTTGTGACTTATTTACAACCTTTCAGTTGTTTCAGTGACAGTTTCAGAAAATTGATTGAAAATTAATTTAATGCCAAAATATGATGTTCCTTCTCGTATATATTTCTCCACAAATGTAGTCACTAATTTATTTAACAGGATAGATCACATTTAGTTGACATTAAAAGTAAGCAAAATAGAATAAACAGGATAGGTGATTCAAAAACTTTATTTTTAAAAGTAAGTGCACAGAAATGCAATGATGTCATTATTGAATTTTCAACTTAGTTGTTTTATTCCTGTGTACCGTAAATGTATCGTATCATCAGGTATGAATCACAATATGTATTGTATCATCATTACAGTGTATCGTTGCAGCCTTATTCCACCAATTCCTTTCAAATTTGGCATGGTATGAAAACAAGCAGTAATGTTTAACATATAATACAGGTTTTATTGTCGTGTTACAACTTTCCGCAGAATAGGAGTTATAGCCCTACGTGACCTAGTTTTTTTCTGGTTTCTTGTGTTCAATTTTCTTGTGGGTGCCAGGGCTCAACATTAACTTTAAAAAGAACTAGACCAGTCGGACCAGTACCAGAAAATTTTACTAGACCTGACCTCAACATCACTAGACCTGACCTCGGTTACATCATATCTATAGATATCTCTCTTCCCGAGTTTCATATTCTACTTAATTAGGGTACGCTACATCTAAAGATTTTAATGAAAACACTATATTTTAAATTTTAATAAGTGGTAAAATATAGCTCACATATTAATATCATAAATTGCCCGACGAACTTGATGACGGGCAGAGGACTTGTGCATATCTATGTCTCATTTTTTAGCTATTGCTGCACCATTAAATGCTCTTACTGCTATAACTGATTTTTTAAAAAAAAAACAAAACAAAAAAACAAATAAGAACAGAAAGAAATTAATGAATTATTTCATGATTGAAATAATTCCATATAATCTCTAGAGTACTCAAGCCTACTAACTAATAAGTAGGTCTGGAATACATGTATATTTTGTTACAGTATAAAACATACATGTCATTTCTGAGTGGTGCAAGTAAATTATCCTCAATTTGTACACTGTATTCATGCTGATTATTCCAGATTTATAATTTTATCAAGAACAAAATAAAACCTGAATAGACACTTAGCTTGAATGCTTTGACAATTTATTTATAGAAGTCAAGAAACAAGTATGTATGTAAATTTATTTTCTTTTAGGCCTAATTATTGTAAAATAAATTCTGATTTCTGTTCTGCCCTTTGATTTCCTTGATACACCCTCATCTCTAGTTATGCCTCCACTACTACAAAGAAGCCGTCGTCGGTCACTCAGTGTAATCAGATATCGATAGTTATCATAAGTTGTTCTGCTTTATTAGAGATATCGTGACTAAATTCAAACAAAACTATCAAAAAAGAAGCTTACCATTCTATATGCCCAGTTAAATTAAAATATGCCTAGGCTTGGCTAGTGAAGCTGCATGCACTTATAATTTTATGACCGAAGCTTTCGGTTTCACTTTCAATCTGAATTTTTAGGGTCCATAAAATTACCGAAAAGACTCCAAATACCGGAATGACGAGATATATAACTGGATTGAAGCTCCTTTTCATCGTAATGATAATTTTGTGGAATAATTTACTTTTAAATGTTAATAATATAGTTTTTTACATTAAATTTTTTGTCGGTATTGTCCCGCGTATTTACGGATCTAGCTTTTCATATTTAAGCCATATCAGTACTAGTGTGATATTGAACCTGACGTAACTACTCGTACAATCAAAATTCCTTGAACACTGTTTCCCTTCTCACATTGAAATAGATTATTCTCCTTAGTTGTATAAAATAATCTAAAAATGACGAAAACATAATCTGATGTGTCATTCCAGTGGCTTTAAGCGTCATCCTGGTAATGTTACCATTTCCCCCGATTTTATATACCAATCTCTCACCAGAGGGCGTATTACAATATATGGCGACAAAATTGACGAAATGAAAGTAAGTCTATACGGCACGTAATATCAGCGACATATCTATCATCACAATCACCGGTATTGTAAATAAATGTCACACTATCGGTAAATAAATTACAAAAAGAAGAAAATCGAACAACAATTTTTTTAATAATAGATCTTCAATCTATTTGAAGTGATATTTTTAACCCGACCAGTCGGGCTACTTTGACACAAATTAACTAGACCGGACCAATCTTTTACTAGTCAGGGTCGGTCGGACGTGCCTTAGTGTTGAGCCCTGGGTGCAACTAGTTCCACAGTTTTCACCCGAATATTTCGCTATTCGGCATGTGTAATTGGTATCATATGAAGATGTGTATATTGTAAAATGAAGATGCTGCATTAATTTTCACAAGAGTTATGGCCCTTTGATTGTCAAAAATGGGCATTATGTACAAAATGCAAGAACCTTTTTATTTTTTATTTAATAAGTGCCGAGCATAGGCCAAAATCTGAAGCTCTTCACCAGCATTTAGTGATGTCTCCATTTGATTGAAAGATTCTTGAGTGTGACGTTAAACAACATAAGAACAATAGATTGAAATATATTTTCAAAAATATTTAGTATCCAAAAACATGACTTGAAGAAAGTGTGTTGTGAAATCAGTGACACAATTTTTATTACTTAAATATAGCTGATAATATTTCCAAAACCAATTCGAATTGACAGCAGCTATTTTAAGGGAATCGTGATTTATACCGGTAGTTAAAATTTGAAGATTAAATTATTAATATTTCATTGTTTTTTATTTTGTTCATATTGTGAACTGAATTTTTATACAGTACTACAAGCTAAATGGCAACTTTGAGATTATATCACATATTCACCAGGTCGGATGTGTGAGTACATATTCCTGACATATAAAGCACAGTCCATAAATTTAGTATTGGTCAAAGGAAATGAAATTCTTTAGAGACCTTAAATGCATAAACATAAATTTCTGTTGTGATAAATATATCTACAGATACAGTGTATGAAGATAAGTTATATTAGATCTACATAGAATTTTTATTGAAGTTTATGGTTTTTTAAAAAAGAGATAAAACTTAAGAATTTTACATTTTGAATATGTCACAGGTTGGTGGAGCATATGAAGTCACCTGTGGGTATTTCAGTATTAAAATCTATGTTGATTTAGGCTATAGCATCATAATATATTCAAGCTTCTTGTGTGATTTCTAAAGGCAATTCACAGGCCAATGACAAAAATAATTCACTGTGCAAGACAATTAATTTCTATCCCTGTGTAGGTCGTATAAATGAACTGTTTTATCAAATTTAGCTTTCTAAAGTAAGAAATGGATTAAATTTGAAAAATCCAGAAAAAAAAGCAAGTCAGGATTTTTTTCAGTGTTGGTCAGATTAGTGGAAACACGTAATTTGGTGGTTGGAAGGACTGGTCATTATATTAGGATTAGTCTATACTTTTCGGTTATATATAAATTATTTCTGTCCTTTTTTTTACCTATACACATGTGAAATAAGGATAATGCAACATGCCAATATTTCTATAAATTTTTATCATTGGGAAAGGGAGGTCACTCATGATAGTGTATGCTTCATAGTTATTCAGCTCCAATATAAAGAGGGGTGCTCTGTTTCATTAGATCTGATGGATTGTGTATCAACTTTTTCTACAGTTCTAATTCAGGCAAGGATGTTAAACCTGAGATAGACACAGCTTCAGTACCTCGGGAAAGAAAACCATTTCCTTCCAGGCCTTTAAATCCAAACGTAAAGTGGCATTTGATTTGCACTACTGAAGATGATTGGCAGGGTCTTGCCGATACTCTGAAGGATAGTTCAGTGAAGAGTGAGAAAAGTCTCTATAAATGTATCGTAGAGGACTTCTTACCAGCAATTCCTGGCATTATTGCAGCACGGGTGAGTTATTTCAGTTCAAATCTTAATTCATTCATAGTCATTTCTTTAGCTCAGATTAGAGCCTTTCCATAATTCAAGTTGATACTGTGGACAAGTTTATCAGTTACGGTGTACTTGTGAAAAGTCATGTCAAATCAGCATTGAGTTTTGTGTTCTGGCAATCCAAGGAAATGCTGGACAAAATCAAACTGAGTGTGAATGATGCAAACAAGATCCTGTCCAAGTATTGCTGTATTGGAAATTAATACCATAATCGGCCATGTATAATACGCATTTATGTATTATCCGCAACCCCCATTTCAGCGTCAGATCTCGAAGAAAAAAAGGTGTTTGTGCTTTTAGGCCTAACCCGCATCTGGATTTTATACATGGCCTTTACTGAGTCATTAGTATGACCGAAAATCAGACTTAATTTTAAATTTCAATCCTAAGATCGGTATTTGACAGAAATAGTTAAATATTTATTAAATAAAAGAAAATATGATACTATGAGATTTGAAATAAATGTAAAACTACAAAATAGGAATCTGAAGTACGAAACTACAAGATACTACATATGCTGTTCCATGTAACTCCCTTATTTACAGTTACAGTATGGCGGTACGCTTTGTCATCTACAAGCGCGAAATAATCAGTAGAATTCAAGTTCAGATTGTTCATATTTTCAATAATAGCATAAAACTCTACGAGGAAGTTTAACAGTACACACAGGTACTGTACTATTCTGTTTCCCATGAATATTCTATGATTAAAGCCATGTCTGGTTACCAATCGGCAATCGGAGAGTGTGACAGTCTGAGTGTCACTTGCTGACCAACTTTTCAATGAGCTATTTATAGGTGATTTGTAAACTGAAATACACACACTGAAGACCAGATTCATTTATCAAACATTTATTCACCATCACTGTAGACAATAAACACATACAAAAAGCAATGGAGAAATAAATTGACTCAAACATCATGATTATGATACGAAAAACCATCCAACGTCAAATCTTCTGCACTTTTTTTTTTTACTATATATAGTCCCATGGAAAAAATGGCCAAAGAACCTGTTGTTCTGTATTATCCGCACCCCCATCCCTGAGACAAATTTTAGAGTGAAAAGAATGCGGATTATACACGGCTGATTACGGTAAAAGCGAATATGGCTAATGTAAGCCTCATCTAAAATGACATACAGAAGCCTTGTTTATCTTTATCAAATGGTTTTACTCTGAAGAAGAGTCAAATAAATACCAACAGAGACATGTGAAAAATGAAAATTGAACATTTTCTAGAGACAACGCCTTTTTCACTAGAAGAAAAAAAGTTGAGGAAGAAGAATATTTACAATGATGGGATTATCCAACCTAAAGTCTGAGGATCCTAATGATATTTCAGTAACTAGATAAAATGGCTCATCAAACACACTTGTCACATACCAATCCATTATGCAATAGGACAACTGAATATATATACATACTGCTCTGACAAGGAAGTTAAAGGGACATTAGCTGTGTTTACCCCCCAAACATTATTTTGATTTTTGTTCTACTTTTACTACTTGTACTAGATGTACAATAACAAATAAGAGCTATACACAGGCATAAAAATCTTATATTCCTAAATATTTTGTAAGAATAAGGTATGGTCCAGTGTAGTATTCATACATATATAGTAAGGAAGAGTTTTTCAATTGCAAGTAAAAAAGTGCCAAACCTGGGTTTCTGAAGCAATTTTCACAAAATATATTGGAATTTAGGAATTTTTTGCCTGTGTATATCTCCTCTTTGTTATTGCATATCAATCTGTGTAGTAAAAAGGGGAAATTCTTTTTTGAATAAAACACAGCTAATGCCCCTTTAAAGTTGCCAGGCCCCTGTCCCAAAAAATCCATTCATAAAACATGCTTTTCAAGGAAGAAAATTTTGTTTTCTGTATAACTTTATTTCAGTATCATTAACTTATTGAGTGTAAAGACTGAGATTTTAGAGGCCTTAACTCTTGTTAAATAACAATTACATTTATTAGATTTTCAGACAAGTAAGCAGGTCTGATGTCCTAAGCCTGTTTTTTTTTTAGTTATTGATATATTATTAGGATAATTAAACTTGGATGACCCTATTATTTTCAAAAGTGTGTCACCGCTAGAAATTATTATTAGTATTTTGTTTTGTTTTGTAAACAAAGATAAAATTATTTATAGATCTGCTTCTCAGCATTTTACCCAAATCTTAAACTGAGAAGTGATGTTGCAGAAAATTGATACATTTTTGCAATGGAAACCTAGGTAACATCTGCACTAGATTGGGGCAACAGCTGACAAATTACAAAACTAAAAAAAATTCTGCTTATATTTACAGACTGATGTCTGCAAATGACACTTATATTTTGATATCTGTTGTTAATTGCCCAATAATTAGTTGATATATAACTTATTGTTCGATTGGCATCTACTGGTAGAAATGTTTTCTTGTTATATCTTTTGGTATTCTGACAAAATAGTTCACCTGTATGGAGATAACCACCAGCTGTAGGTGAATTAAAAGGGATATGACTTTCCAACCTTTACTTAGAATGCATTCAGTTCACCAGCAGACAAAGGGGAGACCATGTTTTTGTTACAGAAAATCATCTAGTTTACTGGTAGTTTTGACTGTTGTCATACTTTGTTAAGGAGGGGGTGAACATAATGTTTTAAACCATGACTTATTTCACCAATAGACAACAAAGGTTTGAGTCTTACTGAGATTAATCCAATCATAATTTGTCTCACCCACAGACAGCAAGAGTTTGAGTCTCACTGAGACCTAATCTGATCATAACTTATCTCACCCACAGACAACAAAGGTTTGAGTCTTACTGAGATTAATCCAATCATAATTTGTCTCACCCACAGACAGCAAGAGTTTGAGTCTCACCGAGACCTAATCTGATCATAACTTATCTCACCCACAGACAGCAACAGTTTGAGCCTCACAAAGACCTAATCTGACTATGGCTTATCTCACCCACAAAGAGCAAAGGTTTGAGTCCCGCTGAGACCTGATCTGACAATGGTTTATCTCACCAATGACAGCAAGAGTTTTAGCCTCACAAAGACCAACTTCAACTTGTCTCACCCACAGACAACAAATTTTGAGTCTCACTAAGACCTAATCTGATCATAAATTATCTCGCCAACAGACAACAAGAGTTTGAGCCTCACTAAGATATTTTTCTCAGGTGGCCTCTTGTTTTTATTTGTTTTCAGTTCATTGTTGGCAAATTAATGTCTTGCAAAACTGGTGCACTATATGGTCTGCCTTCTCAACCAACTATTACTTGTTACTTATTTTTGTACTAAAGATATTCTATCTGAGGATTGTAGCTTGTGAGTGGTAGTTAACAGCTGTTGTAATTAGGTCATCAATATTGGGGCTAAAACTATGGTGATATTAGTTTTATATAAGTTATCAAATGAATGTAAGAAAGGGATGAGTTAATCGATCACCCACAGAATGTAAGTAGGTCAAACAGATTATCCCAGTATTAAGGTTACATTAATTAACAGGTATTGGCACCTACAATGTATGACACAGGAGTGTTTAAAAATTCTTGATAATGATCCATTAATAGTAAATTATTTGAAAAGTTTTTATAAAATTTATATTGAATAAGTGATACTATTGATAGGACCAAATCGTTCAATGCCATATTTTATTTTCAGTTTATGATTTGTAATTGTACAAACAATGTGACATGAAAATTTTCATCATTTCTTATTTTTCTCAATTGTTTGACCTAGATATAAAGTACTCTATGACATACTTTATTTCTCAATGACCCAAATTAGCAATCCTTTACTGTACAACCTGAATTATACACTAGAATGACATGTGTGTGAGATGACCTTTATGTTGGTCTAGAGAATGACCTAATTTTCTACCAATATTAAGCCCATCTTCAATCTGAAGTATTTTGGTAAGGCCTAAAATAAAATTAAGTTGTTTGCCGTTTACCAACCCACCCACAGAAATCATTGCTATTCAGAAAATTTTATTGCCGTTTTAAAAAAAAAATTTTTTTTTTTTTGACGATCTTTCTGGAACGTTCGATTACCGTCACAACTTTATATTGTATTAGTATTACTTCATCTCGATCTCTGAGAATATACATGTATATATTTTGACTGTGTTACTATTATTTATTCAATGAAACATCATATATTAATAGTATTTTATCCGAGTAGTGTAAAATAATGGCCAGAACGTACTTAACCTGACACTAGGGGCCTATCAAGGAACTGCAAATTCATAATACCGCCTCTTGTAACTCTTTGATCTATTACCAATTCATCTACAGTAATAGGGCATAAATGAGTTCGCCGAACTTTCTGTCGCGATTTTAAGCAATTTTTTTTTAGGGAGGGTGTAAATCAGGATTTTACCCTAATCCCTTTGGAGATTCTGTCTGGCGTGACAACACGACAGAATCTCCAAAGGGGTTTATTCAGATTTTACTCACTCAAAAAATTGCTGAAAATCAGGACATAAAGTTCGGCCTAAGCTACTGCTTTATCTCAGAATGACACATGTATTTTCTCTATGAATACTATTTATAAAAATAGGAAACCAAAACTCCTGTATGATACATGTTTTACTAAGATAAACAATTTATGAAACACCTGTGTAAATTTGTTTGATATGTTTCCTCTATTCATGAAAGCTGAAGCAAATATTAACATAAAATCGTGTAGACAGTTACGTAAGAGTTACCTCCCATTATTTTTTTTATTTCAAAAATATTTGTCAAAACGTAATAATTTTACAAAAACTATATCAAATCTAGTAAAATGAAATTAAATTTATACACCTGTTTTCTTTAACATAACCCTGTGTATTTCTCTAATTTCCATTAGAAATATATTAAAAAGTCCCAGGAAAGTTATCATTTTAAAGCACCGACTCTGTCACTGCACCATGCACTTTATTATAAACACTGCCTCCCCGTGTCACTGATTGCTGATAGTTGGGAGGTCAAGTTGAGCCTCTGATGTAATACTGGCAAGTCTGTTTAATTTGCAACCAGTGAACAAATGCTTTGAGATGGCCATTGAGATTTGATAGATAATTGTTGTAAAGTGAAACTTATTGAAATTTCACAAATAACCTCTCTCTTCTTGTGTCTGTCTCAAACATTTATGAAATATTAAATATGTCCTCATGTACAATTATTTTCATTATAATTTGTACAGAAAATGACTGACTGCACAATGACAGAAAAATTTCCAATAAAATAAAATGATTTCCCTACCTACCCATAGGTAAAAGGGTAGAGTCGGTAAACAGCAAACAGAGAATATTTTATTTCTGGCCTAACATGACCATTCCATGGTGAACAATTATGAAATTTGATCAAAATGTGAGGTTTTAGCTCACCTGCATGAAGAGCCAAGTGAGCTTTTGCTTTGGCCAAAATGTTTGTTTGTCATCTGTCTGTTAACTTTTCCATTTAAAAGAGTGTACAGATTTCAACCAAATTTGGCAACAAACTTGGTCCGGGAAAGGTTTTTCAAGTTTGCAGAAAAGGGGGAGGTCATACACATAGGGACTCCAAAAGGAGCTAAACAGGTCTAAAACCTCGGAAGTCTTTAAATATCTTCTCATAACCCAATGATCAGTTTCTTTCAAATTTGGTATACATGATTTTTAAGTCAGTAATTACATGATATAGGGTACATTTACAGTAAAATTGCTTAATATTTAAAAGATTATCAATTTTCTATATACAAAAAAATATAAGAAAGTTGCTAGAAATTATCTTGGGTCATGGGGTTAACGATCAAAGTCACAGGCATCATAGTAAACAGAAAATATCTGAAAAATTGTAATGTAGAGTATGACTGTCACTGAAAAAGAAATGAAAGTATCTTGTTTGTGATCAGATGCCTTAAAAGTGTTTTACACTGATTGCTACTTGATAACATCCCTATATCAATTTCAAACAGCATATTACTCATTCTTGTAGTCATCTCTGACAGTATATAAATATCTAACTATTTTGTTTTATCTCTTTTTCTTTAGACTCTTAACAAGTCTTTTGTCTCTAAACTTTCAGCAAGTCATTTTTCTCTAGACATTTGACAGGTTTAGAGAAAAAGAAATATATTAAAAATAACTAAAATGCCTATGACTTGACATTTTCCTGGGTTTTATATAGTCTTTGTAAAGGATTTTGGACAGTATAGCTTTTTAGCTCAACTGAGCTGAAGGTTTTTGATGAAATTTTGCAGGAAGCAAGTAATCAAGGTCCTCTACCAAGTTTGTAGTTTTCAGCCAGGGATGGATCGGGGGTGGGGCAAAATAGGTTCCATAAGGTACCCCTTTTTAAAAATCTTTTTCTCCAGAACTGCTACATGAATGGGAAAACAGATTGTTTCTAAGTGATCTACATGGATGTATGATTCAAGTTTGTATTTTTAATAGAATTCAGAATATTAATTTTTGACACGTTTTTGAGGTCTTTTCAGACTTTGTCATTTTCATTCATTTTTGCATGATTTCCTCTATTATCTCCCCTTGCATTCACTACACTGCATTCATTTAATGTGTTTTACTTGTATATAGGTGAAAAAATGTTTTTTGCAAGAATTTTGCTGAAAAAATATTTTTAGATGTTTTTATGAATTTCTTAAAACTGCAATATTTATGTTTCTTGGCCAGCTCAACCTACATTTACATATTCTTCTTGGTCTTCTTTGCACATTTTGTTCCCAGGTGAACATTTGAGGCCCTCTTGGGCCTCTTGTTTATATCCATGTGCATCTTAAAATAGAAATTCAGTTATATTTGTTCAGTATAAACAAATATTTTATGATATGTAAAATATCAAATTGAACTTTTAGACAGTTCTTTGAGCACTACTAAAACTAAGTTAACAATTATGGTACATCTTTATTATCATGTGACAATAACAGTCCAAAAGCTGTGGCAGTTTGCCGGTAACACCTGACCTCACCATATAAGTGAAAACATTTTGATAAATAATGAACAAATATAAGATTCAGTTAAATCATAGATAAGAAAATAATTGATACAATCTTGGATAAGTGCTGACAATATTTCTGATAAATACCTATATGTATATATATATATATATATATATATATATATTTATATATATATATATATATATATATATATATATATATATATGTATATATATATATATATATATATATTATATATATATATATATATATATATATATATATTGTTATAATAGACCTTTTCATGATAACTGCAATCCTACTTATTTCACCTGTACACAAACACTTCTGCAAGGTATGTTTATGATTGTCTTTCATCGGGTACTATTTGTCTTTCATTGGGTACTATTTGTCTTTCATTGGGTATGATTTGTCTTTCATTAGGTATGATGTCTTTCATTGGGTATAATTAGTCTTCCAGTCTTTCATTGGGTACGATTTGTTTTAGGTAAGAAACTTCTTGATGCCCTGTGGAAGTGTTTGTGTGTAGATAGAATTAGTAGGAATGCAGTTATCATGAAAAAGGTCTATATTTCATGATTTACTGCTTTTTCTCCTGTGTTAATGGCATGGAAAATTGTAAAGATTTTTGAGTAGTCACAGTTGTTAACCGGAGATAATATTTCTCACCAATAAATAAACAATCTTATTCTTCTGTCTGGTTCTAGCTGGATAATTGTGAGTAAAAACTCATTTGTCAGTCTATTGTGCAAGCTTGTGTTACACTGAGACCCTATGTCTACCACATTATGTAATGATGATATCAAGTACAATTTGCTTCCCAGCAGGAGTATATGTAAGCTTTGTGAGTCTTGTCATAATGGCACTAATTAAGTCAAAAGATTTCAACATGACCCACAGTTGACCAGAGGTGAATTATTTTATTGAAATCAGCCTGAAAGTAACAACTCGCAAATGATTTTACTTTCCTGTGTTTAGATGTCCTAAAACCTTAACCTTGTTAAATTTTATTGAATTATTTTTGTTTATTTTTTTTCTATCATAGAATTATCTATTTTCTGAAAACTTATCATTCAAAATTTCCATCCAATAAAGATTCAGGGACATTATTCCATTTGATTAATAAAATCTACCCCTACCTTAAAGGTATAACAAAGGAATCTCAATCCGAGGGTAAGATTCTTGAATGACAAACCCGAGGTTTGCCTCGAGTTTGTCATTCAATAATAATATATCGAGAATTGAAATTCCTTTGTCATACCCTCAAGTTAGGGGTTGATTTTTTCTCTCTCATGTTTTTTTTTTTAAAATACATGTAGATCTATACAAAAAGTCTGATATAACTATGCACTGCATTCTAGAAGCCACAGAAGTTCTATATCATAAATTGTATGGTGACATTATAACATGTGTAGCTTGTCAGTACCCTAGGGTTTGACAAGAAAATGATTCCCTGTAAAAAAGAAGAAAAAATCTGTAAACCATTGGAGAAAAATATTGTTATTGTGACACATATATGTATATAATATCTAATTTCTATAAACATTGTTAGATATGATTAATTTCTACCATATTTATTAGCCCACCATCAACAGATGGTGGGCTATTCTTATAGACCTGCATCCGTGGTCCGTCCGTCGTCCATCCATCCTGAACAGTTCTTGTTATCGCTATTTCTGAGAAAGGACTGAAGGGATCTCCTTGAAATTTGACATGAGGAGGTTCCACTTGAGGTCTAGTTGTGCATATTACATTTTCAGAGAGATCAGAATCCAACATGGCCTACAGACAGCCATCTTGGATTTTTACCAAAGGAAGTTTGTTACTGCTATTTCTCAAAAAGGACTGAAGGGATCTCCTTTAAATTTGATATGAAGGTTCCCCTTGAGGTCTAGTTGTGCATATTACATTTCAAAGAGATCGGAATCCAACATGGCTGACAGGCAGCCATCTTGGGTTTTGACCAAAGGTGGTTTGTTACCGCTTCTCAGAAAGGACTGAAGGAATCATGTTGAAATTTGACTATGACAGGTGGCCATCTTGGATTTTGACCAAAGGTACTTCTCAGAAAGGACTGAAGGAATCTTCTTGAAATTTGACATGAAGATTTCCCTTGAGGTCTAGTTGTGCATATTACATTTTCAAAGAGATCGGAATCCAACTTGCCTGACAGGCGGCCATCATGGATTTTCACCAGAGGTGGTTTGTTACCACTATATCTCAGAAAGTACTGATGGAATCTCCTTGAAATTTGACATGAAGATTCCTCTTGAGGTTTAGTTGTGAATATTACATTTTCAGAGAGATCGGAATCCAACATTGCCAATAGATGGCCATCTTGGATTTTGAAAATAGGAAGTTTGTTATTGCTATTTCTCAGAAAGGACTGATGGGATCTCATTGAAATTTGACATGAAGGTTCCCCGTGAGGTCTAGTTGTGCATATAATATTTTCAGAGAAAGTGGATTCCAACATGGCTGACAGGTGGCCATCTTGGATTTTGACAATTGAAGTATATTTTTCTCAGAATGTACTGAAGGAATCTATTCGAAATTGATTATTGAGGTTACCCCTGAAGTCTAAATGTGGGCATTACATTTTCAGAGAGATCAAAATCCAAGAAGGACACAAGTCGGCCATGTTGAATTCCATTCTCTATTACAATGTAATATGTTCAGTTCAAGTTCAGTTTTTCAGTATTTCACAGAAATATGGATTTAAGTTCAAATTCAATGTTGACACAAAATAAGAGAAAAAAGAGAAAAGAACAGTCTGTCATAGATCAGACATAGAACATTCCATGGTGGGCGCCAAGATCCCTCTGGGATCTCTTGTCATTCACATATAATCAAGCTCTTCCAACAGAGAAGGAATCTGAAATTCAATTTTATTTCCGACAGTTTCAAGACACAGGTATTGCCAAATTTTCTAGTATTTATACTGTAACTAAGACCGGAAATGACAAATATCAGTTGCCGAATACACATAATTTTGTTCTATACTCGTCTCGTGACGTTGAACTTGTAGTATATAGTTGGAATGACTTCAGACATCCTATTGCATCTTTAATATTTGTTAAATATTCTTGGGGAAAGTGATAGTGCCAATATTGTTTTCAATACATTAGAATTGTTGTATAAATCAATTCAGTAAAAATTTAGGTTATGGAATAAACAGAATAGATTGTTTGTGTCTTAAAATACAGGTTGTATTTGAACTCAGGTAGGAAAAACGACACTGGCTCAACAAGTCTCCCCAGTGTCGTTTTACTGAACCCTCATCCAAATATAACCTGTATTTTAACATATTAACCATCTATTCTCCATATATTACACATATCTCATTGATTAAAATTAGAATCTATACTCAAAGGTTTATTATCTGGACTGATTGAGGACCTTACAAAAATTTCATTAGATAATTGATTGGCTAAATTTCAGTATAGAAATGTGAAAAGATGGCTGATGTACATGTAAGATTAATCTGTATGAATGAAAAACATTTGGACAACCAGCATTTGACTGTGTGTGGGGGGGGTGTCAAAGTTATGGAATGAACAACAATGTGAAATGATAAAAATCTATCTGAATTGAGATTGTGTCTATCTATAACAGGGGTTGACTTAGCATATGTACATTTCTTAGTTTGTAGGTATTTCCAGTACTACAAACTTTGATACCTCAATTGATAAAATTAATATGTCAACAAACGCTGCAGTTGTTAAAAATGTTTTATAACTTGAGCTTGAAGAACAGAAATTTGTTTGTTTAACTGATAGTTTGTATATATGAGATCCTTAATTACTCCATGGACAGAAACCAAACTAGAAACAATTCTATTACAATAACTTAAACTTGCACAGACAAACTTTTATTTTGACCTTTTCTCAACCTTTTTAATTCAACAAACTACTTGAGTCTATCATCCATTGGAATGGAAATATGTGGACAATGTTATTTGTAAAGTTGGAGATTCTGTAAATATTGATCCTGGTCCAGTGTTACTTGAAAAACAATTTTAAAAGTTAACAACAATAAACAGTTGAATCCATATTTAACAAGCAACTATTACTGTGTATCAACATCAAACATTTTATAATCAAACATTTTAAAACTTTGACATCAAAATGATTAATATTATAGTACAGCAGGAAAACAGCAAATAGTTATAAGATACACAATTGGCAGATGATCCAACATTTTTTGTTTTTAGAGCTGGTAAATTGGCAGAGTTTGACTGATTCTCCAAACTTGTTGTAAATTTCACTTGTATAGTATTGTCAACCGAGTCACTTTTGATCACTATAAACAACCACTTCAACAATCGCGGCTTGTATTTTGCCAGTTCTTTACTGTTGATGTAATAAGAGTATTTTTTATGATTGGTTGAAATTGTCATTCCTAGATCTTGTTTCTGTCCTTTGTATTCTGGTTTATACAAGCTGATAACTATATCCGGTTTTTGACTTTCAATATTTGATAAATTGTCTGCTGTTTCAGAATTGTCTGAATCTTCTGAACTTTTGAATTTTGTTTTACTATCAGATAGCTTCTGTAGCATTTGTTCATCATCATGGTCATACTTGTTTTTGGAATTTCGTAGATTAGATTGTTGATTTTTCTCAGGATATGCATTAAATGCAGTTGTACCAAACATTTCGCTTATACGTGATTTTGACTTGGACAATGTCTTTGGAACTATTGAAGTCCTATCTCCAACATCTTTTCTGTTGCCTCTACTTTTATTGGCATTTCTAGAAGAAGAATTTGATTGGATATTACAGAGCTTGTTGACCTCTGTGACCCATACTTTACTGAGACTTTTTTGCACTATCTGCATATATGCCACTGTTGGACAGTTTGTTAGTGCTGTGTGAACACAAAACAACATCTTCTTATATTTTCTGAAATTAAAAGAAAAAAAATTACTTTTAAATCATTTGAAAATTACAGAATTATAGCACATATATAAACTGTCTGGTACTTCACCAGCAGCTTGAGATTGATGTATGCAAGAGAAATAACCCTGCAGTGACGAGATACAAACCACATGATTTCTGTGTTTGATTATTTCCAGAATTTGGTAATATTTGCATTTGAGACTCTAAAATGGTATGTGGTATGCAAAAACAAATAGTAAGGTTGAATTAATCGATTGCAAGTGATTGGGTTTCTCAAGCAATTTTCACAAAATATATAGGAATTTAAGAATTTTTTTTATTTCTGTGTATATCTCTTTTTTGTTGTAAAAAAGTTGATAAGTTGTAATAAAAGAAAGAAATTTTTTGGAAAACAAAAGCACAATTAATGCCCCTTTAAGACAACTTGTGACCCAAAACATAAATAAAACTTTAATATTGTGCTGTAATATCTCTAGTAGAAGGGTTTATGGAAGGCTAGAATTCTGTTTTGCAAAAAATTGTTTCCAAGTTAAACAAAATGTGTTTGAGGTATACTGTGCCCCCCAGAACTAAGCATTTTAGAAAGATTTCTGATATAGCCTGAACATCATACTAAAATATGGGTAAAGTGTTAGGAAGAAACTTAAGGTATTTGCTTAAATGATACAAATGAACATATAGACAAATAAATGGACCGAAACAAAATGACCCTCCCCATCTAAAATCCCACGGGCATGAAAAGATATGAAAAATATCTCCAAGAATGGCATGGATTCTTAAATACATGTATAACAAAAATGATCATTCTCTTACACTCTACAACATGGGGCATTTTGGAGCTGGGTTTGTCAGGGTTGTCAATGAGTAAGCGGTTAACCGAGTACTTGTCCGGTCCAATTATCGAATACTAAAATCAGTACTCAGTTACTCAAACATAAATATGAAAATCATGTGTATTTTGCAATATTTAGAAATAAAATGATTGTCTAACTGATTTGACCACCATCTGTCTTTGTTATATACGTGTTTAAACAACAGTTAGTGTCTTTATGCGTGTGATTTGGTTTGCTAAGTCCAACAAAAGTTGTTTGTATTTCATATAAAGGGAGATATATACATGTAATGAATTGTTTTCAGTATGATAGTTTAGTTTTAAGATAATTTTGTATTTAATGCCATTAAGTTATATTTTAAGCTTAATCGCTGGTGAAACTAAGGGGTTGGATGTTCTGATTGTACAAATACTTGTTTTGGAACCAATATTTACATCAGATACTGAGGCAGTCATGAAATCCCTGAAATACAAATAATGTAGATGTATATATGGGAAAAGATAGCATCAGACAGGATAACCGTTTTCCCTGTAGACAATGAGTGATACATTTAGTGAGTCAGTGATTGAATTAACCCATTACTTTTATATCATCAACATCTTTAGTTATGAAATCAGCAGCTATTCCTGGCGCTTTATTTACTTCTACTTATACAAAGCTGAATGATTCATCACTAATATGAAAACATTACACAAACATATTTCATGTTCCTTTAGTTGTTGTCAAAGCTTGAATACATGTATAAGAAAATTTACAAACCTAATTTTGATGATTGTTAGGGTGTTAAAAATCATTTTATATTGAAATACTGCTTATGAAATATTTGAAAATGCTCTATTAATGTTCTTCTTATTAAGGAAACTTTTATAATGTTTCAACATAGAAAATGCATATTTTTCAAATGAAGGTGCGGATTTGTCATAATTTTTAATTGTTTTAGTAAAAGCCTCAAGACTTGGTAATAATTAAATTTTAACCCTCTTCAGAATGGTATGATATTTGCCTTACATGTAGTAGGTTGGTCTGTATTTAGAGCCAAGCTCGGGACCTGGCAACATAAAACTTATGACTCAAGTCTGAGAATGTTCTCAACTTAGTTGGCTTAGCCAATCGGATTTAAGGGTTAGACAGATTTGATTAAATTTTTAAACTCAAGTAATTCTTTAATTTTATGGTGCCAGGTAAAGTTTGAGACAGGATATGACTTTTTCTGAGGCAAAACACTTAGCATAAAAATTAAAAACCACATGTCTTTAAGATGAGAATCCTAGTGTCACAAATACTGTAATATTACAATACATATAATACATACATTATATCAGCTTAGGTCAATAACGTATGGCTAAAGGTACTTATAACTGATGATGTGCTTGTATCAGTGAAATATTTGTTTGATGCAAAATCATCCCTCCTCAAAACCAAAAACAAACAATAAACATAAACAAATGTAAAGCAATTAAACTACTGAACAGAGACTTACCTGCAGACATGTTTGACAAAGATTTGATAGACGTATGGATTTCTGGGTCGTGTGGTAATGTACAAATTTGCATTTCTAGAAAACGGACGTACACAATGCTGAATTTCTTTAGTAAAATTATCCTTGCAGGAAATTGGGGACTTGTTCATTTTTCCATCGTCCCAGGTTGTGTCCTGAAAATTTGTAGATCCACCGAAATTCTTCCGTGTCACTCTGCTAGCACTGGAATTGGTCATGACCACAAAACAAGTGAAACACAACATAATGATAAATGTACACAGATGCATTATTATCTCTCCTCCAAACAATATCAGTTATAATCCTCTGCTTTAAAAAGTCATAAGAATTATGTTGTAAATATACAAGTCACATGCTTTGTATTCTAAACAAATCTTGCATTGTTTGTTCTGAAAATTCTCTGTCTTGCACAAAAAAACCCTCAAATCGTAAATTTACTATCAGATGAAGAAGTCTGGTATCATCCCCTAATATGGTATATTGATAATACACAAAACTAAATTTTCCTTTAATCAAGCTAGAATATGACGTCATGCACAGCCAAACAATTGATCATATATATTATTGTTTTATACTTGCACAATGCTTTTAGATTTGTTATTGTTCAACAGAAATATGTATACAAAATATATTTAGTACAAATATGTATTGTTGAACAATACAATAATTCTCAATAAGGAAACACAATATCAATGACATCTGTAATATGTGAGATTATAATCCTTGTATACTGATAGTTCTTTGTAAGCCTTACTAACTGATCTTTTTCTGACTATTGTTACGCCTTTTTTCGGTGTTCGCTGGGGGTGATGAAGTTATCGAGCTTTGTGTGATAGCATTAACTGTGAGGTATCTTTATCTTTTTACAATCACCAAGGTGTGTCATGAATCATGTACCTGCCTTTCAGAATGCAACTACCAATGGCAAGTTACATGGTATCCACTGGACGAAATCATATTTATAGTCTGTCTCCCACGTGGCGTTAAACACTTATCACATTTCCGATCTCAGGTAGATCCAACGATATTAATCATCACCTGTGGTGATTAGATCATGCAGGTGATATAACGACCCGAGTTATGATGATCATAGTTATATGTCAATATTATAATGAATTATCATTTGGGATTTTTAATCCATTATTTTGGTAAACATTGTCACACGAGAACAGTCTTCAATGTATATGCAGTTGTCTAATTTATATTGCCAAATACCCCTTACTTGAAGTTACATAGTACCACTGTCAGTGTTGGCTTAATATAAATATTGTACTTTGGTATTCTACAAACTGAACCCCCCCTGAGATTGACACCTGTGTGAAGTATTTCAAAAAAGGACAAACCTGTTATTTATTTAGGTTATAGTGATTTCCTCAGGTAGAGCTGAAAAACACACCAGGTGTTACTAACACTCGGTAATTAATTTGTGTCACCAGGACTGATTGGCTAATTAAAGTTTATACAAAATATAATTAACTGTTTTTTCAGTTCTGATAATATGACAGATTAAGTTCACAGCTTTTTGGGACTCTTTGATTTTGTTGTTACTCAGAAGTGTTCTCACTGTTCATCCTACAAATCATGTCTTGCTATATTTGCAACAGAATAATCAAATTCACTTCTTGTTTTCTATCCTAACGTCTATTACTCCACAACACAACTCCTCTGAGAGTAAACAGGTAACATGTAAAATGTTATTGATAGTCTTGGCCAATTATTTAGAATTATTTTATGTTCATCTTTGCCATACCTCTTCAGGAATAGTCTGTTTTTCTTTTTCTTTTCCTAATTTCCACCAGTACACATCCATCCAGATTTATCCATTATAAAGATTCCCCAGGGCACAATAAGCAGTATGTATTTGTTGTTTAAGCCCCGATGTCCAACCAGCAGTATGACCACTGTTTGTTATTTTCAGGTTATAAAGGCAGATTGACTTTCCATCAATTTCTACTCATCTATATTTAATACATACTTTATAATTCTACGTTGATTATACTCAATTTGGTTCATAGGAAGACTGGGAATCATCACCACCCACTTACAATTTCTGTCAGCTCTTAATTGCTTATTCAGAAAATTAGAGATTTCACAATTTCCCATAAATTCCTCATTGATTATGTTGTATTTAGCAGCTACTAAAGAGCTTAGGAGCTATTGGACAAATGTAAAACAGAAAAGATATATACACCTGTCTGTGCTCTGTAACATTGTGTCTGTAACTCCTATACCGTAAGTTTCACTTTATCATTAGTCCACACATACAGGTGAGTGACGGATGTATAAGTTGTGAGGTTGTCCCTATCACATACGTCACATTGTATTCTTCTCTTTTGGAGATTTTCATCTGTATTTACCAGACCTTTAATACGACAGCTATATCAGCTGTCTATTTTAGATACCATTTGATGCTATTTAAATTTCATTTTTATATATAATTGTATACTCATGCATATTATATATATTGTTTCATATGTTGTTCTAATTGATAGGTTAACATAACAAAAATTTAGAAATATACTTTTTCAGATCCACTTTTATACATTATAAGAGATTCAATTTTTGTCATTAAATGCTATAATAAAATTGGGGGGGGGGATTTATTATTCATTTAGTCATAGTCAGATAATGGTGAGGATAGAAAGATAAAAAAAAAAGCATTTTCTTGAAGTAACAAATCATGTCTTATAATATTGGAAGGAAGTTTGACACTTTATCACTGTTTGGCTCACCTCATCACACTGAACCATAAACACATGAACCTCTAGTCAGCACAGGTTGGAGCCCCGCTGGCTTTGTGAGAAAGTTTGCTAGTTTAATTGGGGAAGGTTGGTGTCTCTTCTTGGGTACATTGTAATAAAGACAGAAAAAGGAATATAGATGTAATTGCTTTAGGTATTAATTTTTATTTTATTATCGTCTGGTAAAATTTAATCATATTGCCTTATATCAGTTTAGAAAAATGTAACCATACAAGATGTTGTTTTTTTTACTGGAAATTTAAGATCATGACTAAATTGGAGGGTATTGATTTTTATAGCATATTGATTTTGTATATCTGTGGCATGTTCAGTATCACAAACTTACACACTGCATTTATACGAAGGTGTGTGGAGGGAGACTTGTGGAAATATTGGTTTTGTATTGAAACTGTCAATTGATCTTCCTGACAGATGATGAGGTATATTTTTAACACTAAATCAATACCATTCAGCAGTTTTTGTTGTTGAAACAGATAGGTAGACGTTTAAAGTTAAATTATTAATTTGTCTTTGTTTTCATAATGAATGACCACTTTTCACTATTTAGCATTATCTTTTATAAATAGCTCTCATTGTGGCTGTGTATGTGTATGTAAAGTCAGGAGGGGGTGCTAGGAAAAGGAAAACAAGAAAAGCCAGAACTCCAGAAAAACTTCCAGTATAACTATGTATTGATATTACATTGGGCCAAACTTCGTATAATAGCAATAGTGAAATAAATTATTTCATTCAAATGCTCTAGGTCTGTCCAACAGTGATCACATTTTTAAAAAAAAAGTTGCCTCACTTTCCTGATTTGGTAAAGTGTGAAACTAATTAAAGGATCCCTGGGAAGCAGGAGACATATGTCCAGATTTGTATCACAGTTTGGTGTGAGTAAAATATCACATTACTAACAGATTGACCAAATTGTATTAGTCTGTCTAAGTGAATGCTGCTGATATGACATTGTAAATTAATAGTCAGGGATTGTACTGTTTAGATGAATAGCTTATTGCCAAGGCTTAACGTCAGATGAATAACTTATTGCCAAGGCTTAAAGTCAGATGAAAAGCTTATTGCTAAAGCCTAAAGTTGGATGAATTACTTATTGCCAAAGCTTAAAGTCAGGTAAATAGCTTATTGCCATAGGTTAAAGTCAGATGAATAGCTTATTGCCAAAGCTTAAAGTCAGATGAATAGTTTATTGCCAAGACTTAAAGTCAGATGAGTCACTTATTACCAAGGCTTAAAGTCGGATGAATAACTTATTGTCAAGGCTTAAAGTCAGATGAATAGCATATTGCTAAAACCTAAAGTCAGATGAATAGCTTATTGCCAACCAAGGCTTAACGTTAGATGAATACCTTATTGCTAAAGCTTAAAGTCGGATGAATTGTTTATTGCCAAAGCTTAAAGTCAGATGAAAAGCTTATTGCTTAAGCTTAAAGTCTGATAAATAACGCATTGTCAAGGCTTTAAATCGCATGAATAGCTTATTCCCAAAGCTTAAAGTCAGATGAATAGCTTATTACCAAGGCTTAAATTCAGATGAATAGCTTATTGCCAACCAAGGCTTAAAGTTAGATGAATAGCTTATTGCTAAAGCTTAAAGTCGGATGAATTGCTTATTGCCAAAATTTAAAGTCAGATGAATAGCTTATTGCCAACCAAGGCTTAAAGTTAGATGAATAGCTTATTGCTAAAGCTTAAAGTTAGATGAATTGCTTATTGCCAAAGTTTAAAGTCAGATAAATAGCTTATTGCCAAGGCTTAAAGTCAGGTGAATAGCTTATTGCCAAAGCTTAAAGTCATATGAATTGCTTTTTGCCCGAACTTAAAGTCAGGTGAATAGCTTACTACCAAGGTTTTAAGTCAGATGAATTGCTTATTTCTTACCAAGGTTTAAAGTCAGGTCTTCATTTAATTTGACTATGATTTGATCTTTGACTTTTCTACATGTGACCTCTAGTCACTCCTAGTGTTAAAGTCTACATTTAATTTAGCTATGATTTGAACTTTGAACTCTGTACAGGTAATGCTAGTACCCCTAGTCAACCCTAATGTTAAAGTCTACATTTAAATTAGCTATGATCTCTCAACATGTAAAGATAGTTAACCTAGATATAGTTCTACTCATATAATCATCAATGTCCAGTTCAATATAGTTCAATACAGTTTGTGACTGTAAAAGGGAAAAACTTGTTTGATAAATCTTGTTTGATAAATATTTTTCAGTAATACTTTAATGTTGAAGATGCCAAAATATTTGGATATTGTTGGTATTCTTTTCATTTTACAAGACATATCCATTCTACTCCTAAAGATATGTACATTTATATCACCTTAAGACTAGAATTTGTTATAAATTTATTCATTTTTTCCTCTTTTTTCTTTTCATCCCATCATATGATTATTATTAAGATTGAAGAGCTGTTACTGTTAATTCTTTAGAATACTGAAAAAGAGAAAAAAAATATCTTAAAGGTTGAAAAGAAAAATGAGTTTTGACCCAATCATGAACTTTGCCGTGATTGTTGAAAATTACAACTTGCAAAAGGTGTTGTGAAATTGAACCATTGTATTAGCCTGACCTTAGATAGCAGGTAACAAGATGAACAAGTGTATTTTGGCATCCGTCCTCAACACAAGATTTAGATGGAGATCATTTCAAAGGAAGCAGCAAGTTTTTAATGATTTTCTTATCTGTAGTGAAAATTACTGTTCTAATCTGCCTCAGGTTAAACGGTCATTTAAGTATTGTTCCGGTATTGTACTGTTTGACATAGGAATTTGTAGTGGACGGCTTCTTCACTAGTAAATTAGCATAATGCCTTTGTGATTAGACCTCATTGGTCGATCTCAGGTATTTTTGATATAAAGTACAATTAACATTCCATTGGAATTTTGCCTTTTGTTTGCTATTGAAGGTTTCCTGCAAGGATCATTTTTCACCCATCTGTTATTTTTTTATCATCAAAATATCAACAATAGTACAGTTATTCTCCACTGATTCTGTTCAGTCTGAATCAATGTAAAATTAGCCTTTCACCTCTGTTTGTTTGGACAAGAATTTTCTCTTGTGTGTACACTCTGAAGTCTCCATATTTTAACATCAGGCAACTGAAATGGTATTAAACTGCATCTGAAGTTGTAAAAGAAGGATGAATGAGAAACATTTCAACACCGTGTGGTCCAAGTAATTATTGTTCCTTAATTGTTTGTAAAAGCTGGGAATTACTGGCCATAGAGAACCGTAATGCTGGAAAAAGCTGACCAGGCAGAGCAACAATGCTGGGAAATACTCACCAGACAGAGCCACAATGCTTGGCAAATACTGACCAGACAGAGCCACAGTGCTTGGCAAATACTGACCAGATAGAGCCATAATGCTTGGCAAATACTGAACAAACAGAGTCACGATGTTTAGCAAATACTGACCAGACAGAGCCACAGTGCTTGGAAAATACTGACCAAATAAAACCACAATGCTTGGCAAATATTGACCAGACAGAGCCACAATATTTAGCCAATACTGACCAGACAGAGCCACAATGCTGTGATACTGACCAAACAGAACCACAATGCAGTGATACTGACCAGACAAAGCCAAAGTGCTTGGCAAATACTGACCAGATAGAGCCATAATGGTTGGCAAATACTGACCAAACAGAGCCACAATGTTTAGTAAATACTGACTAGACAGAGCCACAATGCTTGGCAAATACTGACCAGGTAAAACCACAATGCTTGGCAAATATAGAGCCACAATGCTTGGCAAATACTGACCAAACAGAGCCACAATGTTTAGTAAATACTGACTAGACAAAGCCACATTGCTTGGCAAATACTGACCAGACAAAACAACAATGCTTTGATATTCACCAGACAGAGCCACAATGCTAGGGAATACTATAGAGAGTGTTTGTTATGGAAGAGTCATTACCAAATGAAAAACCCAGGTTTAAGCTTGCAACCACTAACTCGCATACATATATTCTTATGAGGAAGGAACATTGGTCTCACCGATGAGACGTGGACATGCTAATACTAAGTGATATATAGTTTACAAACATATCTCAAGTTACCTGTACAAAGATTAGATACTCACCTATATCAGTGATGTGAGGGTATAGCTAAGATACTCGCCTATATCAGTGATGTGAGGGTATAGCTAAGATACCTATATCAGTGATGTGAGGGTATAGTTAAGATACTCACCCATATCAGTGATGTGAGGGTATAATTAAGATACTCACCTATATCAGTGATGTGAGGGTATAGCTAAGATACCTATATCAGTGATGTGAGGGTATAGCTAAGATACCTATATCAGTGATGTGAGGGTATAGTTAAGATACTCACCTATATCAGTGATGTGAGGGTATAGTTAAGATACTCACCTATATCAGTGATGTTAAGTTATAGTTAAGATACTCACCTATATCATTGATTTGAAGGTATAGTTATATACAAAGCAAATTAGTGAAATTATTACCTACTGATCAGGGAAAGCTTCATTCAGTATCTATTAATAATTAACATTCATTCATAAATGATGGTCATTAGTGATTTACTATATTCCAGGCATGAAAATGTCATTAACCAATTCAGAATTCTGTATGTAGTGATCATGTTGTACTGAGTTGTATAAAGTTAGGTGGTCTATATTGTAACAGATCTGAGTGGTGTGTTTCTACCTGTATATGTGTATATAACATTTTATAGGCTTTTTTACATGTAATTCATTTTCAGTCCATTACAGCTAAAGCCACAAATTAGGTAATGGGAAAGTAACAATATTATACATATAGTGACATATATTTTACTCAAGTGTGGCCCCCCCCCCCCCAAATTAAAATAAAAACAACGAAGAAGCCACTTGTTCCAGTATCATTTTTGTGCCCATTTAAGAGACCTTTCACTTTGATGGACTGCATTACATAGCAGCTAAGGTTGTCGTTACAATTTTAAAAACAGATTTTTAAAGACAAACTAAAGTATTGGAGACTATGATACTACAGTACTTTATTTCATTCAATATAATAGCCTCAACAGTAAATATTGAAAAGCAGATCGGAGAGATAAAAGTAACTCTTCATGTAGGTTGTATGTTCCTTCAGTGCTCAGTTAAAAAACTAACATTATCATTACACTGTTACATACTATAGGTGAAGTAAATCTGCATCAACGACACTCCCCCCCTCTCCTCTCTCTCTCTCTCTCTCTCTGTCTCTCTCTCTCTCTCTCTGTTTTTCCTTGTTACACTTACATTCTTTCATCTACTCTATTTTTGTTTCTATCTCTTTCACCTACTCTGACTCACTCTTAGCCTCACTATTCTCTTTTTCTTTCTCTGATCATTTCATCCCCTCAAAGACATCTTGTTACAAATTGCTCCTGGACAAATTGCATCAGCAGCACTTTTAGTTTTGTTTATTTTTAGATATTGTTCAATCATTGTATGAAATGATGTGTAAATATAGTTTCTGTTTGATATGGCTTACAAGAAATCACCTGTCTCAGGTAACATATGTCTCTCTAGTGAAATATATACCAGTCATTCTGACCCATGAATACAGAGCAGTTTTTATTGACTTGCAGCAAATGATCGGAGTGATTAGTTGAGTTCTTAAACACAATATTGAGATATTTCCAGCTACAGTATTAAATGTTACCTTGATTTACACCTGTCTCACTACAAGAGGACACTGATATTGTAAATGTACTCTAACTGTAGATAGTTAAATCAACAGCTGGAATATCATTTGATCAATTTCATCCTATGATTTTGTCACTTTGCGTCAATTTAATACACAGGAGTATAATCCATGTATGGAAACCTAAAACAATTGTAAAAAATGATTTTGTATTTGTATCTCTTTATATATGAACCTGATTTTTCATCACCTCTGTATTATTAGAATTTTAATTAAACATGGTGTTAGTTGACTTCTATGGTAATGAAATATATTCTAGATAATAATATATTAGAGATAATCTTACCTGTTTGTCAATTTTACCAGTGTGCTGTTGGCAGTCATACAAACTCTTTTTGTCCCCCTCTCTCTGTCACACACACACACACACACACACACAGTCCCCCACAAAATCACATACACACAAAATTACACACACACACACACACTCACACACATTGTCACACACATTATTTAAATGATTTTAAAATTACCAAAATAATCGGGTGAACTCTAATTATTTTTTTACGGTTCATTATTGTGTGTAAACTTTTAAAGCATTTTCAAATTTTTCAAGAACTTCTGAGCTTTTTCTCTTCTGTTGGGCCAAAGTACAGCAGCAACCCTTGAATTAGTGTAATGAAGTTGTCCATGTCCTCTTTGTCATTTGTAATGTAGATATGATCAGAAATAGGGTGAATGATAAAACTTTTTTTTGAGAAACCACCTGTCTTGTAACACCAAAATTTCTGTGGTAGAGAACATGGCCTCTCAGACAGGTTCCACTGTACCAACACAGATTTGTACTAAAGATTCACAAAATTGTACTACCTATTGATAATAGACACATACAGTGCAAAAATCATTTACAAGAAGCTGTATATTTTTTTCATAAATTGTAAAAGCTGATTTATTCAGAAAATGACACAATATGATAGAGAGCATTATATTATGGTATTATGTTGTTCCTCATAAAATGAGAATTGTTGACAAATTGTTTGCTTCAGCAGAACACAATATCTTGTCATAAGGCCTTGTTAAAATGCAAACTAAATACTTCTAATACAATCTTCTCATTCAAAGCATATGAAATGTTGGTTTTATTATTTTAATTTCAATGATTTCAGCAAAGTTATATAGAATGGATATCAAATGGCAGGTGTTTTATAGTCATATGCTTCCTACGCATACTCAAATATTACAATTTGTCGATAAACAATTATTGGTGATGCATTTTCCGGATTTATAAAATATAATTCACATTGACTGTAGTGTTATTTACAAATCAATTGTAAAAACAACAATACGGTAATCCTATTACCTACTGTAAATTAAATATACCACTTGAAGTTTCAAATATATTTGGATTCCTCTGTCTGTTAAATCATTGTGTGGGGTTATATTAATTTTCCATCAAACAAAGTAAACATACTCAATTCATGTTTTATTTAGCCGTTACATATTTATTTGGTGCCCCCGCATATCCATCTGATATTTTGTCATGCCCAGCATATCCAGTCACCATTTATATGTTGACAGATATTGACATTGCTACATCTGATGCTGCAAATTAATTGTTCTTTTAATTTTTTTTTCATTATTTGCAGTAGAATGAATTGACCAAAACCATTGTCAGCTCACCTGGCTGTAGGACCATTTGAGTTTTTATGTCACATATATCAGAAGTTTTGTTGATAGAGCAATGACTTGATGATCTGGTAACATAAATTAATGGCCTGTAGATTAGAAGATTTGTTGTAGAGCAGGTTCTTGACAATCTGGTAACTTAAATTAATGGCCTGTAGATCAAAAGTGTTGTTGATAGAGCAGGCTCTAGACAATGTGGTAACTTAAATTAATGGCCTGTAGATCAGAAGTGTTGTTGATAGAGCAGGCTCTTGACAATCTGGTAACTTAAATTAATGGCCTGTAGATCAAAAGTGTTGTTGATAGAGCAATGACTTGACAATCTGGTAAAATGAATTAATGGCCTGTAGATCAGAAGATTTGTTGATAGAGCAGGCACTTGACAATCTGGTAACTTAAATTAATGGCCTGTAGATCAAAAGTGTTGTTGATAGAGCAGGCTCTTGACAATCTGGTAACTTAAATTAATGGCCTAGACCCAGCTGTTCATCTATTGGTTAAATTTAACTACTGGTTAAATATAACCCTGGTTAAAATATTGTAACAGTGCATTATATAACCTAGGATTAAATTTTGATAATAGTGCCAATCTTTCTGTCATTTTGAAAATTTAGCTCTTAATTGGTTAAAATATGTAACCGAGTCTCAAAAATATGGATATATTTTCCATATCTAAGGATATATATTTAACAATAGTTATATTTTAATTTTAATCTTTGGTTATGATATTTAACTGAGGGTTAAAATGAACAAATGAAGTAGATGAACAACTGGGTGCAGTAGATCAGAAGTTTTGTTGATAGAACAGCCTCGTGACAATCTGGTAACTTAAATTAATGGCCTGTTGATCAGAAGTTTTGTTGATAGAACAGCCTCTTGACAATCTGGTAACTTAAATTAATGGCCTGTTGATCAGAAGTTTTGTTGGTAGAGCAGACACTTGACAATTTGGTTCTTTTGGTCTCTTGTTTTTAATTGTATAATTATTTTTCTTGGTAGTGTAATGGCTGGGAAAATAATATCAGTATCTATAACTTTGGTATTATATGTATATTATTTAGGTCCATGGATTTCTGATTACTGATATGAAATCTTTGTATTAAATAGATTATCATTTTAATTCAAGCCTCCATGAAAATATTGTACAAAATGATGTGTATAGGTGTTTTATAACTTCCTGCATCTGATTTATGAACATTACATTAGCAGACCACAACTTGGATCAAAAGGTAATAATCAGCTGTAGAAGACTTAAATCTCTCAATGAGGAATTGATGTGTAAATCAGTTTCCTTGTTCCCTGGCCAGAGTAATGAGCAGTGGTTGATTGATGGTTGTCTGAAATTATGCTCCCCTTAATCACTTGCTGTACTACCAGATTTAAGATTAGCTTGGGGCCAAATATGCCAGTATTTGTTTCATGTTTCCCTTGATCTAGATATCATCAATTGGTCCAGAGGTAGGGTTTTTCTTCAGTTTTGAGTATAAATCAAACCAATATCATTCTTATCACAAAAAGAAAAAATAGAGAAATAATAGACAAATTGACAAAAGTTGCGTTAGGGCTATTATGTAGAATAGGTTGGTAGACATCAAACAAACTGTATTTATTTTTTGCCTTTGGTCGCTGAACATCATTTATCACATCAACTTATAAAGATAAAATTGTCAGCAGTGTGCCCCATATTCACAATTCTTCTGCCATAAATACAGAGAAGTATCATGCTGAGATGTGGAATTCATTAATATAAACAGATATTCAAAATTGATTTGTTCATGCTGTCAAGGTTTTATTCAACCATGAATATCATTATGATACATGTAAACATAATAGCAAAGTTATAGGTTTGATAACAAAATGCTCACAAGCAGTTAACCCCATGGCATCTAGTCCTAAGTTATAGGTTTGATAACAAAATGCTCACAAGCAGTTAACCCCATGGCACCCAGTCCTACGTTACAGGTTTGATAACAAAATGCTCACAAGCAGTTAACCCCATGGCACCCAGTCCTATGTTATAGGTTTGATAACAAAATGCTCACAAGCAGTTAACCCCATGGTATCCAGTCCTAAGTTATAGGTTTGATAACAAAATGCTCACAAGCAGTTTACCCCATGGCACCCAGTCCTATGTTATAGGTTTGATAACAAAATGCTCACAAGCAGTTAATCCCATGGCACCCAGTCCTAAGTTATAGGTTTGATAACAAAATGCTCACAAGCAGTTAATCCCATGGCACTCAGTCCTAAGTTATAGGTTTGTTAACAAAATGCTCACAAGCAGTTAACCCCATGGCACCCAGTTCTAAGTTATAGGTTTGATAACAAAATGCTCACAAGCAGTTAACCCCATAGCACCCAGTCCTAAGTTATAGGCTTGATAACTAATGCTCACAAGCAGATATCCCAATGGCACCCAGTCCTATGTTATAGGTTTGATAACAAAATGCTCACAAGCAGTTAATCCCATGGCACCCAGTTCTAAGTTATAGGTTTGATAACAAAATGCTCACAAGCAGTTAATCCCGTGGCACCCAGTCCTAAGTTATAGGTTTGATAACAAAATGCTCACAAGCAGTTAATCCAATGGCACCCAGTTCTAAGTTATAGGTTTGATAACAAAATGCTCACAAGCAGTTAACCCCATGGCACCCAGTCCTAAGTTATAGGTTTGATAACAAAATGCTCACAAGCAGTAACCCTCAGGCACTCAGTCCTAAGTTATAGGTTTCATAACAAAATGCTCACAAGCAGTTAACCCCATGGCACCCAGTCCTAAGTTATAGGTTTCATAACAAAATGCTCACAAGCAGCAAGCTCCAGGCACTTGGTCCTAAGTTATAGGTTTGATAACAAAAAGCTCAAAAGCAGTAAGCCCCAGGCACCCAGTCCTAAGTTATAGGTTTGATAATAAAATGCTCACAAGCAGTAAGCCCTAGGCACTTGGTCCTAAGTTACAGGTTGATAAGATAAGAATCACAAGCAGTAAGCATCTGGCACTCAGTCCTAAGTTATAGGTTTCATAACAAAATGCTCACAAGCAGTAAGCCCCAGGAACACAGTCTTAATTATACCCAAGACTTTATAATTATTACTGTTCCTTCACCAAATGCTCATATAAAAATAAAAAGTCACAGACCTGTTTGATGAAAGATTAAATTGAGTTCACTTGTCACAATAGACATGACACAATTAAAGAAGCTGCACAACATCAAGATCAGTCCTTAGCAATGGTCATTATTTATGTCAAATTTCTTGTAACTGATTAAACAGTTAAACAATGTCAAAACATACAGCAACAACCATACAACAGTTAAACAATGGCAAAACAAACAGCAACCATACAATAGTTAAACAATGGCAAAACAAACAACAACCATACAACAGTTAAACAATGGTAAAACAAACAACAACCATACAACAGTTAAACAATGACAAAACAACCAACAACATGCATACAACAGTTAAACTGTCAAAACAAACAGCAACAACCATACAACAGTTAAACAATGGCAAAACAAACAACAACAACCATACAACAGTTAAACAATAGCAAAACATACAGCAACAACCATACAACAGTTAAACAATGTCAAAACAAACAGCAACCATACAACAGTTAAACAATGGTAAAACAAACAACAACCATACAACAGTTAAACAATGACAAAACAAACAACAACCATACAACAGTGAAACAATAGCAAAACAAACAACAACCATACAACAGTTAAACGATGTCAAAACAAACAACAACATGCATACAACAAAAATGACAAAACATACAGCAACAACCATACAACAGTTAAACAATGACAAAACAAACAGCAAACATACATCAGTTAAATAATGGCAAAACAAACAACAACAACCATACAACAGTTAAACAATGACAAAACAAACAACAACATGCATACAACAGTTAAACAATGTCAAAACAAACAACAACAGTTAAACAATGAAAAACAAACAACAACAACCATACAACAGTTAAACAATAGCAAAACATACAGCAACAACCATACAACAGTTAAACAATGTCAAAACAAACAGCAACCATACAACAGTTAAACAATGGTAAAACAAACAACAACCATACAACAGTTAAACAATGACAAAACAAACAACAACCATACAACAGTGAAACAATAGCAAAACAAACAACAACCATACAACAGTTAAACAATGTCAAAACAAACAACAACATGCATACAACAAAAATGACAAAACATACAGCAACAACCATACAACAGTTAAACAATGACAAAACAAACAGCAAACGTACATCAGTTAAATAATGGCAAAACAAACAACAACAACCATACAACAGTTAAACAATGACAAAACAAACAACAACAACCATACAACAGTTAAACAATTTCAAAACAAACAACAACAACCATACAACAGTTAAACAATGTAAAAACAAACAACAACAACCATACAACAGTTAAACAATGGCAAAACAAACAGCAACATGCATACAACAAAAACAATGACAAAACAACTAACAGCAACAAGAAAGTAAACAATGAAGCAATAACAAACAAACAACACCAAAATATAGCAAACAATAGAATAATCAAGACAACAATGGACAGTAGTTATTGACAACTAGTGATGGTCACACAGAGTATTTGTCTTACAAGCAGAAATTCTTGCGGACGGTCGGTGGTCTTTACCTGGTTGACCAGGGTTTCTCCTCCACCAATAAAAACTGGACGCCATCATATGACTGAAAGATTGTTGAGTATGGCGTAAAACAAAACAAAACAAACAAAAACTTACAAGCAGAAAGTTTCTGCTACAGATCTGATGCCTTTAAAATATGGCTTTCCCTTTTCCCGACATTTGGCATTTAAAGTGAAAGTTGGTAGTCTTCATGTGGAAATGTAAAGCCAAGATCCCATGTAACAGTAAGCATGACAACTAAAAGAATATTAGCTACATTTACCTTAAATGGGCATAAGCTTTTTTTTTTTTCCTTTCTTACTACCGGTACTTTAGATTGATACAGAGAAACTTGTATATAAAGACACCCTTACAGACACAACAAAACCAGTCTTTATAGGGAGGTGGTCTTTATATGGAGGTTGATTTGTACACAAATGGTACTATTTTGGGTCTTTATGACCAGGCAGTCTTTAAACACTGGTGATTGCTAAAGCAGGTATTACTTTGTATAATAACAACAGGAATAAACATTCTTAATTCCTATAAACTGGTACATGTATTTTGTGAAAGTTGCTTGAAACCTAGGTTAGACACTTTCAATTACAATTGGTTAACTTCACCTTACTATATGTTTATGAATACTACACTGGACCTGACTTAATTTTCACAGAAAAGTATAGGAATATAAGATTTGTTTATGCCTGTGTATAGCACTGATTTGTTATTATACATCATGTACAAGTAGTAAAAGTAGAAAATTTGAAATGATTTATTTGAGTAAACACAGGTCCCTCTACATCCAAAGGAAATTTGAACATGTGACAACCTATTGTTAATCAAGATTTTGTAAAAGTGACAAATACTTTGTAGAGTGTAAAACAAATAGTAGTCTTACTGAAGTCTTTTAATTAGTTGATGTCCAGAGAAACTATGTAGGAAGCTAAATCCAATATTTCTGTCCACATGAAATTCTTGTCTTTATATTGGAAGTGTTACTGCCAATGTATTTAAATCATTGTTAGTTTAGATTTGTTAAGATCGTAATAAAATGTGTATTGTGTGCCAGGTAATACTGTTATTTCATAAATTCTCTTCCTCCTAGAAAAGATTCACATAATCTGTTGACATCATCAACTGACATCACACAAGTCCATTTTAACTCTCTCACTTTTCTCTCCTTACTGATTTAACAAAGTAGGAGTGGAGGCTGAAGTACCTGTCATAGAAACTCTATAATTCAGCTTCTATGTTTCAAATTAATTGAGGATTTGATGGTAAATGTTGACGTCATGACAATTGTGACACATGTTCCATTTGCGTTATCAGAGTGTTTAGCTGTTGCCACACCTTGTGCTTATCTTTTTTTTCTTTTTCTTTTTTTTTTTAAAGGGCTAGATTTGCAATTTCAGCTTTACTTCTGTATTTCTGTAGAATTTCTATGAATATGGCAGTAAATCAGAGATTACAACAAAGATAACAATGTAGACTTAAAGAAAAGGATTTCATATTATAAGGAAATGTTAATTGGACGTCTGGTATTGAAACACCTGAGAGTATTTTAATGTGTTCATTATACAAATAAAAAAGACTTTTACCAAGGAAAGTTGAACTTCCTCTATACTGGTTACATATATCATGTATCATATATCAAATTCATTATAAGTTTTCGTGCAACTTAAAGTGAAATAATTGCCCTAAAGCAGATTTTTTTTTAAGTACCAAAAGGCAAATAAGTGTACTTTTTACTTTTTTGTTTTGTTTTTGCCTTTTTCTTTTTAATTGTCTTAGTCTTATTTATCATTTTAAAATGAATTAACTTTTATTATGTGAATTTCTTGAGGTTCCTTAGCTATATCTTGTATTTAAAGGGACTTAACTCTTACTTATAAAATCTCTTAAAATAAGACTTATCCTTGGAGTAGTAGTAACTAATAGTGTGTGTGTGCTACATACGTACATGTACATACATGCCTGTGTGTTTGCATGCATGTGCTCACTTTAGCTTCAATAAGAACAAAGTACAAGTTAAAAACAACTGACTACATATGTTTGCAGTATCTGGCATCTTGTATGGGAATGGTGTAGGCCTGTTTGTTTTGCAAAAATGTTATCCCAGGAATCTAGCTACCAAATGTGTCTGCAGCAATAATTGTTGTATATATAATTAATATATTTTAAGAATATTAGTTTTCAAATGTAATATCTAGTTCATTTTGAAATATCAGTTTATTCAAACTGAATTATATCTTTGTCATGTTTATGACCTGTAGAATAAAGATAAAGCAATTATCTATTTTCTGTACATTTTAAGCTCACCGGATAGGTTAGGTTAACCTGCTTGTACTGCTCAGTCATCAGCAAATGAGTATCTGTCACTAAGCACACTTCATGCCTTAGCCACAGGATTATTATTGTATTTTTGTATTTTGTACTGCTCAGTCATCAACAAGTGGTATATCTGTCACTAAGCACACTTCATGCCTTAGCCACAGGATTATTATTGTATTTTTGTATTTTGTACTGCTCAGTCATCAGCAAATGAGTATCTGTCACTAAGCACACTTCATGCCTTAGCCACTGGATTATTATTGTATTTTTGTATTTTGTACTGCTCAGTCATCAACAAGTGGTATATCTATCACTAAGTACATGCCATGGTTTAGCTGCAGGATTATTATTGTATTTTTGGCAAATGTTACCTTGTTTTGGTCTTAGTCTTTTCTGAATGTTGTGGTGAAGAAGATCGGTTGAGATCTGATCAATACTTGGAAGGAGTGAAAATGTTGCTGAGAGGTGAGCAATCTTTGATTACTCTATATTTTTATTATAGGAACAAGAAAAGAAGAGAAGAGAAGCAGAAATGGCCCCGCGTAGAGCCTCACACAGGATAGAAATGAGACGTAAAGAATTATTGGAGCAGGTAGGTATTATTTAGTTCAAATCTGATATACCTCACCAAAGTTTAATTATTGTCATTAATTATTGGAATCAATGATGGGTCCAGAAATTTATTTCTGTAGCTCACCTGAACCAAAGGTCTTTGTTATTTTCATTCATTTTTGATTTTCTCCCAAAGGCTCATGGTGACCTATTGCGATCATCTTTTGTCTGTCATCGTCTTTCTTGTGTCATTAACATTTTCAACTTCTTCTCAAGAACCAGTGGGCCTATTTTAACAAACTTGGCATGTATCATCCCCATGTGAAGCTACATAAAGTTTGTAAATGAAAAGGGGCTAGGACCAATAGGGACCCCAAAAGGACAAAAACTTGGTACATCTTTAAAAATCTTCTCATGAACCAATGATCAGAGTGACTTGCTTATAATTTGGGGTGGCCATAACGGAGGGACTGTTGCTGACTTTAAGAGCTAGTGTGAAAGTGAGGCTAGGATGGATTCTGATGGACTGTGTTGGTGACATCAGGGGGGTTCATCACATCAACCCATCCACACTAACCAATGGACTCGAGTATCTCCTACGTACCTTTATTAAGGCAAGCAACGCGCCCCAACAACGTGTAGTCTTCGTACTAGCACCGACCCCTGACTTAGGGAATCAAGACCCCTCCACGGTCTCCTTCACCCAATCACCTACTACCAACCGGGCTTCATACCATCAAAACAAATCGGGTCTCCGGTTTGTCTCACCCTTCATCCAGGGTGGTCGAAGAACGCCCATTCCACCCTCAACCGCACATGGGGGGGGATTTTACAACCTGTTTGGGTGATATCCCCAACTGTCCAATGGGTGTACCCATTTGTGGTTATCCACCCCCTCTAACCCACCAACCACCCCCCATGTACCTAATTGTTGTGGACCCTAAACCCTGTATCCACACCTTGTTTTTCTTTGGGGTTGCACTTACACCACAAGACACACCAACCTTATTCGCCACTAAAAACCACCATTTCCACAACCCCCAACCTCCCCCCTCACCTCAAACACGGCAATTGTCCCGTGGGTGGCCTTTGGGGGGTGCTGGAACCACCTGGGTGTATGGAGCCTCCACAATCCACCAGTTTTTACCCAACCCACCAACCAACCCCCCCCCTACCCAAACACTGGACTTTAATCGAATTTTTAGCTCAGGCGGTTACTCACAGACGTGGGCAACAACTCTAACCCCACTGAGAGTGGTTGGTACTCCGGTTGGCATGACCAAACTACCTCACATTATCCCAACCCCCAACACACCGGTCATCATTCTTCCAACAACCATCCCCTCATGTTTACCCTTCCACAAAACATCCGTACTCAACATAATAAGTTGGGGAACAATACGACCGTGTAACCGCCCACCCATCGTTGTAGTGGATAACTCATCGGCTTTAAACTACGGCACTCCCTCCTCCCCGTTCGCACCGGTCCCTACGCTGCTACACGGATTGACACCCCCCCACAACCTTCATCTACACCCCACCACGCAAACTTAACCGCTCCCACTCACCCCATCATAATCGGTGCTAGGAATTGGGGGATCCAGAATCCCCCACTCACCTGCCATATTCTACCCGGTCACCAGGGCCACGGTGCCATCATAAGCCTACAACCCACATCCACCCTCGCGCTTCCCAGTTGAGTGAAATGGAGTTCCGTGACTTGGCGAATTGTGCCCCTTTTGCACCCACACCCATACCAACCCCTCAATTCCGAAACCCCGGTCCGGCCCTTGGCTTGACCCCACTACCTAAATTCGACACACCGTGGGAGGTGAGTAGTGCTGTCACCCCCAACTACACACCCCCTGGAATGAACGTTGCTTCGAGATCCGTGAGACCCACACACAAACTGGCCCCCCTTACGAACCACCACCACTTTTGTAACCCAACAACCCTCGTACCCATTGCCGTCACTCCACACACACCCAAACCCCACCAACCTTTTCCACCTTATTGCATGAACCACCCCCCACCCTTACCCCCTCCCCCCACCCCTGTCAACTCAATGCCACACCTAACCTCCACCATGCTTTTTTGTTAAACCACCCCATAAACACCATCCCTTCTTCTCCTGTACCACTTCTTTTAGCCCACTCTCTACTTGGGGTTAGTTCCCTACCTCAACACCAACCCTCTCAGAGTCCAACCCCCCCTATACCACAACCCCCTTCTTATTCTTGCCACACCCCCCCCCCCCCCCAATCTCCCATCCCCCCACCCATCCTCTTATTTCCTACCCGACCAACTTCTTATGTCTCTTTAAGTTTTACCTTCGGAGGGCATGCCCCCCCCCCCCCACTCTAGAGTTCGGGTGTTAAACTCCCTCCGCGCTTTTACCTGACTCACATTGAGTATTGGCCACCCACCATCCTAATAATAACTACCACCCATAAGGTTACATGATTTCCACAACGTAGTTACGGCCCCCACCGGTCCAGTTTTTATCCGGGCCCTACCCCGACGCCACACACCGACCAACACGCTTTTAATTCGTTGTGTGCTTCTTAGGTTTTTGCTGGTCCCATAAACGTCCCCGCCCAAAACCAACCAACCCCAACTCCCCCAATTGTACGTGTCGTATTGCACCACCACCTGGCGGCCCTAACCACACATCACAAACATAAATCCCCACGGCGTGATCACCACAACTTTTTCCATTACACCCCCCTAACCTCCACCTTCACCCTCCTCAAATCCAACAGACACCTGCATTTAAATCACACACCCCCCCCCACCCCATACACTGTTCCCTCAACCCCCACCAAGCCAACATCCTCACGGAGACGACGGTCCGGGGCTACCAATCCCCAACTACTAACCATTCTGTGAGTGTATGCCTACCACCCACATCACCCCTTGACACCCTCCCCCACAAACTTTTTTTTTGTACACGTCAAAAACACCACTTTCCACCACACACCCCCTTCCCCTGGAATGTTAAACCCTACGAGGGGTTCCAACCCATCGTCATCCAACCACAAAATACCTAACCCCCACAAACCCCCGCATTGGACAAAAAACACTCCTCCCAACTATTTGGTGCCACCACCTTGTCACCCCTTTGTGGGGTTGACGTTAACCACGCCTTCTCAGGGTGTGGTATCTGTCTCCACCCACCACCACTAGCCCCCACCTCCTGCATGTTATCAGAACAACACTCACACCCCCCCCATGTCTAAGGCGATGGTCTACGCTCTCCCCTTCCACCCACACCCCCAAACCCCACCCTTGTGTTTGACCTTAAACTGGAGTTTTTTTTCCCCCCACCCACAATCACCCATTGTAACCCCACCCCAACCTCTCTGCCACCCAAACACCCCCCTTTTTGATAGCCCATGTTGGGTCTTGGATGACACACAAAACCCCCACCACACTGTAAACCTGTACTCTTGGTTGAGCCCAAACCACCCGCCCAGTACCCCCCTCAGAATCAAAACCTTTGTATTTGATTCCCCCAACCCATTCTACCCCTGTTGTTTAGACGACCACGGCCCCACCATCCCCCTGGGCGTCGCACCCGTTTCCCAGTGGTCCCCTCCCTCCCCTCACAACTTGAACCCCTGGGATTTCTTTGAGTTGTTTTTTTTTAAACCCCTTAAACAACCTACACACCCCCCTATACCAGGGCAGTGCACCACTCTGTGCTTGCACCCCAATTCGCACACGACCCCACACCCGTTTACCACCACCCCCTTTTGCGTGTGTGACTTGTGCCACCACATCCCCGCCATGGGGATCTTAACAACTCTCCTCTTGCCACGGCTTGGTGCTGAGGACCACCCACCCGCAGGCCACTTAAGGACCTCCGTGGGGCTTACAAACCAGACACTAAACACCCAAGTACCGTACCCCCAGGGGACCACCCAACACTGACGCACACCACCCTGCTGACACACGTGGGCAAGGAGGTGGCTCACCCTGTATACCTCTGATCCCAGCTTGATCTCGGGATGCGGGGCGCTGGGCGGCCAATATTGAGTAACCACTCGGAAGCGGCGTTTGCCCCTTGCAAACCATTCAAAACAAGGGGCATGATCTACTACGCCCCCCCTGTGTGCTGCACCCCTTAATCCATGTCTGGGCAGGACTGGGCTTGTGGGGGTATGTCGGTCCCACCACACTACTCCCTAAACTGGGCCACTCCCAACCCCCTTCCACCCCCCCACCGCTACTACACCCTTTTTGTTGTTCCAACCCAACTGCTTTCGTCGATTTATTTTGTTCCACTCCCCCGGTTGTCCCAACTCTGATGTTACACCCCACCTTTTGCGTTTACCCCCCTTATCCCACAACCCCATCTACACTACAAAACCTTTTTATTACCACCCCCATCCACATGGTAGTTTCGATGACAGTTTTATGATTACTTCATCACCCTCCCCCCACCTTTGCAAGGGGACCTACCGTCATAAACTCACATTTCGCCTTTTTTGTAACCTCCACACACCCCCTCGGTAACCCCCGAACACCCCACTTCGGTGGGCTCACCGGGTCACATACACCCGTCCACCCCCACTAGGTTCCTGGGAAGAAAACTAAACACTACGTAGTGCTATGTTGGTGGGAATCACCAACACCGGCCCCCCGCTACCCCCCACCCCCCAAATAACACGTGTGCTTTGTGGTGTTTTTCCCACCACTTCACCCAAAAACCACCTCCCACACTTTGGATTCCCCAAACCTTTATCCCCCTGCCAACCCCCCCCACCGCACCACCCCTGACCATAGCTCTGTACCCCCTGCTCGTACTTACATTTCCTTTGGTGTACCCCCCTTTGGTGAAGTGGGGGCGGTTAGAACATGCCAACCCACACACCCATCATTCCACGCCCACACAAACCCCACCCACCTAAACTGGTTTCCTTTAGGTTGTCTCCTGGGAGGGTGGATCACTTTAAACTTAACCCAACTAACTCTACCCCCGTGGTTACTGGATCGGGGGCCTGGTCTTTGGGGGCAAATTGATCCCACCGAAAACTTCTCTGCTGTGTGGACTCTGCATATATTGGTGCATACTGACCCACCAAATAGGGTGGTTAGTCACCCCCAACCCACCCCAAGTGTTGTTGATTGTTGTTTGTGAATGTGACTTCCCCCCACCTCCCCCAGCATCCATTTGTGTCCTACCCTTTCTAATACCCCACCCTTTCGATGAGAGATAACCCAACTGTGGTTCCGTAACACTGGTGTGAATCCAAAACCACATTCACATTCCTCCCCCACCCATCCCCCACTGTATACACCAACTTGGGAGGGTTGGGTCTGAGTGTCAGGGGCCACCACCACTGGGGATGTTCCCCCCCTCCTCCTCTAACTCGGCGGTGGGTGGACGGACCGTTCGCACTCACATAACCCCACCAATTCCGCCCCCATGTTTCGACCTTGTTACTTAGGGGGTAGGACACTCCCCCACCGAACACCCACACAATACTTCCACATCCCACAAAAATACTCGTTCAGCCTCTCACACACCCAAACTTTTCATACAACATCCCACCAAGTGTGTCTGTTAGGGTTTGGGACCGTACCACCCATCAACAGGCTCAGGAGATGCGTGCGGGGGCGTGGGTAGTGTGTCCCGACACACCCCCATTCAACCACCAGCGATTCAAAGCCAAACTCTGTGGGGCTGGGCTGGACAGCGCCACTGTGAGGGACCACCACCTACCCAGGTATGGGATACAGTTGTGGAGTCACCACAGTCACGTTCGTTTACCGGTGGAATCCCCTCACCCCCAAACCCCCACCCCCAACGCCCACACCCCCCCAAACTTCCCCACCCACCCACATAACACCCCCGATTGATCACCCACTGCTGTCAACACCCACCCTGTTTTTTGGTGCTTGTTGGTATCTGTTACACTAACCACCTAACATCTCGACTACAAACCACCATCCCACGTTTGACACGCCACCAACCACTTCGGAGGAACCACCCCACAACAATGCACATAAACCCTCTAGCTTTGAGGGCTCCCCCAACACACCCCCCAAACAAACTCCTCATCCTGTTAAACATTTTACGGTCCCAACACTACTGGGCTTCCACCCCCCACCCATTGGCCCCCCCCTGTCGACCCCACCACTGTTTTCACATTCCCCCACCACCACCCACCCTTTGTTGGACACACTCCCCCTCACCCCCTTCACCTTTGAACAACACACCTAAACTGCTAACACCAAACTTTGGGACGTTCACACCCTACCACCACCCTTCGGCTTGGTTCACCTACACCCCCCACCACAAACTCACAAACTTTGGCCCCAATCCCTTCTCACCAACTCGATTTGCACCCCCCCCCACCCCAACCCCTTCCCTCACTGCCCCCACACAACACTCCACACCAAACCCCCCCACCAAAACCCCAGTAGTTGTTATGTGGAACCATGATGACCCCACAACCCAAACTCAACTCTATTTCACACCCACCATCCACACACAACACCCCTTGTTAATACCCCGCATGGACACACACCACCCCTGCACCCACAATCAACCTTCGGGACTTTGCCACCCTTAATGTCGGTCTGCCCACAAACCTAGTCTGTACACCCCACAACTACCCAATTGTGTTTTCTCACGTTACCACCACCCTACCTGAAAAATCAGTTTGTTTCTCAAACCCGACTGGGGTTTGTCCGCACAAAATCATCCCAAGCCCACTGGCCCCCCTTTGCACCAAAACCTCTAGTATAATCCCGGTTCTACACCCTTCCACATCCATACCCCAACGCCACGTGTGTAGCTCCCCACCCACCTATGAGTGGCGTAGGTTCTTTATCCAACTATTTGTCACCGTGGTCCTCTCGAGTGGGGGGGCTTCTTGGTTTCGAGGGTACCGAGTACAACAAACGGGATGGTTGCATACCCTACCCATAGTACCCACACAACATCCCACGTATGTATCGGACCCCCCCCCCTCCCAGCCTTAACGCCTCCCCCGGTGAATCCCCCGAGCATTCCCCGACCACAAAGTGACACCTCATGGCTGGCAGTAGCGAGATCACCCCCAACAGAGTTAGTAAAGCCATGCAACAAAAGTCCATCACCAACTACATTCAAATACTACTTTGGAGGTGTTTGACAAACACAACCACTTTGAACACTACCAACTTACCCTCCTCAACATACTTAACCCCTTCACCACTCCAGCCAAGTTTGGCTCAACCCTTAGGAAACGCACGGGGGCCGGGATATACCCTCCGGCCAAACATCACATCCCACTCCTGGTCGGGGGGACTATCAAATTACGGGATACCTCATGTGGGTTTCCAAACCCACCCCATCTCCACCCCCCACTTTGTTCACGCTATGTTGCATGGGTTACCCCTACCAACCCCCTGCTAAAAACTTTTCCCAACTTTGTGTTGGTTGGTTGTTCCACCATCCCGTTCTACCCCAAAACCACCCCCCACCAACAAAGCTGTTTTCCCCCAAACCCCACCCCATCCCCTCCCACGGGTTTTTCAACACCCCAAACCCCACCCTTCGTTTGTCTCCCCCCACCCCCCAATCTTAACCCCCCTACCTTCACCCACTCCCCCAACCGAATAGGTGCGACTGTGCCACCTCACCCACCAATCCACTTGGCAACTACGCCCCTGGATTTGTGCACTACTTGCGGTGAGTTATCTCCAACTCTTGGGTTCAACCTGGCTCATACTTCCACCACACCTATTCCTTGGTGTTTGCGGACGTTGTGGCTAACATCCAAACCAACAAACCCCCCTGAATCCCACACCCTCCAATTGCCACTGACACCCACATCCCATAACCCCACCCCCCACCCCACACTTTTTCAACCTCTTCCTGGTGGTGGTTAACACCCTGTTATGTTCCACACCCACACCAACCCCTGCCTGTTTAGTCACCACCATTGGGATGAACATCAACCTCAAACCCCATGTGTTGATGTTTCCCCACATATTTGGTTGGTGGCCCTCTGTTGGTTAACCCAAACAAACCCCTCCCCCACCCTACACCACTTCCCCCACACCCCCCCCATCCATTGTATACCTCCGATGTTTTTACTTGTTAGTAGACCACACACTTGTTTGATCCCCCCTTGTTCGTGGAAGTACACCCTGCCCTTGGAACACCCACCCACTCCCCCTGGTGAAATACAACCTATAACCTTGAACCCCAACCCTTGTAGTGCCACCCCAATCCTACCCCACTACCCCTCCCACCAACACAACACCACCCGTTACATACTGGGGACCTTTATTGCACCACCCAAAAAAACCCACACCCCATCACACCTTGTGGTCCGCAAACATCACAATCACCACGCTCCAAATACTGATCCATATAACCTATACTAATTGGGGGCTGGTGGTGATTTGTTACTCTCCTCCAAGTGTTCGGTCATACCTAAACAAACCCTCCCCTAGCATCCCCCTTACCCACCAACCCATACCGGAACACAAAATGGGTCTTACACCGTCCAAGCCCCCATTGGACTGTGGGGCGTATCACCACCAATCTAATAACACCACATTGTTCGGTGTCAGACAGCCACCCCAACACCTTCATCACCCCACGCTCCCCTGACATTCCTACTAAACAACCCTCTGTTGTGGGTCCCCCCTGCTAATCCGTGAACGTCTGGTACTACTACCACCAACACCAATCGCGAGCTTACGATGGCCTGAACTCTGTTTGTAACCTCTACAATAGGCAGTGCTTTCGATGTACACCCCTGGATGGGGCATAAATTATGCGGTAGGACACCCACCACCCGACAACTCAACTACTGTCCCCACGGCCCAACAACTTCCATCCCACCACCACTACATCGTCCCCCCCCTCAACATTAGTTGCACACCTGTTGCCCAACCACAACAACCCCCCTGTTAGCGAACTTTGCCAACAACACCCATTGTGAAAACTGGGCCATACCTACATTTTTGCCCACACACCCACCACCGATCCCACCACCCCAAACTGCCCTCTAAGGGGATTCCTAAAAAGTGCTACACCACTTGTAAGGTATGTTGGTTTGGGGAGGGTCACAACCTTGTGAACGGGGGTCGTCGGGCACGCCCGTTTGGGGTTTAACGCCTCACAAATCCCACCCCACACACATGATTGCTGTGGGCGTCTTAGCTCGGTTGACACCTCTTTTACCAACTCCCCAAACTGTGGTCTACCCTCCCCCACCAAACCGGTAGCATTTCTTGCGAACAACAACCCTGACTAACTATCTACTACCTGACTTGTGTGTCTTCCACCCAAAAATACCACACCCTCGAAACCCCATCCACCAATCACCGAACCAGGGGTACCTCCTAACCTGCGAATGTGAGGACATTGGAGGTGCTTGCTGTCCCACTTATTTGCCTCCCCGTCCAAAAAACTTTGTGTGTGGTTTATTAGAATAACCCCCACCCCAAATACTGAGACAAAAAATGTTACCACACAAGGGGTGAGTGAAGTCAGGGTCGACCACACCCCCCCTCCTAAATATACCCCTGACCAATTACCGAGTAACCCACCACCCTAAGCTTGGGTGGTGCGTGTTGGGCGATCCCCCCACCCTATTTGGTTTTTGTTTATTGGTTGTTTTGATTGGTTCTGGATGTGGTACTTCCCAACCTGTGTCCATTCAAACACTAACATCAACAAACCATCCCACAACCCCATGTGTTGGTCCAAACCTCACTCCCACCCACCTGGATGTACTGAAACCCCACATAACACACCCACCAGCCCTTGTGTGCCACTACCCCCCCTGACTCACATCCCCCCTTATCCAACCCACACCACCCACCCCTGTATCGGGGTATACACAAACCCATTTGAGTCCCCTATGCCAACCCTGCCCCCTTAAACCCCCCCACTCCCTTTTATGTTGGGGCCCCCCAAAAACAACCCTTTTGCTACAACACCCCCCCACCCCCTGAACTTGAGATCACAATAAACCGTTGTCCTTTCCTCTACTCCTCCTTCAACGACTCATACACCACTGGTCACCACCCCACTTCCACTGCCAAACGAGGTCTTCTCCCTACCCTACTAACCCAACACCTTCAACTTTCCCCTTATTAAACCCCCTGTCTTAGAATTGCACCCCTGGTAATAAAGTTGCAACCATTACACCCCCCACCCACCACCATACCTTTCTTGAGCTTTTACCCACACCAACACCCCTCTTACCCTATTCCAAATCAAACACCCCCCTCCCCCTTCATCCCCTTAACAACCACACCACGTAACCCACTACCCCTACCACAAACAACCCCCCCACACCCCTAAGTGTTCCAACTGGTGACAAAACCTTTTTTTCCCCCCAACTTCCCCCCACCTTTACCTTCCAAAAACCCCCTCACCCACTGTTGCAAATCTCCCCTTTTCCCTTGAACACTAATGCACCCACCCCTTCCCCTTTCTCCAAACCCCTAAACCACCCTTCTACATCTTTAAAAATCTTCTCATGAACCAATGATCAGATGACTTTCAAATTTTGTTTTCATAACTGATTGACTTTTTGCCTACAAAGATATATGAGAAAGTTGTTAGGAATGATCTAAGGACCATTTTGACAAAATTTTACTGTCAAAGGTCAAGGTCACATACACCTGAGTAAATTGAAAACATAAGTTATTTGTTAAATTTTAGTTAGCTGCCTGGCTCAGTTGGTAGCACGTTCGACTCTTCATTGTGATTGGTTGTGAGTTCGAGTCCAGCCGATGGCAGGTTGGTTTCCTGTCCTTCGGTTAAGAGAGTAAAAATCGAGGTCTTGGGTCGCAGTTAGTGTCAGCACAACATTTGGTGACATCTCCATATGAGTGAGATTCTTGATTGGGAAGTTAGTCAACAATAAACAAACAAAAAACTTAAAATTTTTAGACATTTTTGACTTCTTCTCCAGAACCATTGGGTCAATTTGAACCAAACTTGACAGGAAATATAAAGTTGTGAAGCCGCATAAAGTTTCTGGATGAAAATGGGCTAGGACCAAACATGGCGGCCATGTCTAAATATAGAACAAATGAGTCAGCAGATATTTGTTATTTAATGCATGTATCTCCAAAATTATTAAAGCTAGGGAAAGAAAAATCATTACCTGAAAATGAGTGGCTTGCAAAAATCTACCAATATTCTATTTTGATGGAAATTGTCAGGTCGACCCTTATGCGAGTTATTTCCCCTTTCCTCATGGATTTTTCATGTTTTGCGGTGTTTTTTGGACATTAGCTTGAAAAGTATAATAGATAGAGAGAAAGTGAAAAAAGCAAAAATGTTCAGCATGCAAAGATCTACAAGAAAGTCCATAGGGACAAAATTGCCTGGTTGACCCTTATTATTTCTTACAGTTTTATCTTATTATCTTGTAAAGTATAATAGATAGAGAGAAAGTGAAAGAAGCAAAATGTTCAGCAGACATTTAAAAAGCGCTGAAATTGTCATGCTGCCCCTTATGGGAGTTATTTCCCCTTTAAGTGGATTATTCATGTTTTGGGCTGTGTTTAGAGAAGGTTTAAGTGAGCTTTTCTGACTGCCTTTTGTCTGTCGTCTGTCTGTCCGTAAACTTTTCACATTTTCGACTTTTCCAAAACAGCTGAAGGGATTTTGATGAAACTTTAAAGGAAGCAAATACTTAAGGTCCTCTACCAGATTTGTTCATTTCAGCCCAACTGGCCCAGGTTGGGGCAAAAGAGGCCCCAGGGGGTACACCTCTTTAAAAATCTTCTTCTCCAGAAACGCTGCATGAATTGAAAAACTAACTATATCTGAGTGATCTACATAGATGTATGATTCAAGTTTGTTAATTTCGTTGAGATAGGAAAATAAATTTTCGATGTGTTTGTATTTCTTCAATAAGTAAACCAACACTTAAGAGTTCTTGGACATTGGCATTTATTTTGGACGATGTGTTGCAATTATAAAAACATTATAATTACAAGTTCAAAATTGTGCAATATTTATCTCCCTTTTCAATAAAACATACATACACACACCTTGCAATCACAAACACACTAGTTACCTCTCTTTGTAAAAAAATCAATTCAGTTATATTATCATAGTATCTCAGTAATTAATTTACATCTAAATAATTTATAAATAATTGAATCATACAATAATACATTTCATATTACATGAAGAAATTATATAGAGAAATATGAACTCTAAATTTTGGTATGATATGTTGTCTTAATATTTACAAATATGTATTCAAATAATTATACCTGTGTATGGAACAGAGTCCAAGTATAGGTTTATAAAACCTTCAATGGATCTCAGGGTGTTTAATAACTACAAGCAATACAATATATGAAAATAAGAATGCAAAGTCTCAGATCATCACTCACTAATCTTTATTTATATATCATAGTTAAATCTTGAAAAATGATAAGTAATACCCAGATTCAGGTTTATATAGAAATCAGTTCAATGTTTGATTCTAATTACCAACTCAGCTTTCATTTTAAATTGTTTCATTGCATATATCATTACTTTAAGAATTAGTAAAGAAAAGAGATGAACTTACATGTCTTAAAGCATAAATGTGTAATTAGAGCTAAAAAAGATCTGTCTCTCTGGTAAAATGTCACCCTTTCTGTTCAGTCTCCAATTCAAATCTATCCTAGCAGGTAAAATCTGACCACTGACCAGATTAAGTTGACCAATGAAATAAAACTAAATTTGACCTTTCAACTTAATTAATATTCTTGTTTGTGTGTATGTTTAGTGCCTGTATATGTAATGCATAGTGTGGTAAATTGTTAGTGTCTATTTCAGTATTATATGGTTTACAGTTACAAGAATAACATAACTGCATATAAATGTTTAGAATAAGAGTTTATTACCTGTAATTAAATCCATAAATTCATTTAATTCATAAAATGGATAAACTATCCCCTATCACATGTTTTTTACATCTTTTTAGACTGTAATTTTCATTCATTTTTGTATAATTTCTTTGATTTTCTCCCCTATTATTCATTATGATGCATTTATTTTATATGTTTTACCAGTGGTTTGGTAGATAAATGCTTTCCAGAACTTTGCTGAAATTTGATTTTGAATTTTTTTATGAATTTTTTAAGACTACAAAAGAAGGGGGTGGTAATTTTCCACATTTTAGATTTCTTCTCCAAAACCGCTGAAGAGAATTTGATGAAACTTTACAGGAAGTAAGCACTCAAGAAACTCTACCAAGTTTGTAAATTTCCGTCAGATCGGCCCAGGGATGGATCCAGGGTAGGGCAAAAGAGGCCTGGAGGGTGTACCCCTCTTTAAAAATCTTCTCCAGAACTGCTGCATGGATTGAAAAACTAATTGCATCCGAGTGATTTTTATGAACTATAAGTTCATCTAGGGGTTGTATACACTTCACTGACATCATATGTCCCTGAATGTGCACTTTGCTGACATCACATGCCCCTGGGGTGGATAGGGGTAATTTTATTTGCCAACATAGAAATTTGTTGGGACCAGGGGCATTTGTGTTTCACAAACACATCTTGTTTCATCATTCTTTAAGATATTGATTTGATATTTGTTATATAGTTTTATCATGACCAATTACAGATCAGGAACATATTTATTTTTTTTTTTTTTTTTATTTATTTTTTTTTTTTTTTTTTTTTTTTTTTTTTTGTGGATTGCAGGAGAAATATTTAGCTCAATGCAAAATGGAGGAGGAGAAACAAAGACTGGCAGAAGAAGAAGAGAAACGGGAAAAAATGGAACGTAAACAAAGAGAGGAGAGGATAAAAGCCAGAGAAGGTAATATAAGCAGGGCAAGAATAATGTTTTTCTTGTTGTTTTAAGCCCATATTCAATTGTTTTTCAGTTATGCTTTCAGTTTTTATCAGATGAAAAGAAAATCTATTTAGAATGTAGTGAGGAAAGACTATTTGTCCTCTGCATGTTACTGGCAGATTTCCCAAGATAAACAGCATAAATTTACAGCAAGGGCTTGAACCTGCACTAAATGGAGGTGAAAGACATCAAGGCCCCTGAAGAAAGACTCAGTATATAGCTTGTAAAACTGGATGACTTGTATGATTTATAGAGAATAAAAAAAATAGCTAGCAACAGTCAATTACATATCACCATTTGACTTTATGAGTTTTGTAATATATAACATTATTCTCCCAAGAGCTACCTCAAATTAAGTTTAACCTGGATTTGGTATACATCCCTGTCATATACAACCATTACTCCTCATGCTAGAACCATTCTTATCTTCTGTATGATGTGGAAGCCTACCTAAGTAGATGTATTTGTATTGCAGTTGTTTTTATCTCACCTGGGCCGAAGGCTCAAGTGAGCTATTGTGATCACTCCCAGTCCGGCGTCCAGCCATCCGTAAACTTTTCATATTTCAACTTCTCTGAAACCACTGAAGGTATTTCGACAAAACTTGACAGGAAGCAAGTTCTCAAGGTTCTTTACCAAGTTTGTATAGTTTTCAGCCAGATCGGCCCCTGGGTGAATCTGGGACAGGGCAAAATAAGTCACATAAAGATACCCCTCTTTAAAAATCTTCTCCAGAACTGCTGCATGAATTGAAAAATGGATTGATTCCGAGTAATCTACGTGAATGTTTGATTTAAGTTTGTATTTTTCATAGTAATCGGAATATTAATTTTTGACGTGTTTTGGGTTAATATCATTTTTGCATGATTTCCTCATTTATCTCCCGTTGCATTTACTATGATGTATTCTTTTAATGTGTTTTATTTGTACATGTATATAGGCATACTTGCCAACTATTTCGATTTTCATATATAAATTCTGCACTCCGGATTTGCACTTTCCGGTTCCGCTTTTCGTTTAGACACAGAATCTTACAAATGTTTGAACGCAATACTGATGTTCAAGCTTCGCAGTGAAGCAGTACGAGCTCATGGCATAAGAAACCCCTAATGGTGGACACATTGTTAATGGCCTCTCTGCTGTTTCTAATGACGCTCTATAAAAGATGGAGTCACCCAAACAGAATGTCAAGGGGATGCAGAAATTCAAGGACTCTTATTCAAGTCAATTTAATAGTGTCATAACACGATCAACACGAGGATGCAATTACACATTTTGTACAGTGTGTCATACAGACATTACTATTTGGCATGGTGGTTTCAACGACATACAAAAACACATAAATACTAGGAAACACAAAAATGCTGCTGTGTCAATAGAAGGAAGTCATCGGTTAAATAGTTTGTTGGGTGACTTTTTTAAGTTTGTATTATGTGTTTAAAAGTTTTTTTTTTAGTTTTTTCTTCCAGAAGGATACTCTAAGTTGAAAATAAATATTTAAAATTGATTGTAACTGTTACATAGTCTGCATATTCCTTAATCTTGATGCAGAATGAAACAAGAATTTGGAACTGAAATATTGAAGTCATGAGCATGCTTTATATTGTCAGAAATGCTCTAGATGGCCCTGCATCCGTGGTCCATCAGTCGTCAAATTCTTATTACCACTAGTTCACAGAAAGGACTGAAGTGATCTCCTTGAAATTTGACATGAAGGTTCCCCTTGAGGTCTAGTTGTGCATATTACATTTTCAAAGAGATCGGAATCCAAAATGTCCAACAGGTGGCCATCTTGGATTTTGACCAAAGGAAGTTTCTTACCGTTATATCTCAGAAAGGACTGATGGGATCTCATTGAAATTTGACATCAAGGTTCCCCTGAAGATCTAGCTGTGCATATAGCATTTTCAGAGAGATTGGAATCCAATATGGCCGACAGGTGGCCATCTTGGATTTTGACTATGGAAGTATGTATTTCTCAGAATGTATTGAAGGAATCTTTTAGAAATTGGTTATGGAGGTTCCCCCCTTGAGGTATAGATGTGCATATTACATTTTCAGAGAGATCACAATCCAAGATGGACACCTGTCAGCCATGTTGAATTCCATTCTCTCTTAAAATGTAATATGTTCAGTTCAAGTTCAGTTTTGCTATAATCTTGTGAAAAGTGTATTTCACAGAAATATGAATTTAAGTTCAAATGCAATGTTGAGACACAAAATAAGAGAAAAGAACAATCTGTCATAGATCAGGCATAGAACATTCCATGGTAGGCGCCAAGATCCCTCTGGGATCTATTGTTAGATATTTTTATGAATTTCTTAAAACTGCAATATTTTTTCTTTGGCAGATCAGCCTACATGTACATATTCTTCTTGTCTTCTTTCCATATTTGTAGATGGTTCTTAGGTGAGCAATCGAGGCCCTCTTGGGCCTCTTGTTTTCTGTTGACCTTGTTAATTTTAGAGTTTTGTGATTCAACAATTGTATGATATCACATGTTTTATATCCAGGCCTTTGCTGTGATTCAACATTTGAATGATATCACTTGTTTTACGTCCTGTCTTCTGTGCTGTTATTCAGCACTTGTTTTATATCCAGTCTGTTGTGCCGTGAATCCACAAGTCTTTTGTACAGTGATTCAGCATTTGTTTTATGTCCATTCTTCTATGCTCTAATTCAGCATTTGTATGATATCACTTGTTTTACATCCAGTCTTCTGTGCCGTAATTCAGCATTTGTATGATATCACTTGTTTTACATCCAGTCTTCTGTGCCGTAATTCAGCATTTGTATGATATCACTTGTTTTACATCCAGTCTTCTGTGCCGTGATTCAGCATTTGTATGATATCACTTGTTTTACATCCAGTCTTCTGTGCCGTGATTCAGCATTTGTATGATATCACTTGTTTTACATCCAGTCTTCTGTGCCGTGATTCAGCATTTGTATGATATCACTTGATATCCAATCTTTTAGTATATTTGCTATGCTTACTTTCTATGCAATTTTCAATATAAGCATGGTCCTAGTACAGTAAAATCCATATAACCTGGTGAAGTGGAGTCTTGTGAACACTTTCTTGACCTAGACAAGTCTAAAATTTAGGTAATTCATTAAAATTACACTGGCATGAGTAAACATTCTAACTTACTATCATACCTGCGGACATCCAGTTGGTGAAAAACGTTTTTCCTTTGAAACCTGTCATGATCGAAAAGTGAGTAGAATCAAGCTTATGATAAACAAATGGTTACTCCGCCCCACCAGGTTATGTAAATAGGACAATAAGTCATCCTTGTTTCACGGAAATTGTAATGGCTGACAAATGGGAAGACGTGTTATTGCTTCTTGGTGGTGACAATGACTATTCTGAAATTGAGGAACTTTTTGAAGAAAGCCCCAGCAACAGAAGTACTGCTTCACACGAAAGACAATGTACACAGGGTGTGAATGGCAAACACCAGTTACAGGAAATAATACTGGAACAACAACTTATAAAGGTAAATAACAAGAAAAAATAGAACTAAAATAAGTTACCAGTCTAATACATACTGAGAACTTAAAACCTGCGATAGACAACTTTTTTTCTTCTGAGAGTGTCAAAGATTTGGTCCAAAGTATTACAGTAGCTGGCCGTAAGTATGTTCCAAAACTTTATAAACAAAATTTGATTCACAAAAAATTTAGGTTTTGGTATTCATTTGGTAGAAATTCCATTTTTTGTTTCAGGAGAAATATGTTACACCATTTTTAAGGCAAGGCCTTATTGCTATGACAGGCTCAGAACTCCTCGGGATTTTCCGTGTACTCAATAAAGTGTCGTCTTTGTGTCTGATTTAATCTTGTTTCATTCGCATACTCTCTCCTTATAATTCCTAAACTAGGTAATCGTTTCTTTTAATTTGAAAACTCATTGAAACTAAATTTCAACAACAAAAACAGTCGAAAATGCTGTGATGAATTATTATAGTCATGTGACATAGGACACTTGTTGAAAAGGGGAATTCCTTCTGTTCAGCTTTGCTGATTTTGACATTGTTACCCATTTTAATTCGCATTATTTAGAAACTGGAATCGATCATGGTTTCCTTTTTATTCATACAACATGAATTTTTACCTTACTGATAGATTATTTAAGTTTTCAAGCTTACTCGTGGAAGTAATAATAGACAAACTCATGATTAAACCATTAATGTCTGACATCGAGTAAGATGCTTTCCTGTATTGCTGTAAATTCTGTTCATTCGTGAGAGAATAAAAGGCCAGTTTACTTGATCGTGGTTCTGGTCAATGCAGCTAGCGATTGCATGATTCATGCAGTAATATAGTTTTAAAGTCTAGCCAGGTGGTTTTAGTTGATGTGTTTGCAATGATTACCATGGTTGTTTCGACTTTAAATCAGTTTGACCTGATGTTTAAATTTTTTAACCCAATTCGTATTTGAGACATCAATTGTACATTTATTACATACCAAAAAACAAAATTTAATTTTAAGGCTGTTGAACGAACGTTTTTCTGTTAAAAAAATTAGGGAGTAAAGGGAACCGAATAATGCAACATTTTTTAAAGCTTTTGAAAGTCATGATAGATCTACAACCATGGGACGTAAATATTTGTCACTTATGTTAATTTCTGTTTTGTTTTATATAAAACCAACAATTTTTAAATACACACAGAATCCTCTAATTTAAGCAATATTTCAAATATTTTAAGTTTACATGAAGGAAATGGAATTAATTTTTTTAATCATTTTGAAATTTAGATATTCTTTTGTTTATTTTGAGAAAATAATTATTGTGTGGAAGATAAAATTACTTCAGGGAAATTTTTACATATTTCACTAGACTGAAAGAATAATTACAGAATTTACAAAATTATTCCATGAGAAAAATACTGTCATTTCTGTATATAAACACAATAATTTAAAAATGCATATATATTCTAGAAATGTCAAATTGACTTAGATCAACCATAAATTTGTACAAATTTATAAAATTCTGGATTTTACCAGCATTTAAAAATTATTGGTTGTATATAAAACAAAGAAAAAAATTACAATTACGAAATATATATATCCCATGGCTGTACATGTAAATGTAAGTCTGACTCTGTATGTCTCCTGTTTTGTAATGACATTGTAAACATATAAAATGTATAAATTTCTACTGATGCATAATCAAAAATAATCATCCACTTATTTCTTATATTTCAAATAAATGTTTTGGTTTAAAGATGTACCACGGTATACGACAGCCTAAATTAATTTCTGATTTTAGTAGATCAAGGATGTATATTCCTAGGTTAAAAAGTAACTGCATGTACATACAGATTTATATTCTTTTATAAATTCACCAATTCAGATTTGACAAAGGACTTGCCTTTCAGGACTTTCAGTCCTTTGATTCTGTTTATTACAAAGATAATGAATTGATCTGTGATGTAATACATAGAGATTATAATAAACCATCATTACCTAAGTAATTAATGGATGTCAACAACAAAAAATATTATCAGAAATAGGCCTAAACTCCCAGGGTTAAATGTGCCATTTTTCATTTATTATGGATGTCTACCAAAGTCAAAGGACAAAATCAAACAAATGCAGAATTATTAAGGATATATAGTGAAATTCATTTTTGGGAACATACTTACAACCAACCACTGTATATTATATTTTGTAGTCTGTTTCTTTTCTTTCTGACAGTGTCAAAGGTTTGGTCCAAGTATTATTTACGAAACATCTTAACATAAGATACATATTTTATGGTGCTCAATAATCAACAGCATTTTTATATGATTGATGACAGATGGTAGTTTTACTGTAACATGGTTTGTTATTGATTTTGTGAACAACAGACCAACAAAATAGTTTTCTTATTCCTGATCTTAGGAATAAACAGTTCAGTAATTTGATTGAACTTATTTGTATTGTATTCCTACATCTGTTGAAGGAGTCAATCCTCATGATACATTTTGAGATGAGTTTGAAACTGAAGAAATACCTGTTGAAAAATGTAAGAGTTGGAATTTCACAAATGAACTCAAATGAGAAAACTGGTCCCAAAGTTACAAAGACCCTACTCTAGGAAAGGCTTTTCATGTAGCTAACTAAACTAGCATTTCTAAATTATAGAAAAAACATAAGCAGATTGATAATTGTTCACTAATGTGAATTTTGGATGCTCTAAAGAGAAATTCACTTGTAACCAATCTTTCATCTCAAGAATTTCTAGTCATTTGATTTCACTTGTGTATATGACTCAAATGGTGGTAAAGAAAAATGATGTGGATCTACATACTCTTAAGAAATTGCTGCTAATTCAAATACAGTGCAACTTTGGAAAACCATATCTGATACTGATCATGTTAAGTAAATTTTTGCAAGTAATTTTGAAATACTGGTCCATCTATTAAGTATAAAAGGGGGACTGACTTCCAAATACTGGCCTTAACTGTGTGCACTTTGCTGTTAAATCATGAAAGGTGTTTCAACTGCCAAAATTCACTTTTCAGTGTCATTCACCTTACAGGATTTCACAGCTATGGATGTGCCTTGCCATAACTTCATATGCATGCATTATATAAGATTTCTTCCGTTCACATTTTACATACATGTAATTAGATGGACTGTCAAAAATAGATCTGAGTTTCTGTCATTACATGACACAGTTCTCTTGAGTAATTTTCCGGTGAATGTGCCAGTTTTCTGGCGGAAGGTCGGTGGTCTTTACCCGGGTAACCGGGGTTTCTCCTCCACCAATAAAAACTGGACGCCATCATATGACTGAAAGACTGTTGAGTATGGTGTAAAACAAAAAATCAAAATCAAAATCAAATCCGGTGAATGTGATACATTAAAAATTTACAAATGCATTTTGGTGTTCATTGTATGCCTTAGCATATATTGTCTTTTGTCTGTGTTATCTGTTGCTCAAGAACCTATGCGTCAATTTAAACCAAACTTTTTTAAGAACTAATGAAGCCAAAAGTAAAAATAAAGATTTCTTTTATGTGGCCAGCACCAAGCAAACTTCACTATTTTAGGGAGTTTTGCCCACTTATTATATTACTTATCAAAATATTAGATTTTGTCCAATTTACTCATCAAAACTAAAAAGAAAATAATAATAAAAAAAAAAACAATAATCTGCCGAAAAGCTGACCAACTTCTAAACTGCTGGTCAGGACATAGCAACTAATGGTGAGATCAGAAGTCAATATCTTTAAATTTTTTTTTGATGAAAAGACGCCACTAATGGGTGCTTCAAATTACATAGTTGGTGCCAAAGTCTCTCGCCTCTTGCCAGTGTGGGTTTAAGCCCCACTAGAACCTAAGCTGTTTTGTAGGATTGCTAACTCAAAACTGATTGACTTTTTGTATACAGATATATATAAGAATGTTGTTAGAAATTATTTAAGTATTATTGTGACAAGATTATGGGATGAAGGTCTTAGTCACCTAAGTATACAGAAAATATGAGATTTTGTCAGTTTAAACACATTTATGTACTTCTTAAGAACCAATATACCAGTTTTATACTTATTTGGCAGGAACTATCTAAGGGGAGCTGCATAATGTTTGCAAATGAAAAGGGGCTAGTACCCATATGACTCCAAATTAAGGTTGAGACTTGGTAAATCTTTAAAAAAAATCGTCTTCTCCTGAACCAGTTATCAGCATATTGTCACTCTAATCCTATATTTCACTCAGGTGATTGTAACGGGTGTTAGGCGTCTTAGAAGAGAAGTGGTAAAAACACCAATGATAACAAAATAAATTTGAACATAAAACTACTGAAAATATAAAGTATGCAGTACAGTACAGTACAGTAAATAGGAAAACAGAACCTGGTCAGCCTTTCTTGTTAAATGTATATTCTTATTTAGTATCTAAAGATGGGATGGAATTGTTGACTTATGGTCAACTTTGAAGAACAGAACCTGACAAAAACATAACAAAATTACAATACTGGTCCAAATGAAGATCAGATATGGGAAGTTGCACTGTAATATATATATGTACATTAGGACATCCTTTTTATAACTTAGTACCTATGAAAAGAGATCAAATAATTTCTGCACCCTAGATACAGGAAAATCATTTTCCTCTAAAATATCAGTTTTATAAATATTTATTTGATGATAAGTAAGTATTCAAATTTTAAAAAATGGCAAGTATCTTATTGATTAAAAAAAACCCAGCAAATTATGATAAAAATAAATGAGAAATACTCATTTTTAGGTTACAAGAATCAAAAGAGGCGATGCAATATTTTGAAAGGAAAAGGACAGAGAAGCTATCTATACAGAGGAAAGGGACAGAAAAACAAGCAGAACAAAAGAAAAAATCAGAGTCACTATCAGCTAAGAAAAAGGAAAGGAAAGAGAAATTATCAGGATCCGGGAAGAAGATCAAAGAAAAAGTATTTCAACAGATAAGTGTAAGTGTAAGAAACATGAATTTTGAATATTGAAAGAATTTTACTAATGACCAACGGACTTAAGATATAGTTTAATATGGTTACAAAATTGAATTTATAGAAATTCAGCTGTATGTCAGAATTAATTCAACAAAGAGGAGACAACTCTTGTTACACAAGAAGTGTTTATTTTATTGGATTAAGGTGCAATAAAAGAAGTCATTAATGTGTCACATTTATTTTTAGCTCCGCCATCGGTCCCAAGAGTAATATAGTTTTGTGTTGTGTCAGTCCTTTTGCTTTGTCATGACCATAACTTTCTTATTTCCTTAAAGTGATATAAGCTGTCACAATGATTATTTTTGTCCCCTTACATATAGTCAAAAATATGATAAAGTATGTTTTAATGAAATGTTGTAAAATATCTTCTTTTCGAAGTTATGTGTTTTATTAGAATTTAAATTTTTCCGTACCTTAAAAAATCCAGCTGTATTTCCGTATGCAATAACCTATCAGATAAACTCATTCAACATATCAAATGTACTTCATAATTCGATCGGGGATCTTGGTCCTCTACGTGCTCGGAAAATGTTTAAGTCTACTGATTTTTATGCATTTTATATTTACTTTTAAAATACAGGACATGATTTTTATTGGAATGTGCATGTATTATGTAAACTTTATGCTTTTCAATGCTATTTAAATACCTGAAGAAAATTGGATGAATATATGAATAAATATATCAGGTCATTAAAAGAAGTTGTTCGGATCTTTGATGTTACCCTGAATGCTGACATTGACAAATTCAAAACAATATAACTGTGAAAAGTATGTGTACCTTATGTTTTACAATCGTGCCGCCATGTCTGTTGGAGTTGGGCAGTTCATAAACACATGTGTCAAGAATGATAAAGCCGAGAATGCAATAGGATGAGTTAAAAATGGGTCGAGATCACCCGATATTTCCGGCATGTGGATAATTTCAGAAACAGATGTTTTGAAACCATGAAAAAGACCAAATTTGTCTGATTTAGGTATGAAATGATGATGTACGAAAATAAATGCAAAGGTTAAGAAGAATAGAACGTATATTAACTGTAAATAGCACGTGTTTGTGTTTATTGGACACTCGGTAATCTTCTTAAAAATTTACCAAAAGTTAATTTACAATGCTCAAAGTAATGGCAGACAAACAATAACTGATATTACAGGTTACGTTTGGCAAGATTGTTGCAATTATACACATGCATTTGTTATTTTAACCACCAGATGGTCTCTTTGGGATATATATGAGATAAAATATTACATAAAATGGGCATGTAAAATTGTTCACCTATGATAGCTCATATCGCTTTAACTAGGCTTTCCATATTTGGTGTAAGTATACATCTTAAGAATGTGACATGATTACAAAATTGTGCTCCTTCCACCATTATTTCTACAGTTATTACCCTTGGTTTCTTACGTGTCAGGGCCATATAAATTATCTCTTCAACTAGGCTCTCCATATTTGATACAGGTATTCATCTTAAGGAGATGAAGTGTCACATGCAGAAATTTTGCTTCTACCACCCTTATTTTTAGAGTTATTTTCTTTTGTTTATTTCACTTGTCCAGGCCATATCTAAGTTATTTCTTTAACTTGTCTCCTCTTATTTGGTACATATATACATCTTAAAAAGATGCAGTGTGGCATACAAAAGTCACATTAACACATATATTATTTATAACTATTAGTTGTCTTTTGCTCTTAAATCTTTTTTCACAAATTTTGTTATTATGCAATGCAATGTGTTAAATGCATTCTTACAATTAGATCAGTTGTGTTAAATGCAGTCTTACAATTAGATCAGTTGTGTTAAATGTAGTCTTACAATTAGATCAGTTACATATTAAATGCAGTCTTACAATTAGATCAGTTACATATTAAATGCAGTCTTACAATTAGATCAGTTATGTGTTAAATGCAGTCTTACAATTAGATCAGTTATGTGTTAAATGTAGTCTTACAATTAGATCAGTTTTGTTAAATGCAGTCTTACAATTAGATGTTACATATTAAATGCAGTCTTACAATTAGATCAGTTACATATTAAATGCAGTCTTACAATTAGATCAGTAGGTTAAATGCAGTCTTACAATTAGATCAGTTACATATTAAATGCAGTCTTACAATTAGATCAGTTATGTGTTAAATGTAGTCTTACAATTAGATCAGTTTTGTTAAATGCAGTCTTACAATTAGATGTTACATATTAAATGCAGTCTTACAATTAGATCAGTTACATATTAAATGCAGTCTTACAATTAGATCAGTAGGTTAAATGCAGTCTTACAATTAGATCAGTTACATATTAAATGCAGTCTTACAATTAGATCAGTTATGTGTTAAATGTAGTCTTACAGTTAGATGTTACGTATTAAATGCAGTCTTACAATTAGATCAGTTACATATTAAATGCAGTCTTACAATTAGATCAGTTACATATTAAATGCAGTCTTACAATTAGATCAGTTATGTTAAATGCAGTCTTACAATTAGATCAGTTGTGTTAAATGCAGTCTTACAATTAGATGTTACGTATTAAATGCAGTCTTACAATTAGATCAGTTGTGTTAAATGCAGTCTTTCAATTAGATCAGTTACATATTAAATATAGTCTTACAATTAGATCAGTTTTGTTAAATGCAATCTTACAATTAGATCAGTTGTGTTAAATGTAGTCTTACAATTAGATCAGTTGTGTTAAATGCAGTCTTACAATTAGATCAGTTGTGTTAAATGTAGTCTTACAATTAGATGTTACGTATTAAATGCAGTCTTGCAATTAGATCAGTTAGATTAAATGTAGTCTTACAATTAGATCAGTTACATATTAAATGCAGTCTTACAATTAGATCAGTTGTGTTAAATGCAGTCTTACAATTAGATCAGTTACATATTAAATGCAGTCTTACAATTAGATCAGTTGTGTTAAATGCAGTCTTACAATTAGATCAGTTGTGTTAAATGCAGTCTTACAATTAGATCAGTTGTGTTAAATGCAGGGCTCTACAACACTTAAAAAATCCACTCTTCATTTGGCCAGTGAACCAGAAATTTTACTAGCCAGCCACGAACTTTTACTCGACAAGATATATATATATATATATATATAAATATATATGTGTGTGTGTGTGTGTGTGTGTGTTCTTGTTAAAAAAGAGTCCGCTGGATGAAATGAAATAAAACACATTAATTTTTTAAGTTGACATTACTTTTTATTATTTCACTGCATTTAAAACAAGGTTATTAACTGCTGACCGTTTTGTGCATTTTTAAAATCAATCCAGAAGCGGTTTTTATGGCTATATTTTTCGTATTTGTTGCTCCAATATTGAGGAAAACTCAAACTTAGTTTTTGAATTTTTAATGCCGGTTTCTCTTCAACAGAATTTACAAAACGGTGTCTGCCCACTAATCCCTTTGGGGATTCTGTCGCGGTGTTTTATTGTGTTGTCCCACCACGATAAAACGGCCGCGACAGAATCCCCTTAGTGATTATCTGCCCACAAGAATTGGAAATTTTATCTGTAAGTTAAAATTGAGAGTCAAACACCCGTTACCTGATCGTCCTAAGTATAACTTGGAATTAGTGTTTAGGATGTGATATGATAATTTCAGCACAGGTCAGCATAACGCAGATTGTGATCAGATTTATGCTAATGCATTTTCAATATAATTTGCCGATGCTACTTATGGATGTTGAAAAAATGATATTTTTCATAGGATTTGTAAAAAATATTTCATATACCAATAACAAAATTTTCATTTTTGTCATTGAGAAAGATTTTAATATTGTTCCATTTTTTTGAAAAACAAACTTTCTTTCCTTTGGTTATGCCTGCTTTTATTTCTATTCCCATCAGATTGCCCAGACACAAGGATCTAGTCATGATGCCTGATTCAGGAGAGTTACATCCTCTTCAGAAGATGATGCTGATCTTTTGTGTTGTATCAGGAATGCCATGTGTGATAAAGGTTTTTCTACACATCCAGTGTCATCATCTCAATGTTAATTTGAATGCAGCTAACAAACAATATGTATTGCTGGAGAAGATGGGATTGTGTCTCAACAGGAAAATTAATACCTGTATGGTGTTTACAGCAGTATTTTTGAAGTATCTCGCTCATTTGTTGGAATTAAAACTTTTGTATTCTGTTGTGAATACACACAAGGTTTTTTTTTCATATAGTTCATGGGTTTGAGAACTTTTTTTGATTCCAAGATTGATGAAATGATATTTCAGTCTTAATCCCTCAAGACTTAGGGTAAAATCCACATGAGATGAAAATACACAAAAGATTTGCATTTTTCAGTTTGTTGAATGCCACTTCAGAGTGAGAATAATGTACTGATCCACTCGTCATGGATGAGTGAAGATGTCAAGGGGACGAGTAGTTAGGGGTAGATACTCGTCCCCAGTGACAAGTCATTTTTCTTTTAGATCTATGACTTTGTATCCTCTAAAACTTTACATTAACACAACACATTCAAAATCCTTAACTGCCATTTTATTGGATCACAAGTCCTATATCAGAGAAATCAACAGTTAGACTTACTGATTCCATAAATATTTATAGAAAACTGGGACAAATTGAAAATCTCTATGGACGAGTGGTTTTCAAAATCACTCATTCAATAGGAAGAGTGATTTTTCAAATTTTGTTCTCACATGAATTATCAGTGCATTTTTTAACACTGAAATTAATTTCTGTCTTTAAACTTCGCTGTCAGGACACAGATATTGTACATTATTAGCCCTTAATATTGATCAAATTTGTGATTTTTCTGACAGTTTTTTTTTCAAATTCTAAAACTTATGAAAATATGTAAACTTGAGATTCTTATAACTAAGATTACTATATATAGATATATACAGGAATATAATCTAGGTATTATTTTCACTCTGAAAGAATATATAAAAAGGACAAAGAGAAGAAGGATACCATCAACATTGTGTCATATATAAAACATACGATACTATTACAACATTTCTATAAATATCTATTATAGAAATTTTACAACTCATTCTTCAAGTGGAGTTGAAGCCTGTAAAACATTTTATAAAGAAAATTCTAATAGAATAATATTGCCATGGGGACTCAAAAACAAGTTCTGTTTCAAAAAAAAAAACTGCCACGAATCTTAAAATTGTAATGTTTTGACCAGAAAAAAATGAAATATACCTACATAGATTTTACAGAGAATCATTTTGTAAGCCAGTTGATATTATTATTGACTTAAGTAAGTGTATGGATAATTCTATTCAAAGGATGAAATAAATTGACTGATTATGAACATCTATTTTTTCTGTTTTATTTGGATTTACCTATCAATTTCAGACAATATGCTGAAATTTATTGCAAGGTGCTTGTAAATCATGTTTTTTCTTTTATTTGATTTACACTTTAAAAAACTCTTTTGTATGCATTAAAGATATTCAAGATAAGACAATCAGTTTTATGATTTGTTATTATACATTTGAATGTGCAAAAAAAATATTTGTATGTAAATTAATACTTTAACTTTTGAGATGCCTGCATTTCAGATATATGTTTGTGAATTACTCTTTAAAATGCTTTATGATATCCTCATACAGTCGAAAGGTGATATGTAATAGAATGAGTTCTCCTCCCAGCAGCTATGTGGAGGATGAGGGCCATTCTAGGTAATGAACCTGAGGCTCACAAAGGTATCGTATACCCAACACAGGTTTTCTGTGTATTGAAAGTATATCACCCCCTCCCAATGTGTATATAGTTGTCACAAACATGCTTTTAAGAATGGTTCTATCAGGTGGAATGACTGCTTATGTATGACAGGTATGTAAATATCATCCAGGTAAAAAGTTAGTTTCTTTGCATTGAGGCATGCTAAGTTGCTGTCAGGCAAATGATAATGTGTGATACCTTGCCTCAGGTTCATTATAAAGAATGGTTTCACATACTTTTGATTTAAAGATAGACTGCCTGGAGGAAGACCCTTTATGTCAAAATGCCCTTCCACAAAATGCTGGGTATCTATTTCATGTAAATAAGTATTTGGTAATTACTTGATGGGTTGGTAATGATGACATTGACTTGAAATAATGTAGATAAGACTCCTATACTTCAACATTTTCTATATGACTTTTTATAGTTCAAAGAACTGACAAAGTGTCTTAGACAATTCAGCTCTCCCCATGTGTCTTAGTTAGGACTGCCACATGTACAATAAGTGGTAGATCAAAGAACTGACAAAGTGTCTTAGATAGTTCAGCTCTCCCCATGTGTCTTAGTTAGGACTGCCACATGTACAATAAGTGGTAGATCAAAGAACTGACAAAGTGTCTTAGACAGATCAGCTCTCCCCATGTGTCTTAGTTAGGACTGCCACATGTACAATAAGTGGTAGATCAAAGAACTGACAAAGTGTCTAAGACAGTTCAGCTCTCCCCAGGTGTCTTAGTTAGGACTACCACATGTACAATGAGTGGTATATCAAAGAACTGACAAAGTGTCTAAGACAGTTCAGCTCTTCCCATGTGTCCTAATTTGGAACATGTACAGTGAGTGGTATTTTTTCAGTCAATAGACAAATTTTATGATGATAAAAATAGCAAAAGAAATTTATACCATTCTGTGAAAGAGCCCTTTTCTTTACAATGATCATTATATATCTATTATTTATTTCGGATTTTATTAAAACTCTTTGAAAAGGTTCCATTCAAGTTCATTTTCAAGGATATGCCTGTGAGTAAATGTTAAAAAAAAAGACATTGTGTATGGATTATCAAACAATCATGGCTAGAAGTATATGTTCTATCTGAAATTTTGCTATTCCATCTTACAAGAATGATAGCAAACCACTACCAAATTTACTAGGGGTTTGTCCTCAGACTTTAAAAGATGCATGATTTCCATAATGTGCTTGTTTTCTATTGGTAGAAAGGACAAAAAGACTGGAACTAAGGGAACAAAGGGCAAGATTACGAGCAGAGGGCAAAGAAATACCACCTGAGTTAATGTATACAGCCAACCCACTCAGTAGTAAATATCTAGATGATGAAAGGTAAAGTTCTTTTACATTTTTATACATGTTGTTTCAGTTAATTGACTGGAAGGGTTAAGTTAGGTATTTCCATCAGTTGGCAACCACCAACGTAATTTTTTTTTCTGAAAATCATCTGTCAAACCACTCTACCAATTTCATTTAAATTTGGCCTTAATGTTGCTTGTTTGACATCACCAGGGTCCCTTTGATATCCCCAGAATCCCTGGGGTAATGTCCTACTTCTGTTGCATCCTATAGATAATGAATAGGAAGACTGTTATAAGTCATTCACCCCAGTCCCCTTCCTATCCCCAGAACCCTTAATTATGGGGTATGAAATGCCCTACGTTTTTACACCCTATAGATGTTACATACCAAATTTTGAAGAGGCCCTTTCAGTTTTTTGTCATGTAAATAATGATATAAAAGAAATGTATTGAATTTAAATGAAATGCAGATTTCTTTAGATGAGTTTACTAAAGCAGCATTTTGTTAAAAGAACTTTTGAACTTCCATATCCAATATATATTTAGAAATACTTTTTATAGAGTGACTGAGTTGGATGAAGAAACAGTTGAAGATATGCACAAAGGTTTGTGGGAATTTTGTTGAAATTTTTTTATGTTTACCATGAAAATGATCATTCTTTTGATATATGTAATAATAACACTGATAATCAGGACATATCTCACTCTTTGAGTCTTTCCCATTAATACATTATTTTATTGTGTTAAAATATACAGGTGTTACCAGATGGACAATCAACATCAGACATCAGGTAAAATTTGTAATGGTAGTTCTGCATTTCCAACATATTGACCACTCCATTACACAGGTATTTAGTTGTCTCTGACCTACTGCAAGCATATGTGTGAAGTTTACTGCATACATACATAATTAATCTGTGGTAAATGTTAATTTGAAAATCTGAAACACATCTTTTTATCTAGTCTAGTTTGATTGTACATGTATTAAAATATTTTTTGTGACATTTCAGTTCTAGAAGATGTAAAAGCACACAGGGATGCCTGGCCATTTATAGAACCAGTATCAGAGGATGATGCCCCAGACTACCATGACATAATCAAGGTATTGTTTGACTTGTCCACCCTTAAAATGAAAGTGAACACTACTTGACGATAATGATATAGACCAATTGTGTTTCTAGGGGTAGAATGAGTGAAGACGATCTCTTCAAACAAACATGGAGAATCACATTTTGTGTTAATTACTGGTTAAAGTAATTTCAATTGCATATCTTAAAAGAATGCAATGTTATCAAGTAATTTTAGCTTTCTGATCAATTTGTAGAATATTGGCTATATAGTGGGAGGTCCCATTATCAAAAGCCTTATACCTGGTCATACTGATGATTTCCTTTTAAAAGGTAACAACTTTCAATGTTACAGGATAAGAAGTGGACATCATGTATTTTCTATATTTTCAGAGTCACACATGTCCATTTCAACTTGAAATTTCTGGTTATGTATGGATAAATTTGTGTTTATTTGTGTTTATATCTGTTGTAATTTGTTACAGAGACCCATGGATCTGGCCACAATAGAGAGTAAATTGAATTGTCGAGAGTATCGTACAAAGAAAAGATACATTGGTGATTTCAGTCTGATGCTTGATAATTGTATCACATACAATGGGGCAGATAGCGGTATGTTTTCTCTACTGGGAATTATTTTGTCATATCAACATTGCCTATGAAAGTGATTTGTAGTGCGTCAATCATAAGATTTAAGATTTTGATCTTTTATGAAGATAATATGAAGATTTCAAACAAATAGAAAGGTCACATTTTCTGTAAGGAATGTAGAATTTCAAATATATTCACAAGCTATTGGTGATTTGATCCTGTAGATTTTTGTAGTGACTTTCACTTCTTAGTGTTACGCTTCATTTGATTCTGTAGATTTATCTAGTAACTTACACTTCTTGGTGCTATGGGTGGTTTCGTCCCGTAGATTTATCTAGTAACTTACACTACTTCGTGCTATGGTTGGTTTCATCCCGTAGATTTATCTAATAACTTACACTACTTCGTGCTATGGTTGGTTTCATCCCATAGATTTATCTAGTAACTTACACTACTTCGTGCTATGGTTGGTTTCATCCCGTAGATTTATCTAGTAACTTACACTACTTCGTGCTATGGTTGGTTTCATCCCATAGATTTATCTAGTAACTTACACTACTTCGTGCTATGGTTGGTTTCATCCCGTAGATTTATCTAGTAACTTACACTACTTTGTGCATTGGTTGGTTTCATCCCGTAGATTTATCTAATAACTTACACTACTTTGTGCTATGGTTGGTTTCATCCCGTAGATTTATCTAATAACTTACACTACTTGGTGCATTGGGTGGTTTCGTCCCGTAGATTTATCTAGTAACTTACACTACTTCGTGCTATAGTTGGTCTCATCCCGTAGATTTATCTAGTATGCTTGGTACATTGGGTGGTTTCATTCCGTAGATTTATCTACAGTGATCGAGTTGTATGCATGATATAAGTATTCAAAGATTTCTTAAGTTTACTCACTGTAAAATTTTGTAAAAGGCATTTCAGAATTATATGTACATGTGTACACATGTTTAAGCAGCAAAGCTAATAATTGATTCTTGTGTCTGTTTGAGTCATCATGCTTTCGCCAAAACACCAACTACAAAAATTGTATAGAATTAATTGTGTATTCAAACACTGCACTATGTGATGATCAAAATAAAATTGGAAAGAGCTAATACACTGGGTCTTCAGAACATTCCCTTGTTTCATGCTTGCAGTTGTCAGTTATAGTAATTCACCTCACAAGAAGAGAGGTAGCCAAGAGCATGACAGAAGAGGTACTGATTGTTCTGTAGCCAAGTGCATGACAAGAGGTACTGATTGTTCTGTAGCCAAGTGCAGAAGAGGTAGTGATTGTTCTGTAGCCAAGTGCATGACATAAGAGGTAGTGATTGATATGTAGCCAAGTGCATGACATAATAATTAGTGGTTGTTCCTTTGTCATGTACATGACATGAGGTAGTGGTTGTTCCTTTGTAACTTACATGGCATAAGAGGTAGTGGTTGTTGCTTTGTCATTTACTTGGCATCAGAGGTAGTGATTGTTGCTTTGCCATTTACTTAGCAAAGGAGGTAGTGGTCGTTGCTTTATCATTACATGGCATAAGAGGTAGTGGTTGTTCCTTTGTCATTCACTTAGCATTAGAGGTAGTAGTCATTGCTTTATCATTTACTTGGCATAAAAGGTAGCGATTGTTCCTTTGTCATTTACTTGGCATAAAAGGTAGCGATTGTTCCTTTGTCATTTACTTGGCATAAAAGGTAGCGATTGTTCCTTTGTCATTTACTTGGCATAAAAGGTAGCGATTGTTTCTTTGTCATTTACTTGGCATAAAAGGTAGCGATTGTTCCTTTGTCATTTACAGTTCCTTTGTCATTTACTTGGCATAAAAGGTAGCGATTGTTCCTTTGTCATTTACTTGGCATAAAAGGTAGCGATTGTTTCCTTTGTCATTTACTTGGCATAAAAGGTAGCGATTGTTTCTTTGTCATTTACTTGGCATAAAAGGTAGCGATTGTTCCTTTGTCATTTACTTGGCATAAAAGGTAGCGATTGTTTCTTTGTCATTTATTTGGTATAAAAGGTAGCGATTGTTCCTTTGTCATTTACTTGGCATAAAAGGTAGCGATTGTTTCTTTGTCATTTACTTGGCATAAAAGGTAGCGATTGTTTCTTTGTCATTTATTTGGTATAAAAGGTAGCGATTGTTCCTTTGTCATTTACTTGGCATAAAAGGTAGCGATTGTTTCTTTGTCATTTACTTGGCATAAAAGGTAGCGAATGTTCCTTTGTCATTTATTTGGTATAAGAGGTAGTGATTGTTAATTTGTAATTTCGTCATTTACATGGCATAAGAAGTGCAATTAGGATGAAATTAATTTCACTGAAGCTGTTAACTTGTGAATTTCACCGTACCTGCCAACCTCTGAAACCTTCAATGAGGGATATCTCCCCCTCATCTATGACAGCTGAGTGGGAGATTTTGCGGGGACATCATTTTCAGCCTAAATATATGATCTGTACACTACATACATTACAATACACCAATGAGAGATAATAGATATACTTTATTTCTTTAGTTCATTTTTATATTGTAGACAAGCTGTTTTCAATACTCCAGAGTCTGGACAATACTCATAACATGCCATATTTTGATTTTGTTTTTTATGTATTTCATTAAAACTTTTATTTACAGTAACTAATTTTACTTTTATCATTCACCTACATATAATTAAGATTTTACAACTTTTATACACTATATAGTGTTACATTATCATCATTTTAACACATCTTGAAATTCAGTTTGTTCGGTATCGGTTCTTTCATTTAACACCCAACTTCCACTTCCTCCATAAACTGCAAGCAACAGCAGCCAACACACAATTATTTGTGTTTTGTGACAATTTTGGCCATGAGGTAAAGTGTTGAATTGACAATGAAATAATTATTTTAGTTTCTAATTGCTTTTAGAAATGAAATGCATTTTGAACTATAAATAGAAGGAAATGGATTAATTTCAAAACTAAAGCTTTTTGACTTGAGGAATGGTTGTAGGCTTACTTCTACTGACATTTTTACTTGCATGGCTGGGCAAAGGACAATTAAATGTTGTTGCCCGGTTCCAACTTTTACTTGCTGGTCATTGCGTGGTTAAAATATCCAAATGCGGGAAATGTTATATTCCTGCGAGGGAGTGGACTAGTAAGTGGGAAATTTCCAAAATTGCAATGTTTGTGTGGGAGTCTCCCGCACATAACAGGAGGGCTGGCAGGTATGACTTCACACATAGCTAATGATGTCTCTATATAGGTGAAAAATTCTAACTGGGATGGAAAACTGCAATAAAATCAGAAATGTAGCATGTACATTTGTATATGATTTATTTGCTGAAAAAGAAATTTCATTTAGTAATTTATTGTTGTTATGTTTTCAGATTTAGGTTTAATGGCCCAAAGGTTACAGAGATTCCTTCAAAAATCTGTAAAAATTCATTTAGAGAAAGATGATTATGATTCTGATGAAGATTTCAGAGTCAGTAAGACTATCAACGCAGAGAAAAAATATCGTCCAAGGAGAGCAGCGAGTTCCAGAGCCATGGATACACTGCATAGAGCAATGGATGATGAAGAGTTTGAGGTAATGTCAAGTGTTAGTGTATTGGGATACAGGAGTGAGGTAATGTCAAGTGCTTGTGTGTTGGAATACAGGAGTGAAGTATTGTCAAGTGTTTGTGTATTGGGATACAGGAGTGAGGTAATGTCAAGTGTTTGTGTATTGGGATACAGGAGTGAGGTAATGTCAAGTGTTTGTGTATTGGGATACAGGAGTGAAGTATTGTCAAGTGTCTGTATTGGGATACAGCAGTGAGGTAATGTCAAGTGTTTGTGTATTGGGATACAGCAGTGTGGTAATGTCAAGTGTCTGTATAGGGATACAGGAGTGAGGTAATGTCAAGTGTTTGTGTATTGGGATACAAGAGTGAAGTATTGTCAAGTGTCTGTATTGGGATACAGGAGTGAGGTAATGTTAAGTGTGTGTGTATTGGGACACAGGAGTGAGGTAATGTCAAATGTCTGTATTTTGATACAGCAGTGAGGTAATGTCAAGTGTTTGTGTATTGGGATTCAGGAGTGAGGTAATGTCAAGTGTTTGTGTATTGGGATTCAGGAGTGAGGTAATGTCAAGTGTCTGTATAGGGATACAGCAAAGAGGTAATGTCAAGTGTTTGTGTATTGGGACACAGGAGTGAGGTAATGTCAAGTGTCTGTATTTTGATACAGCAGTGAGGTAATGTCAAGTGTTTGTGTATTGGGATTCAGGAGTGAGGTAATGTCAAGTGTCTGTATAGGGATATAGCAAAGAGGTAATGTCAAGTGTTTGTGTATTGGGATACAGCAGTGAGGTAATGTCAAGTGTTTTTGTATTGGGATACAGCAGTGAGGTAATGTCAAGTGTTTGTGTATTGGGATACAGCAGAGCTGCCAACTACTCCGATTTTGGCGGAGTTACCATAAATCTGCTGTCCGATTTTTATTAGATTTTCTCCGATTTTTTTGTTTTATCCGGGTCAAAATTTTTATAAGGCGAAATTTCTATTGACACCAGCTGTATATGTTTGGATTGAGTGTACCTGAACATATGCTCAGCATGAAAAAATTCTACTGGCGTAAACACACCTTACAAAAAACACAAGCGTGTCCTTTCTGTTTTAAGTATTAGTCGGAACATGCAATTTTTGTCATAAATTGGTCTTCATATTACTAAATCGCAAAGGTAAGAGAATATCGAAAGGAACTTTATTGAAAGCAAAATGGCATCCAATGTGCCGGATACCAAGTAGGACACTCCGCGGAAGAAAAAAAGGAAAATCATGGCCCACCGGTGCAGTCAAAAATTCTTGCCAGAATACTCAACAATTTATCCATGTGTGAAGCAGTCAAGACTTGACGACATGCACGGTTATTGCACTGTGTGCAATGTTGACATAACCGTGTTGCATGGAGGACTATCAGATATTAAACGACACGTGGCCTAAAAAAAAACCACGTGGAATTGGCAAACGTGATTTCAAGTCAAAGCAGAATATCCACCTTATTCAGGGCAAATGAAGATGACTCTGTGATCAAAGCCGAGGTTGTTTTCACAAAATTCCTCGTAGAAAACAATTTGCCATTGTCAGTATCAGACACGGCAGGGACGTTATTTAGGAACATGTTTCCCGATTCAACCATCGCAAAAAAATATGGTTGTGCAAGGACAAAAACCACAGCTATAGTGCGATGCTTAGCAGATCAAAATGATGGAGAAATAAGTGGAATCATGAGAGCACAGCCCTACAGTTTAGCGACAGTTTAGTTTGTTGAAATGAAAATGCCTGTTCAGCAAACCCATCTAAGGCTCTTTTGAAGGAGGCCAAAAAGGCAACATATCAAATGTTGAAATCTTAGACAGTAAGACTGCTAGTACATGTATATATATATATATATATGGCTATGAGTGTTCAGTTTCAATAAAGTATTGTTGCTGTATTAAATTTGAATTGTCTCTTTGAAAAAAGTTTGTTTACTTGTTGCATATATAAATATGCTAAAATTGCACATTTTTTAAAAAATCATACTGATATTGCAACTACAATTGATAGACATTTTATGGAAAATATGCTGTTAAAATGCATCTATTACCTTCCTAAAATAAAAAAAAAAACCCTCCCGGGAGGGCGCTCAGCTGCCCCCTCCCAGACCCACCCCCAACTCACCGCAAGCGGCGAGTAATGATGCCTCCGGCATCATACTCTGTTTTCAGATTTTCAAATGTTGGCAGCTCTGGATACAGGAGTGATGTAATGTCAAGTGTTTGTGTATTGGGATACAGGAGTGAGGTAATGTCAAGTGTTTGTGTATCGGGATACAGGTGTGAGGTAATGTCAAGTGCTTATGGGTTGGGATACAGGAATGAGGTAATGTCAAGTGCCTGTGTATTGGAATACTGGAGTTGAGGAAAGTTATATGACTGAAGTATGGTTGTTGAGCATTTGAAAAGATGTGACGACTATTTACTGACATTGTTACTGGTATGCATAAAATTTGGGATTTAAATTTGTTTGGATCAGATAAGAGACTTTTTACAAGACTTTTACATCTTTTGTTCTCAGGAAAGATTGAGCACTTGCATTCTCAGGAAACATACAGCACTTGACATTCTCGGGAGATATACAACACTTTGCATCTTCTGGAGATCTAGAACCATGGCATATACAAATGTATTATCTTATGATTCTCTGTACTTTGCTCCAGAAGCTGGATAAGTCGCCATGCATTTTTTGGTAAATATGGCCTTGTTTTGGATTATTTTCAGTGCTGTTGGTGAGAAGATTGCTTGAGGTCATTTTAATTAGCAGATATAGTATGTAAATTATGTTGATGTGAGATGACCTTTGTAATTTGATAACTGTAGTTTTGGTTAATACTGTATTCAAATTCTTGATTTTTTTTCCAGATTTTGACAAGAAGTGATGATTCCTCTGACAGAAGTCAAAGTCCAAAGACGATTCGTTACAAACGCCATGTAGATACATCTAAGCTTAACCGCCTCATACCTGAACTTTCTCCTTCATTAGATCTGAAACAAATCATTGAACAGCATAAACTTCAGAATCCAGAGAGTGATACTTTGAAAAAACCTGTTATTAGAAATATCGAATGGAATCCAGATAAGAAACTTGTACAATACAATGGACAGACATTTTTGTACAAATATAAGAAAAAGGATCCAAAAGGAGCCCCTGACACCAAAACACAGGCTCAGAGTTTTTCTCCTTACAGACCAAAATCTGCCACAATAGCAAGTGATGATGTCAAAAAATCGACTGGTCAGTCCCTGACAGGTACTGTGACCATTAATGGCAAGTCCTACGTGTATGGTCAGACTGGTGTGAAAATAGTGTCTGGTTCTACTGACAATTCAGCTGCACTAAATTCAACTGCAAGTCAACTGACCACAGGAAAACTGCAGTCTCCATCCAAACCCACACAATTGTCATCTGTAGTGGTCAGTCAACAAGGTTTGTAAAATTGTCATGTAACCTTACTGAAAAACTTTGGCAATTATATGTCATGGTCATCATTAGTAAGATCCTATGCTAGGAAAAGTTGTTATTGAAATAGTTAATAACATGTTCATTAACAAATTGTAATTCAGTATGTTATTTAACAACTTGTATGCTAACAATCAGTCAATGCATTAGTTTACTGCATTTTAGTTAACAATATATCAGTTGATGATATATAAGTATGCTTCAGGAATTATTTGATTAAGTTTTATTTGACATTTTGTCATTTGATAATTTTTATGCCCTGGCCTGAATGGGCCTCCAGGGGCATCTAGTGTTTGGATCATTGGTCTGTCTGTCTGTCCATTATTCTGTCCCTCTTACATATAAAGTGTAACATTTCAAGTTTGAGAGTGATACTGTAACCAAACTTAGATTGTAAGTTCATCTAAGGATTGCTCACACTTCACTGACATCATATGCCCCTGGGGGTGGGGTGGCGTAAAAATGTAGAACATTGTAAAATTTTGTTGGGACCGACTGCGTTTGTGTTTCACAAACACATCTTGTTTGTTGGTTAAATGTTGTTTGTTACATACTCCAAGCTGTTAGTATATGTAGTTTTTGTTAGACAATTGTTAGATGTCAGTATTAGTTAGTTGATAGATAACAGTTTCGTGTTCAAGTTGGTTTTTTTTACACATGTGGTTAATTTTTATTAACCTCACCCTATAGGTGAGGTCTTGGGATAAGATGTGAAAATCATGGGTCATCCATATAAGACTGAAAACTGGGGGGCAGACTTGTCATACTAGAGAACCCTCACTGATTGGGCTTTATTGGTCCCTAGCAAAGGTCAGTATTTGTGGCACTTCACAAATTGCTGTATCTCTGGGGGGCAGACTTATCATACTAGAGAACCCTCACTGATTGGGCTTTATTGGACTCTAGCATAGGTCAGTATTTGTGGCACTTCACAAATTGCTGTATCTCTGGGGGGCAGACTTATCATACTAGAGAACCCTCACTGATTGGGCTTTATTGGTCCCTAGCAAAGGTCAGTATTTGTGGTCCTTCAAAATTGCTGTATCTCTGGGGGGCAGACTTATCATACTAGAGAACCCTCACTGATTGGGCTTTATTGGACTCTAGCATAGGTCAGTATTTGTGGTCCTTCACAAATTGCTGTATCTCTGGGGGCAGACTTGTCATACTAGAGAACCCTGATTAGGCTTTATTGGTCCCTAGCATAAGTCTGTATTTATGGCACGTCACAAATTGCTGATTATATCTCCATATAAGTGAAAAACTCTTTGGGAGAATAAAACAACAGTAACAACAAACGGAAATGATTTCTGAATTATATAAAAAATTATTGTACGAAAAAACATCTATTTCAGGCAAGTCACAAATTATAGCAGGGCATGGACAAAGTGGAGGGGTTGTGAGAATAGCTCCAAATATTGCCCAACAAGCTATGGCATCAGGAAAGGCAATAACTATACAAACTTCTACAGGGCCGAAAGTCATCAAGATTCTAACTCAGCCGAATTCTACTGCTGGGACACCTGCTGTAACAACAACTACAACGTCAAATACTACAACAGTGAAAGCAATCAAAGTGGCTGGTGGTATGCTGTTGTTGGACGGCCAGTCAACTGGTATTCCTGTACTGGGCAAAACCAAAATTATTTATCAAGGTAGCTGACAGGTCTATGAATGCATCAGATCTTAATATCACTGTATATCTGGAAATGTTCATCTCACTTATATTTATGACATTTTCAGCCCAAAATGTGAGGGCAAATTTGAAATGAAAGCGAAGACTTGGAATTTATATACATGATTTAAAATATATTCAGACTCAAACTTGAATTGAACTTGAAATTAATATGTAATATGTAAATTTGTGTATTAAAATATGTCTGTATACAGGAAAATGTCATAGATTGCATTACCCCTAGTAAGGACACACAGGGAAGAAAAAAAAGACCTTAATGTTAACTGTATAAAACCAAAACTGAAGAAGGTCAAATCTGAGGCATATATATCATTTATATAGGGTTATTAATCAGTGTTCCATATTGGCTTCACCTCAGGCCAATATGACAGACCTTGGAGCAACAACTAGGCCAATATGACAGACCTTGGAGCAACAACTAGGCCAATATGACAGACCTTGGAGCAACAACTAGGCCAATATGACAGACCTTGGAGCAACAACTAGGCCAATATGACAGATCTTGGAGCAACAACTAGGCCAATATGACTGACCTTGGAGCAACAACTAGGCCAATATGACAGACCTTGGAGCAACAACTAGGCCAATATGACTGACCTTGGAGCAACAACTAGGCCAATATGACTGACCTTGGAGCAACAACTAGGCCAATATGACAGACTGAGCCTTGGAGCAACAACTACTAGGCCAATATGACTGACCTTGGAGCAACAACTAGGCCAATATGACAGACCTTGGAGCAACAACTAGGCCAATATGACAGACCTTGGAGCAACAACTAGGCCAATATGACAGACCTTGGAGCAACAACTAGGCCAATATGACAGACCTTGGAGCAACAACTAGGCCAATATGACAGACCTTGGAGCAACAACTAGGCCAATATGACAGATCTTGGAGCAACAACTAGGCCAATATGGAAATCACTGATTAATGAGCATGTTATTAATTAACTCGGCCCATTTTCCACTGCGTGGAAAAGGTGTGCATAGGGTTAGATTTGAAAAACATGGCAGCTGCTCTCACATGAATTTCTGTTTGGTCATGCGACTTCAATATTGGCAGAGTTTTTCAATATTGGCTTAGTATTGTTAATATTGGCCAAGGTTTGAATTTGATATTGTTTAAGCAGAAAATCCTGTATTAAGCCAATATTACTATAGGTAGTTACTAGTATTGTGTTAACATTAAATTTTAGGGGTATTAGTCATTTATATTGCGATGACATCAAATTTGAGGCATACCTGCACATTGGTCATTTATATTGTGTTGACATCAAATTTGTGTTGTATTGGTCATTTATGTTCTGTTGACATCAAATTTGAGGCCTGTTGGTCATTTATATTGTGTTGACATTAAATTTGAGGCTTATTGGTCATTTATATTGTATTGACATCGAATTTGAGGCCTGTTCGTCATTTATATTGTGTCGACATCAAATTGGAAGTGTGTTGGTCATTTATATTGTGTTGACATCAAATTTGAGACCTGTTGGTCATTCATATTGTGTTGACATCAAATTGGAAGTGTGTTGGTCATTTATATTGTGTTGACATCAAATTTGAGACCTGTTGGTCATTCATATTGTGTTGACATCAAATTGGAAGTGTGTTGGTCATTTATATTGTGTTGACATCAAATTTGAGGCCTGTTGGTAATTTATATTGTATTGACATCGAATTTGAGGCCTGTTGGTCATTTATATTGTGTTGACATCAAATTTGAGGCATGTTGGTCATTTATATTGTGCTGACATCAGACTGAGGTATATCCTCCCTATAACCACTGTTTCATTCTATATGATCTGGTTTTAAGTGGAGTTTACTGTATGTGGGTTGTGTAATTGTTAAGTAAGTAGGACTGGCTTAGGTTCTGCTTAAGATTTTGTATGTTACTAAGTGATCTTTTTTTCACTGCAGGAGCTGGAACTTCTGGATCCGAGTCACCTCAGGTCTTGAGAGTTGTTGAGCCAAGTACAGCAAGTGTTCAAGCATCTGAAGGACAGGGAACGGCCTTATCTAAAAATATTCAGTACCAAACTAACACACCATTCTTTGTGCAGGGATCAAATCAAGGCAATCTGTCAGGTGTTAAGACCATTCCTGCAGCTGCTGTGAGATCTTCCTCACAAGCTCTCAAAGCAATCATTCCTCCTCGACTAAAGAATACCAGCGGTAGACTTCTACCCGAGTTGTCAGCAGACTCGGGTCTTAGTGGATATATGCCGCCTAACACACGTACGAATATTTCAGCAACACAAAATGTGTTTCATATCGGTGGTACACATGTGAATCGTGAAGTAGGGCAAGGCAGTGCTAATGTTAATAGTAGTAATACTATAAAAAACAGTAATGCAAATACTCCAAATGTAGGTGAAGTCCCGTGTCCATTGCAGTCTAATGAATCACTACTACCAGCCTCTGTACAGCTGATAAATAATTCCTTAGAAAATGAAATAAGTAACAACAAAGGGGAGCAAGAAAATTTCGGAAAATCTTTTGTGATCAAAACCAGTGGTGAAAATTGTTTGATATCAAATGTGGTAGATACTGATAATAAAAATTCACTGGTCATAGGGCAAAGGTCATCAAACAGTATGAACAGTAGTAATTTATTGACAGTAAGGTCACCTCAAATTGTCCCACAGAAAAGAAAACTGGAAGAAGGAAACGGTGGAGATGGAGATGCTCCAACATTGTGGAGTCCACTCAAACGCGGCTCTGCTTCTTACCTAAAAAATACTTCTGTAGATAATACAGTGAACACTAGTGTACATATACCTCTAAATGAACAAACTGCTAATTCTAACCAACATCATTTATTAAACTCATTGCCAGTAAGTATAAGCTCCATCGACACTGCCAGTCTAGTTAACCAAGTCATAACGTCTTCAACAGCGTCTACAGTTGTTGGAAATTGTGAGGCAGCATCCCCACAAACTCCTGTCAATCAAAGTCAAGTTGTCGAGGCAACGGCGGAAAGTAAAATCTCTCCGAGTAAAGGAAATTTATTTGACAATTTTCAGACTATACTTACAACAGATACAGTGTCTGTGAATCCATCTAATGCCACTAGAAACATGTTACAAGATACAAACAATATAGTTCTGCAAAAAGCAGAGACAGCAGTGGTAACACAAAAAGAAGGTTCTGCATTATCAGCCAATTTGATGGACAAAATTTCAACATTTGCTGCTAATCTCCATTCTAATTCTCTAGCAAGTAAACTTCAGTTGTTATCCAGGTCCCCACCAAAAGCTTCGACAACACAACCATTTCCAACACAGGTAATAAGTCAATATTCCACTTGATCTTTCTCTTGCAGATATTAATATGTGTCACTCTCTTATATAAACACGGTATTGTATTTTACGGCCTATAAGCAGATATTTTTTTTCTCCAAAGTTGTGACCTCAACCTATCTCCTGCAGCAACCTATCTAAGTCAAATATCTAACATTTTATAATCAAATTTCCACTTTGTGCATTGTATAATCTAGGGGCCTACTCCAAAAATCCATTTGTATTTACCGTAAAAACCCATGTAGTCTGCACACCCATGTAATCTGCGCACCGTTTTTGAGGATGAAAATCTTGAAAAAAAGATTATCCCTATGTAATATGCACCCTAAAAAAAATTGTCGATATTGGTAATGATGGCTTTAAACCAAGGTACAAGAAGCCAGTATTTGTATAAAATAAAAGGATGTTCAAAGTATATTTACAATTAACATCGATTATCTTACTTCATAATTACATAAAAAAAGAAAGATTTTCGTAAATAAACATTGTTTCTATTGTTCATTGTCCGCATGATGAATACTAAAAGCTGTCTCTTCGTTTATTTAATTACAACCGGCATGATACAGTCTGTTCTTAATAAGTACCTGTCCATTATCAATCACGTTTGTCATATTAATAACGTGATTTTTTTTCCACCATGCTGATATAATTTATGTAGTCAGCATTTAAAGTTATAAAGTAAAACATTATATCAAAAGCAAAAATATACTTTCAAATTGAAAATTTAAAACCAGTATTTGTAATGCACAAACTTGTTTGTCTGACATTCAAGAAATAGACTTTAATCTGTGCTGCCATCTCCTATCAGTGGCTTACAGTTAATAATAAGGCACGCCCTAAATAAACAATCCATAATAACTGCTGGTATCAATTACGCAACTATAATCTGAATTCAAAATGCTGACTCAGAAATGTCAAAACGCGTGGTTTTTGAAAATCAGGATCAAGATGCCGACTAATGTGTATTTTTTTTCTGTGGCGGCAAGATAAATCATTAAAAGAAGCAAGCCAAAACGAAGCTGATACAGATAAATAAGGCAAATAAATAAACATATGAAACAAATAGAATGTCAAGAAAGTATTACCACACGATTATAATGGACGCTTTAACACCACAACTCAGATTAAACTTTGTAACTGGACAGCAATCATGTATCGGCCGGAGGCAAAATGAGTTCAATGTTATCAGTCTTTAATCAAATCTAAATCTAGTCAGTAATGATTTAATCGGCCTCAGGCAGAAAGAACATTTGGTCTAGTTTATCTATGATATCACATAAGCTGACTGAAAATGTTTAATTTTTTATATTTATCTTTATAAGTAACTCGCAAATTTGTTTCGCTGGATGTTAAAAAATGGTCACCAGCGGGACATATTTTAAAAAAAAAATGATAATTTCCCACACCTATGTAATATGCGCACCCCCAATATCATTTTAAAGTGAAAAAAGTGCACACATTATGTGGGTTTTTATGGTACCTTGTGACCTTTTGTGTGGTAATGCACTATGTACATAATCAAGTGACAAAATAATGATCTTTCAAGTTACAAGAGTATTAGGATTCAAGACTGTGCCATTCCCTTATGTCAGAACTCTGCTGTGAAGTTTCAAGTCTTCATTCAGACTTTCAGGATACTGCAAGCTTTGTTCACTGGAACATGACCTTCAACTCATAAGCATCCAGTGACAGTCTTTGAAGATGGGGAAGTTTTAGAAAACTGTTACACATAAACAATTGGGTTTGACAATTGCAGCTACAGAATAATTTAGGCATATTTTAAGGATAAGACAAGGACTGGGGATGCTGGTGTTACAGTTATAATGGCATATTGAATTTAATGATGTTGACATGTAACATAGTAGCAAGGTATGTGTACATTATCAGTACACACATATAAGTGAAGTATAATATATCTGGTGAAATTGACCTATCTTCCACTTA
>BROG01000532.1:205000-523483 GCA_030159075.1 Atrina japonica
ATTGTCTGGTAGTAAAGATACCCTTCTACATACTGTCTGGTAGTAAAGATACCCTTCTACATATTGTCTGGTAGTAAAGATACCCTTCTACATACTGTCTGGTAGTAAAGATACCCTTCTACATACTGTCTGGTAGTAAAGATACACTTCTACATACTGTCTGGTAGTAAAGATACCCTTCTATGTATTGTGTGGTAGTAAAGATACCTTCTACATACTGTCTGGTAGTAAAGATATCCTTCTATGTATTGTCTGATAGTAAAGATACCCTTCTACATATTGTCTGGTAGTGAAGTATTCTACATATTGTCTGGTAGTAAAGATACCCTTCTACATACTGTCTGGTAGTAAAGATACACTTCTATGTATTGTCTGATAGTAAAGATACCCTTCTACATATTGTCTGGTAGTAAAGATACCCTTCTATGTATTGTCTGATAGTAAATATACCCGTCTACATACTGTCTGGTAGTAAAGATACACTTCTACATACTGTCTGGTAGTAAAGATACCCTTCTATGTATTGTGTGGTAGTAAAGATACCCTTCTATGTATTGTGTGGTAGTAAAGATACCCTTCTACATACTGTCTGGTAGTAAAGATACCCTTCTACATATTGTCTGGTAGTAAAGATACCTTTCTACATACTGTCTAGTAGTAAAGATACCCTTCTATGTATTGTCTGGTGGTAAAGATACCCTTCTATGTATTGTCTGGTGGTAAAGATACCCTTCTACATATTGTCTGGTAGTAAAGATACCCTTCTACATACTGTCTGGTAGTAAAGATACCCTTCTATGTATTGTAAAGATATCCTTCTACATATTGTCTGGTAGTAAAGATACCCTTCTACATACTGTCTGGTAGTAAAGATACACTTCTACATACTGTCTGGTAGTAAAGATACACTTCTACATATTGTCTGATAGTAAAGATAGCCTTTTACATAGTGTCTGGTAGTGAAGTATTCTACATATTGTGTGGTAGTAAAGATACCCTTCTATGTATTGTGTGGTAATAAAGATACCCTTCTACATAGTGTCTGGTAGTAAAGATACCCTTCTATGTATTGTGTGGTAATATTGATACCCTTCTACATATTGTCTGGTAGTAAAGATACCCTTCTATGTATTGTGTGGTAATAAAGATACCCTTCTACATAGTGTCTGGTAGTAAAGATACCCTTCTATGTATTGTCTGGTAGTAAAGATACCCTTCTACATACTGTCTGGTAGTAAAGATACCCTTCTACATATTGTCTGGTAGTGAAGTATTCTTGACCTATATTACTATATACAGGTTTATTTTCGCCCTGTGTTATTTTCACCCTATTGCATTGGTAAATGGTTTCGCCCCGTTTTAAATTCACCCAAACTTTTATTATTAATATTGATGAATTTACCATTTTGAATTCGCACAATTTTGAATTATCCCATTGATGATGAGGGTGAAAGGTACAAAATATAATGGGGGCAAAAATTTCCCTGTATACAGTAATTCATTTTCAGGTTATGAGAAAAACCTAAGGTAATTTAAGGAATCAAAGCAAAAAATAAACAAGTAAAAGATGAACATACAAATACAAATTGAAGAGGTTTTTTTTTTAAATAGTTGTCACCAGTATTTGAATACAAATTTTTGGTATATGTTTTAATTTGTGAAATGGGTCAAAATTTGCATTTGATGCTGTCTCCTTAAAATTTAAGTTTTCTGTATTGTTATAAAAATTATTCTTGCACTCCAAATGTTTGAATGCTCTCAGTATTACTTCAGAATATTATCTATCAAGACTGCTCTAATTGGATGTAGGTACCTATTCTCCATTGTCCATTTTCCAAAGTCAGAACTTGTTTATATCCCAAGATTATAACATTCTTTGATGCTTGCATGATTCTTGTGACACTTTGTCTTTGTTTCAGTTTGATGTATCACATCATCTTCAGGACACTCAGTTAAATGCCTCTGCTATTACTAATAACTTGCTAAATCAACTATGTCAGTCACACATGACACCGCCAGGTCAAGGTCCTACAACATTAGACCAGAATAGTGTTGCAAGTGAAGACAATTCATCTGTCAGCCAGATTTCCTTTAGCTTAGAGGGCAGAGGTGCTTTATTGCCACAATTGGGAACAAGTGCACATGTTTTACACAATGTCAGAGGTCAAAGACATACTTCAGCACAAGATGATTTGGATGTCATATCAACTGTACCATTGACAGCTAACTTTGACCCCTTAACTGTCACAGATGCCAGTCATTCTGTATCAGTGTCTAACACTGGCTTGCTAGACAATATAACTGCATGTGTAGGTGACAAGGATAATTTGAACCACATACTTGATACATCTAGTGGATCTGACCAAGTAACCAATCCTTCTGTACCTTCAACTCGCACTGTAGGACAAGTTATAGATGTACATTTCAATGCGCAGCTGCCATCTCAAGATACTCGAAGCATGCTAATGTTGTCACCAATTTTGCAGTATGAAATGGTTAGTAGAGCTGCTTTACCCTTGTACTATGATCACCTAAACTTTGCTTCAGCTTTGCTATTTAATGCTGTGTCACATGCATGATTTGATTTTGGCCATGTAGGTGGTTGGTTGATTGGGTGTAGATATGTGAGTACTTTTAGTTGCATGGCTTGCAACTATGATTTAATAATTGCCTAGGAAAGTTTTGATTTCTTCATGGTATTCGGGAGTTCAAGTTGGTCTGTGTTGCATCCATCTCTCCTGTTGTAAAGAGACAGGTAAGCTTTCGTTACAACTCTACATCTGTACAAAGCTGTGGGTTCCTCATTGCATAGGGAAGTTGGGGTTGGTCCGTGTTATGTCCATCTCTCCTGTTGTATAGAGACAAATTAGGTTTTGTTACATCTCTAAACCTGTACAAAGCTGTGGGTTCCTCATTGTATTGGGGAGTCTGTTAAGGTTGGTCTATGAGGGACTACACAGCTTTGTAGAGTTGTGACAACAGCTTACCTGTCTCTATACAACAGGACAGATGGACACAACACAGACCATCACCAACTCCCCAATACAATGAGGGACACACAGCTTTGTACAGGTGTAGAGTTGTAACGAAAGGTTACCTGTATCTATACAACAGGAGAGATGGATAAAAAATGAAGGACTACACAGCTTTGTACAGGTGTAGAGTTGTAACGAAAGGTTACCTGTATCTATACAACAGGAGAGATGGATAAAAAATGAAGGACTACACAGCTTTGTACAGGTGTAGAGTTGTGACAAAAGCTTACCTGTCTCTATACATTGTACAGGTTTAGAGATGTAACAAATCCTAACCTGTATCGAAAGTTTACCTGTCTCTATTTAACAACATCGCTCCTGTTAAATAGAGACAGGTAAACTTTTGATACACTTATCTTTTGAGACCACATTTCTGTGGCAGATGTAGTGGTCTTTCAAGCCTGGTTTCACTGTAAAGTCTTAAAGATCTCTTGTATATGAATCCAGACAACTTTCTTCAACACAGATGTCTATACTGTTGCCAATTGCTTGATTTGAAAAGTAAAAGTCAAGAAGTCTTTTGATGGAGACTAAAAGCACTAAAGGTCTGTTTCCTGTGGGCATGACACATTTAAAATCTTCACTACAATGACTGTAGACTATAGTGCGGGTCATACTTTGCAGTTCATCAATTATATTTGTTAATGTCTCCATATAAAGGGAATCAGTTTCACTGTGATAATTCTATGCAGGTTGTCATCTCAACTATTTCACTACTTTTGAAATCTTTTGTAAGTCACCTATATTTTTTATTTTCAGAAAAAGAATGAAGAGGAGCCCCAAAAGACCTAGTTTAATGGCAGTTGTAATGCTATCAAAATTGAAGGAAAAAGAACTATTTCTATCTTTGTGTTTTCAGATTTGTTTTTATTCACTGAAAAAAATTTAGTTTAGAATCAAATCCTAACTTATGTTCAGTAATTCTAGTGATTTCATCATTTCACACTTTATTCTTTAAATATCTTCTGATGAACTTTTGTTTTCAAGTTATTTAAGGTAACAGCCTATATAAGGGTATAAAAGAAGACCAAAAGCATATTAGATATTGATTAGTTTGTGGTTTTTTTTTTCTGAATTTGACTTGTATTTTTAGAAGCATTTTACAGTGACTATTTTTCTGTGGACAATGGTTGATATAAGAATTATAATTAAGACCACATATTTCAATTTAAAGGAGCTCTTTCACAAAAATTGATCAAATTATTTTATTACTTTTATTATTTCATTTAACTGACAAAATATCATATGTTACAATATTTTGAAAATTACATGTCCCAATTTAGAAAACATAAGTTTACAATGGTAAAAAAAATAATCCTCTAATGTTAAAGAAGGATGACACCTGTGATGTACATATAGATGGCTTCTGTTTTCTTATGTATAAAACTTGAAATTGAAAAATCTGGCAATATATCACATTTAATTAATTAGCTTGGAACAGAAAATAGTTTTGATACTACTCACTGTCATTTTTATTTCAACATCTCATTATGTGTCTTGGTTCTGTGAAAACTAATTATTTACCATCAATGAAATTTTTGTGTTGATTGTTTTGAACTTGTCTGAGCCTGCAGGTCTTGAGAGTTATATTATTATCACTGAGGCACACAGACTGTGCATGTCATAACATACATTTTCATTGAAATCTAATAAGTGTTAAACAAAATATTCCTCTTAATTGAAATTTAAAGAGAAACATTTTTGTGAAAAAACAAATATGTCTAACAGTAATCAGAAATTGCTAAAATCAAACCTGGATGAAATGGTTAATTGAATCTTAAATAGTGTCCAACCTGCCAAAGAAGTGACCAGGTCTATTGAAAATTTTTATTTCATTAAAATCTTTGTAAAACATGTTGTATTAAAATCCACAAACCTTAACAGAATGAATCAAATATTGAATAAATCTTTAAAAAAAATCTCCAGAATAATGGAATACAAATCAACATGAATTTTAACCATAAACATAATTTGAATCAAATATTAATAAATTCCAGTAAAACTTTAGAAATCTTGGAAATCTACTTGTCGATGTGCTTGCCACTTTGTAAATAGATTCTTGATGAATGTTGTGTAACAGCTTTATCATTAGAAGCCTATTTCTTCATTGATAAGTAACAACAGCCTGTCAAACTGTTCCTGGTTTGCTGTTGGTCAGATCAGTGTTAAAGGACTTTTTGAAGCATCTGGTTTATTCATTGAATTAGTTAAGTATTTATTCTTTGGTTTATTTGAGATATAAAATCAAACTGTGAGGCCGGTTCTCTGCATCATAAAAGAAGACCATCAAACTCTGTGATGTACTCATGTCTGTATGTGTATACATTTGTACGTTTTATGATTGTACTGCATTATATATACTTATATGTACACGTAAGTTCAACATGTGTACTACTAGATGTTTAAGTATATATCTAAATGTATATATCCATTGTAGTGGGTACACTTGGTTCATACTTACATGTACATATAAGTTATCTTGGATAAGTGTTCATAAATACTTGTATATGTAGTTTGTATAATGTGCAAGTATAGAAACATGTACTTATGAGCATATACATCATTTATACTGACATGTACACCAGATTGATTTTACATGCAAAAACATCACAATACCAGTGTTGAATGAACTTATTTGTAAATACAACAGATTGAATGTGTATGTATGTTTTGTGTACAAATAAAAGTATAAAATAATATTTGTCTCTGTTGAACCACTCAGACTGGCACCTGGTGTTTAAGTACAGCTCAACCAAGGTAAATTGGCACATGTTTACAAACACAACGAGTCTAAATCCAATCATAACAGGGGTGACAAGCTACTTGTCGTCACAAAAGTATTAGAGAATCAGTGTGAATGGAGTCTCTGCAAGGTACAATGTTTTACCTGTAGATCCTATTTTTAGAAAAGAGACCTATTGTTTTGGTTTCTGGCTGAGCCAGGATATGCCACTTTACCTTGGTAGACCTATACATCAGATTATGTGCTTATTAGATGTAGTGTACATTTGTACTTATATATTGACATACATAAGTTAAAAAGGGACTTGTAACATGCTCATAATTTGAATACATGAACTTGATGATGGACTGAGTAATTAGGATTGTGTACATCAAAATTACATATTTACATTTGTCACAGCAGTCTCCATAGACTCTTAATCTAGACCATTTATAGCAGCTATAAATGAAGTTCCTCATATGACATCACTGTAACCTCATTTATAACATGCTGTGATACGACCGATCATGTTTCAGGCAGGATATTTTATTATCATCATTTTGTTTTTCAATATGAAAACTGATGTTTAACTATAACAAATTGTTAGTCATGTGTTTAAGTACATCAGAATGCCAGTGTACTGTACATGTGTATATTTACATCAGACTGCCAGTATGAACATGAGTTTAAGTACATCAGATGGAGTGTACATGAGTTTAAGTACATCAGATTGAGTGTACATGTGTTTAAGTACATCAGATAGAGTGTACATGTGTTTAAGTACTTCACATGGAGTGTACATGTGTTTAAGTACATCAGATGGAGTGCACATGTGTTTAAGTACATCAGACTGAGTGTACATGAGTTTAAGTACATCAGATGGAGTGTACATGTGTTTAAGTACTTCAGATGGAGTGCACATGTGTTTAAGTACATCAGACTGAGTGTACATGAGTTTAAGTACATCAGATGGAGTGTACATGAGTTTAAGTACATCAGATGGAGTGTACATGTGTTTAAGTACATCAGATGTAGTCTACATGTGTTTAAGTACTTCAGATGGAGTGTACAAGTGTTTAAGTACATCAGATGGTGTACATGTGTTTAAGTACATCAGATGTAGTGTACATGTGTTTAAGTACATCATATGGAGTATACATGTGTTTAAGTACTTCAGATAGAGTGTACATGTGTTTAAGTACTTCAGATGGAGTGCACATATGTTTAAGTACATCAGATGGAGTGTACATGTGTTTTAGTACATCAGATGGAGTGTACATGTGTTTAAGTACATCAGATGGTGTGTACATGTGTTTAAGTACATCAGATGTAGTGTACATGTGTTTAAGTACATCATATGGAGTATACATGTGTTTAAGTACATCAGATTGAGTGTACATGTGTTTAAGTACATCAGATGGAGTGTACATGTGTTTAAGTACATCAGATTGAGTGTACATGTGTTTAAGTACATCAGACTGAGTGTACATGTGTTTAAGTACATCAGACTGAGTGTACATGTGTTTAAGTACATCAGATGGAGTGTACATGTGTTTAAGTACATCAGATTGAGTATACATGTGTTTAAGTACATCAGACTGAGTGTACATGTGTTTAAGTACATCAGATGGAGTGTACATGTGTTTAAGTACATCAGATGTAGTGTACATGTGTTTAAGTACTTCAGATGGAGTGTACAAGTGTTTTAAGTACATCAGACTGAGTGTACATGTGTTTAAGTACATCAGATATAGTGTACATGTGTTTAAGTACATCAGATGGAGTGTACATGTGTTTAAGTACAATCAGATGGTGTACATGTGTTTAAGTACATCAGATGGAGTGTACATGTGTTTAAGTACATCAGATTGAGTGTACATGTGTTTAAGGACATCAAACTTCTAGTTTGTACCTGTGTTTAAGTACATCAGATGGAGTGTACAAGTGTTTCATTACATCAGATGGAGTGTACATGTGTTTCATTACATCAGCCTGACTATGTACATGTGTTTAGGTACATCAGACTGACTGTGTACATGTGTTTAAGTACATCAGATTGACTGTGTACATGTGTTTAAGTACATCAGACTGACTGTATGTGTGTTTAAGTACATCATATGGAGTATACATGTGTTTAAGTACATCAGATTGAGTGTACATGTGTTTAAGTACATCAGATGGAGTGTACATGTGTTTAAGTACATCAGATTGAGTGTACATGTGTTTAAGTACATCAGATTGAGTGTACATGTGTTTAAGTACATCAGACTGAGTGTACATGTGTTTAAGTACATCAGACTGAGTGTACATGTGTTTAAGTACATCAGATGGAGTGTACATGTGTTTAAGTACATCAGATTGAGTATACATGTGTTTAAGTACATCAGACTGAGTGTACATGTGTTTAAGTACATCAGATGGAGTGTACATGTGTTTAAGTACATCAGATGTAGTGTACATGTGTTTAAGTACTTCAGATGGAGTGTACAAGTGTTTAAGTACATCAGACTGAGTGTACATGTGTTTAAGTACATCAGATATAGTGTACATGTGTTTAAGTACATCAGATGGAGTGTACATGTGTTTAAGTACATCAGATGGTGTACATGTGTTTAAGTACATCAGATTGAGTGTACATGTGTTTAAGTACATCAGATTGAGTGTACATGTGTTTAAGGACATCAAACTTCTAGTTTGTACCTGTGTTTAAGTACATCAGATGGAGTGTACAAGTGTTTCATTACATCAGATGGAGTGTACAAGTGTTTCATTACATCAGCCTGACTATGTACATGTGTTTAGGTACATCAGACTGACTGTGTACATGAGTTTAAGTACATCAGATGGAGTGTACATGAGTTTAAGTACATCAGATTGAGTGTACATGTGTTTAAGTACATCAGATAGAGTGTACATGTGTTTAAGTACTTCACATGGAGTGTACATGTGTTTAAGTACATCAGATGGAGTGCACATGTGTTTAAGTACATCAGACTGAGTGTACATGAGTTTAAGTACATCAGATGGAGTGTACATGTGTTTAAGTACTTCAGATGGAGTGCACATGTGTTTAAGTACATCAGACTGAGTGTACATGAGTTTAAGTACATCAGATGGAGTGTACATGAGTTTAAGTACATCAGATAGAGTGTACATGTGTTTAAGTACATCAGATGGAGTGTACATGTGTTTAAGTACATCAGATGTAGTCTACATGTGTTTAAGTACTTCAGATGGAGTGTACAAGTGTTTAAGTACATCAGATGGTGTACATGTGTTTAAGTACATCAGATGTAGTGTACATGTGTTTAAGTACATCATATGGAGTATACATGTGTTTAAGTACTTCAGATAGAGTGTACATGTGTTTAAGTACTTCAGATGGAGTGCACATATGTTTAAGTACATCAGATGGAGTGTACATGTGTTTTAGTACATCAGATGGAGTGTACATGTGTTTAAGTACATCAGATGGTGTACATGTGTTTAAGTACATCAGATGTAGTGTACATGTGTTTAAGTACATCATATGGAGTATACATGTGTTTAAGTACATCAGATTGAGTGTACATGTGTTTAAGTACATCAGATGGAGTGTACATGTGTTTAAGTACATCAGATTGAGTGTACATGTGTTTAAGTACATCAGACTGAGTGTACATGTGTTTAAGTACATCAGACTGAGTGTACATGTGTTTAAGTACATCAGATGGAGTGTACATGTGTTTAAGTACATCAGATTGAGTATACATGTGTTTAAGTACATCAGACTGAGTGTACATGTGTTTAAGTACATCAGATGGAGTGTACATGTGTTTAAGTACATCAGATGTAGTGTACATGTGTTTAAGTACTTCAGATGGAGTGTACAAAGTGTTTAAGTACATCAGACTGAGTGTACATGTGTTTAAGTACATCAGATATAGTGTACATGTGTTTTAAGTACATCAGATAGAGTGTACATGTGTTTAAGTACATCAGATGGTGTACATGTGTTTAAGTACATCAGATGGAGTGTACATGTGTTTAAGTACATCAGATTGAGTGTACATGTGTTTAAGGACATCAAACTTCTAGTTTGTACCTGTGTTTAAGTACATCAGATGGAGTGTACAAGTGTTTCATTACATCAGATGGAGTGTACATGTGTTTCATTACATCAGCCTGACTATGTACATGTGTTTAGGTACATCAGACTGACTGTGTACATGTGTTTAAGTACATCAGATTGACTGTGTACATGTGTTTAAGTACATCAGACTGACTGTATGTGTGTTTAAGTACATCATATGGAGTATACATGTGTTTAAGTACATCAGATTGAGTGTACATGTGTTTAAGTACATCAGATGGAGTGTACATGTGTTTAAGTACATCAGATGGTGTGTACATGTGTTTAAGTACATCAGATTGAGTGTACATGTGTTTAAGTACATCAGATTGAGTGTACATGTGTTTAAGTACATCAGACTGAGTGTACATGTGTTTAAGTACATCAGACTGAGTGTACATGTGTTTAAGTACATCAGATGGAGTGTACATGTGTTTAAGTACATCAGATTGAGTATACATGTGTTTAAGTACATCAGACTGAGTGTACATGTGTTTAAGTACATCAGATGGAGTGTACATGTGTTTAAGTACATCAGATGTAGTGTACATGTGTTTAAGTACTTCAGATGGAGTGTTTAAGTACATCAGACTGAGTGTACATGTGTTTAAGTACATCAGATATAGTGTACATGTGTTTAAGTACATCAGATGGAGTGTACATGTGTTTAAGTACATCAGATGGTGTACATGTGTTTAAGTACATCAGATTGAGTGTACATGTGTTTTAAGTACATCAGATTGAGTGTACATGTGTTTAAGGACATCAAACTTCTAGTTTGTACCTGTGTTTAAAGTACATCAGATGGAGTGTACAAGTGTTTCATTACATCAGATGGAGTGTACAAGTGTTTCATTACATCAGCCTGACTATGTACATGTGTTTAGGTACATCAGACTGACTGTGTACATGTGTTTAAGTACATCAGATTGACTGTGTACATGTGTTTAAGTACATCAGACTGACTGTATGTGTGTTTAAGTACATCAGACTGACTGTATATGTGTTTAAGTACAACAGACTGACTGTGAATGTGTGTTTAAGTACATCAGCTTGTGTACGTGTATTTAAGTACATGAGACTGACTGTATGTGTGTTTAAGTACATCATATGGAGTATACATGTGTTTAAGTACATCAGATTGAGTGTACATGTGTTTAAGTACATCAGATGGAGTGTACATGTGTTTAAGTACATCAGATGGTGTACATGTGTTTAAGTACATCAGATTGAGTGTACATGTGTTTAAGTACATCAGATTGAGTGTACATGTGTTTAAGTACATCAGACTGAATGTGTACATGTGTTTAAGTACATCAGACTGTGTACGTGTGTTTTAGTACTTCAGACTGACTGTGTACGTGTGTTTAAGTACATGAGACTGACTGTGTACATGGGTTTAAGTACATCAGACTGACTGTGTACATATGTTTAAGTACATCAGACTATGTGTGTTTTAGTACATCAGACTGACTGTGTACATATGTTTAAGTACATCAGACTGTACACGTGTTTTAGTACTTCAGACTGACTGTGTACATATGTTTAAGTACATCAGACTGTACATGTGTTTTAGTACTTCAGACTGTGTATATGTTTTTAAGTACATGAGACTGACTGTGTTCATGGGTTTAAGTACATCAGATTGAATTGTACATATGTTTAAGTACATCAGACTGTGTATGTGTGTTTTAGTACTTCAGACTGACTGTGTATATGTGTTTAAGTACATGAGACTTACTGTGTACATGGGTTTAAGTACATCAGACTGAATGTGTACATATGTTTAAGTACATCAGACTGTGTATATGTGATTAGGTACATCAGACTGACTGTGTACATGTGTTAAAGTACATCAGACTGACTGTGTACATGTGTTTAAGTACATCTGACTGAGTGTACATGTGTTTAAGTACATCTGACTGAGTGTACATGTCTTTAAGTACATCAGATTGAGTGTACATGTGTTTAAGTACTTCAGACTGACTGTGTATGTGTGTTTAAGTACATCAGACTGACTGTGTACATGTGTTTAAGTACATCAGACTGACTGTGTACATGTGTTTAAGTACATCAGACTGACTGTGTATGTGTGTTTAAGTACATCAGACTGACTGTGTACATGTGTTTAAGTACATCAGACTGACTGTGTACATGTGTTTAAGTACATCAGACTGACTGTGTATGTGTGTTTAAGTACATCAGACTGACTGTGTACATGTGTTTAAGTACATGAGACTGACTGTATATGTGTTTAAGTACATCAGACTGACTGTGTATATGTGTTTAAGTACATCAGACTGACTGTGTATATGTGTTTAAGTACATCAGACTGACTGTGTATATGTGTTTAAGTACATCAGACTGTGTACGTGTATTTAAGTACATGAGACTGACTGTGTATATGTGTTTAAGTACATGAGACTGACTGTGTTCATATGTTTAAGTACATCAGACTGTACGTGTGTTTTAGTACATCAGACTGTATGTGTGTTTTAGTACTTCAGACTGTGTATATGTGTTTAAGTACATCAGACTGAATGTGTACATCTGTTTAAGTACATCAGACTGTGTACGTGTGTTTAAGTACATCAGACTGACTGTGTATGTGTGTTTAAGTACATCAGACTGACAGTCTACATGTCTATGTACATCGGTTTGACAGTGTGTATGTTAAGGGTATACAGACATTTGCTTTCTATATTAACATACACAAATTGCATACATAAGTTTACGTTATTCCTAAGGCAGTTATGTGTATTGTCAAAAACAAAAGATAATTTTTCAGGAAACATGTTGGCAAAAAACAAGAGCAAGAATTCCCGTTGATGGGTGATCAAACTGCTTTGCTGTGGACAATTCCATACAAAACTAGATGTGCTGTTTGTCAGTTTTTTCTCTAATTTCTGCAGCAATTGTAATACATGTATTGGAATTTTATAACAAGCTGACAAGTTCTTCTGCAGGGTACAAAGAACCCTATTAATTTTGGATCAAATCCATCAAAGGTCAAAGTCACAGTTGCGTTACATAGATTTTCTTTATACTTTCTGGTTGCCATACCATAACCTCAGATTGCATGATGCTAGGGGGCTGATTTTTTGTATATAAGTTCCTCTACAGGGTACTAAGAACCCTATTGATTTGAGTCAGGTCCATCAAAGGTCATGGTCACAGATGATTTAGATAGATTTTCTTTATACTTTCTCATTTCCGGACCATAACTTCATATTGCATGATGCTACTGATTTTTTGGGTATACAAGTTCCTCTGCAGGGTACAAAGGATCCTATTAAATTTCCGTTAGGTCCACCAAAGGTCAAGGTCACAGATGTGTGTGTTAGATTTTTGTTTGCTCTCTCGTTATTGCATGATGGAAGGAAGGTCATTTTTGGTGTACCGTCTATACCTATACATCTATGTATACATCTAATACCTGTACTTTACATATGTAATTGAGGAATGATTTGTTCACATGTTGTCCGAGGCCATAGGGTCCCAGATCAAGGTCATAGGCACAATAGAAGACTAGAAATGCTACTTTTCTCCAAAATTGTTTACCTTTTGTTCTACGTGCCTGCTCGCTTGGGACGACAACTATAGAATGCGGTATATAATTTCCTGAGGACTGGGTAAGGAAACATCGCAAACATTTTGACATTATATGATTCAAATTGCTGAATTGATGCAGAATTATGGAAATAAGTTCGTGTGTTGCTATGGAATTGTTGCAAAAGTTATCATGCCCTTTATATAGAGGTCAATCATATTGTAAATCGCACCAAGTGGACTTCATCAACATGTCTTTTATAAACAAGTCTCCTTTATACAGAGGTACTTTTAGAGCAGGTTTCATTGTATTAATATATACATGTACTTACTTTACGTATTACGTTGTATTAATATATACTTACTTTACGTATTTACGTCATGTCTTCACAAACAAAACAATTATGCAGTTTATATACAAAGCCATAAACTCTTGCAAAGACCTTTCATGTTACTTAAATTTGTTCCCCTAATTTTCTCTACACTTATATATGTATTCATTGAATACTTCTTCAACATCATGCACATAGATAAAACATTTCACAATTAGACCTATGGTTCTACCATTTTACAAACCTATTCCAATTCACATAGAATAGATTTTGCTGCCCCTTTATTAACATCACAGTATTGCATGCAACAATCCAACAAAAAATCCTTTTTGGGGATACGCTGCCCCTGGCGGCTCTCTCCTTCACATTGCCATCCCAATTATATAATATGGATGGTATTATGCATATGGTTGTGTCTGAAGAAGTTTTGTAAAAACAAGCAGTAAAAAATCACAGAATTTAAAACCAGCTGTTATAAAAATCACAAAATGTAAGATCGGCTGCAAAAAAATTACAATGTAACATAAGCTATTATAAAAATCACAGAATGTAAAACGTGCTGTTATAAAAATCACAAAATGTAAAACATGCTGTTAAAAAAATTACAGAATGTAAGACCAGCTATAATAAAATCACAGAATGTAAAGCAAGCTGTTATAAAAATCACAGAATGTAAGACCATCTGTAATAAAATAATAGAATGTAAGACTAGCTGTTTAAAAAAATCACAGCTGTTATACTAATCACCAAATGTAAAACCAGCTGTAATAAAATCACAGAATGTAATACCAGCTGTAATAAAATCACAGAATGTAAAACCAGCTGTAATAAAATCACAGAATGTAATACCAGCTGTAATAAAATCACAGAATGTAAGAACAGCTGTAATAAAATCACAGAATGTAAGAACAGCTGTAATAAAACCACAGAATGTAAGAACAGCTGTAATAAAATCACAGAATGTAAGAACAGCTGTAATAAAATCATAGAATGTAATACCAGCTGTAATAAAACCACACAATGTAATACCAGCTGTAATAAAATCATAGAATGTAAGAACAGCTGTAATAAAACCACAGAATGTAAGAACAGCTGTAATAAAACCACAGAATGTAAGAACAGCTGTAATAAAACCACAGAATGTAAGAACAGCTGTAATAAAATCACAGAATGTAAGAACAGCTGTAATAAAATCACAGAATGTAAGAACAGCTGTAATAAAATCACAGAATGTAAGAACAGCTGTAATAAAATCACAGAATGTAAGAACAGCTGTAATAAAATCACAGAATGTAAGAACAGCTGTAATAAAATCACAGAATGTTAGATCAGCTGTAATAAAACCACAGAATGTAAAACCAGCTGTAATAAAATCACAGAATGTAAGAACAGCTGTAATAAAACCACAGAATGTAAGAACAGCTGTAATAAAACCACAGAATGTAAGAACAGCTGTAATAAAACCACAGAATGTAAGAACAGCTGTAATAAAACCACAGAATGTAAGAACAGCTGTAATAAAATCACAGAATGTAAGAACAGCTGTAATAAAATCACAGAATGTAAGAACAGCTGTAATAAAATCACAGAATGTAAGAACAGCTGTAATAAAATCACAGAATGTTAGATCAGCTGTAATAAAATCATAGAATGTAAGAACAGCTGTAATAAAATCATAGAATGTAAGAACAGCTGTAATAAAATCACAGAATGTAATACCAGCTGTAATAAAATCACAGAATGTAAGAACAGCTGTAATAAAATCACAGAATGTAAGACCAGCTGTAATAAAATCACAGAATGTAAGAACAGCTGTAATAAAATCACAGAATGTAATACCAGCTGTAATAAAATCACAGAATGTAAGAACAGCTGTAATAAAATCACAGAATGTAATACCAGCTGTAATAAAATCACAGAATGTAAGAACAGCTGTAATAAAATCACAGAATGTAATACCAGCTGTAATAAAATCACAGAATGTAATACCAGCTGTAATAAAATCACAGAATGTAAGAACAGCTGTAATAAAATCACAGAATGTAAGAACAGCTGTAATAAAACCACAGAATGTAAGAACAGCTGTAATAAAATCACAGAATGTAATACCAGCTGTAATAAAATCACAGAATGTAAGAACAGCTGTAATAAAATCACAGAATGTAAGAACAGCTGTAATAAAATCACAGAATGTTAGATCAGCTGTAATAAAACCACAGTATGTAAAACCAGCTGTAATAAAATCACAGAATGTAATACCAGCTGTAATAAAATCACAGAATGTAATACCAGCTGTAATAAAATCACAGAATGTAAGAACAGCTGTAATAAAACCACAGAATGTAAGAACAGCTGTAATAAAATCACAGAATGTAAGAACAGCTGTAATAAAACCACAGAATGTAAGAACAGCTGTAATAAAACCACATAATGTAAGAACAGCTGTAATAAAACCACAGAATGTAAGAACAGCTGTAATAAAATCACAGAATGTAAGAACAGCTGTAATAAAATCACAGAATGTAAGAACAGCTGTAATAAAATCACAGAATGTAAGAACAGCTGTAATAAAATCACAGAATGTAATACCAGCTGTAATAAAACCACAGAATGTAATACCAGCTGTAATAAAACCACAGAATGTAAGAACAGCTGTAATAAAACCACAATGTAATACCAGCTGTAATAAAACCACAGAATGTAAGAACAGCTGTAATAAAATCACAGAATGTAAGAACAGCTGTAATAAAATCACAGAATGTAAGAACAGCTGTAATAAAACCACAGAATGTAAGAACAGCTGTAATAAAATCACAGAATGTAAGAACAGCTGTAATAAAATCACAGAATGTAAGAACAGCTGTAATAAAATCACAGAATGTTAGATCAGCTGTAATAAAACCACAGAATGTAAGAACAGCTGTAATAAAATCATAGAATGTAAGAACAGCTGTAATAAAATCACAGAATGTAATACCAGCTGTAATAAAATCACAGAATGTAATACCTATCTGTAATAAAATCACAGAATGTAAGAACAGTTGTAATAAAATTACAGAATGTAATACCAGCTGTAATAAAACCACAGAATGTAAGAACAGCTGTAATAAAACCACAGAATGTAATACCAGCTGTAATAAAATCACAGAATGTAATACCAGCTGTAATAAAATCACAGAATGTAAGAACAGCTGTAATAAAACCACAGAATGTAAGAACAGCTGTCATAAAATCACAGAATGTAATACCAGCTGTAATAAAATCACAGAATGTAAGAACAGCTGTAATAAAACCACAGAATGTAAGAACAGCTGTAATAAAATCATAGAATGTTAGATCATCTATTATAAATCACAGAATTAAAAGAAGCTATTATGAAAATGTAAAACAGCTCTAATGTTTCACAACTGTAGTCCAAGATGTTCGTTATATATGTGTCCAAAATATACAATTTTGTATTTAAATTGTCCTTAAATTGATATATTGTGAAACATGTTTGAAGGGAAAACAATACTTTTTTGGCTTGTATTGCAAGCTGCTTCTGAGTCGTATTAAATTTACCATTTGGAAAAAGCGTAAACTATGTTACCAAAACGAACTGACTATTTAACCATCACGCTTGAAGCGGATTCACAGACTGGAACCTGATTTGCTGCCTTTGATTTGTTCTGGTTTTTCAACAATTTACTTAAGTGTTAACCGGTTGATTTTTGGGATCAAATTTGCAAATGTTAGATGAAGTACCATTGAGGTGGCAAAATGACTTTTTTCTAAAAAAAAAATAAAAAAAAATAAAAAAAAATAAATAAATAGAAGTAACATTTTAATTTCTGTGTGAGTAATTGGCCATACCCTAACATAATATCACAATATTATTCGTTCAATTTTTTCAAATATTTGTATTTCATTTCCCCCAACCATCAAAGTTTTCTTGTACGAGTTTTCTTTATCATAGTTTTTGATGCAAACTTTGATCGTATGAACGGTCAAAGAAAACTTTAATCAAAGTCCATCAAAGAACTTTAACGGACTTTGATGGAATAGAAACTCATCTTATTTTTCTTCAAACTTTGATGGAATTCAGCCAGTCAAAGCATATATTCAATACAACGTAACCAATGTTTACATGTTACAAGCACATGGTTCCCGCATTTTCTTGTACAAGTCGCTCAAAAAACTTCGATAGTATGAACAGATGATTTTACTTCGATCTTGTGAACGGGGCTTTGAAGCAAGAAATTGTCATGTATCACAATGTAATAAAAACGAGTACAAATGTATATCACCAGTGATATATAAAGCTGTTAGCTATATATATCGCTGATATCACTCAGCGCTAGCCCTACATAAGATATTCATTATGACTGGAATAGCCCGTATGTCTGTCTTTGACAAGAAACTATAACTTTATATACTTAAGTTCTTTTTACTAAGAGACTAAGCTAACAACCTTGTTCTAATTTTAACCATACGTAGTATGACTTTGGTATTACAAATCTATATTACAAATGACAAGACTATTCCTTTTGATTTTGACATTGAACTTAGTTCTCAAAGACCTTTTAGCCTCGCAATCTTCTGAAGAAACCAACTTTTTACCCTGTGATATTAATTGGCGTACTTTTTCAAAACGAATACCTTGGCCATAATTTAAGGAATAAGTGGTTGGGCATATGTACTGCACATATGTTTAGATAAAACCTTCACATTAGTGCCAAAACATTTCATTGTCTGATCTACAGGGGTACAATCCCCCTTTGGAAGTCTGAAAATGGCCTCTTGGAGCTTTTAATTTTCAAAGATATTCCGCAACTCCTATATGCATTGTTCTTTCAAGTTTTGTGAATGTCGAAGTCAAGTCGTTTTGCAGGGAAATGTAATTATCTCGAAATGAAAACGGATTCTAATGCATTATCTGGTTTTTTTTCAAACCACTTTTTACTAATTAATTTGATATACGATAACAAAAAAGGGGTATACACAGACACAAACAGTCTTAAATTCCTATATATTTGTGAAAACAAGTTGATTTAGTGTCTGGAATCTACAAAACGCCTCTTTGGGCTTCCAAGTTTGAAAATTTCAAAATGCACTAGGGAGCTTAAGCTTATATCAACCCCTGGTATTCGATCGCTGAATTTAACTTTTTGGCCGGAGTCGGAGAGTTAATCAGTCTATCAATATGATACTTTGAAAGGACAAATATCCAATGTAGTGTCTGGAAGCTACAAGATGACTTCTCAGGATTTGTAAAATTAAAAACGTTGTGGAGGCATACCTTGCCGCTAGCATTTGTTTCTAATAAAATTCTCAAAAGTACCGGGAAGCATAGGCCATTGGAGAGTTAATTAAACAGTTCTAGGGGTCCGTACCCATGTGTGCTTCAGAAACAACCCGGCGTCTTTGTGCGGGATAACCAATCTGAGCATGCAACTTTACCTTACACCGTGTCTGAACTTTTGATAATGATTTTAGGAGCTTCCACATTTAAGATTTTTTTTTCTAAATAGGCCTAGGTACATGTTCCTAACGGATTTTGTCTCACTTATATATTCAGTGAAGCAAGCATTGTATAACAATTTTAAGTTCATCCGTTATGATAATTTTATCCTCAATCCTCCTCCCCTTTTAACAAATTCTGGATCCGCCTCATAGGGCACGTGGAGGGTCAAAAGTACATCCGGATTTTATATAAGCTTCACAACTCTTTGCCGAATCCCAGTATACATGTATGTATGATAATTAATTGTAATATAATGAATAAAATATTGTTTAAACCCAAAAGTAACCTTCTCTAACCTAAAATCCTTCAAATCGCCCATGACTTAGATATAGGCCATTACAAACATCACTAGCAATAGTACACTAGACTAGCAATGGATTCTCATTAAATAGCAGGGTAAAATAATGTCTTAAAGCAAACTTTTCATAAAACATAGTTTAGTTATTTCTTGTTTCTATTAAAAGCTTAAGTATTTCCACATATAACTGTTTAACATATTCATTTCCCCGCATTTCGAGGAATATTTTACGCAGTTAACAGGAATTCTTGGTTTAAGCTATGCAATTATAAGGAATATTTAACATGTAAAAGATAGGAAATGGTTTTGTTTTGAATTCTTATGCAATTAACAGGAATATGCAATTATCAGGTATGCAATTAAATGGAATCGACTATACACACACACACACACACACACACACACACACACACATATATATATATATATATATATATATATATATATATATATATATATATATATATATAGTTAATGAAAAAATAGGCTACGTTCTAAAATCCATCACTTCTGTACAAAATGAACTCTTAAGGAATGCTGGACTTGGAATGTATGCTATACAGATGTAGGCTAATCGTTCCCTCAGTTTCAGGGATGACATTTCCTGGGCCAGATCTAAGAAAAAAAACATTCATCAGTGTGAAGAATATATCAGAATTACTATCAACTGTGTATTAATGTATTAAAAATTCCACTATATATAAGTAAAAGGGAAATAACCAAAGAGAAATACTGCTTCTCGAAAAGGATAAAATCACTGACAGAATGACAAAATCATGGCATCATGTCTGGTGTATTACTGAACTTTCTGTACTTAGATTATCTTGTGACAAACAGATGTTTTGGTTGAGTTAACTCTTACGAATATCAAACAAGCCATTGATGAACACTTGATTCAATTTATAACCATGGAAACTATTACAAAGAAAAATAATTTACACAGCTAGATGCAGACAATTGATTTTCAGCGTAGGCCTAATGATTCCTGGTGATCAATAGTGAACTTGTGGGGACAGAATTGATGTATGTTGTATGATAGGGATTCACTCTTAGTCCCTTACCTCCCTCAAATTATGTATGTACCTCCCTCGCCATATGCCGGTGAAGGGCTTCAAATTTTGACCTATGCTTGGCACTTATGGCCAATGAGCAGTAAGGGTTCTTTAATTTGCCGACAACTACTGTGACACGGGACCTTGGTTTTTACTGTCTCATCCGAAGGACAGGAAACCAACCTGTCGCCGGATGGACTCGGACTCACGACCTCACGACCTCACGATCAAGAGTCGAGCGCGCTACCGACTGAGACAGGCCTGCTCTTGTCGTAAACTAGTTGGTCGTTATAACAAGATATGTCATTATAACAAAATATTATGTCGTAATAACAAGATAGGAGAGAGAGAGAGAGAGAGTTAACAAAATAGGTCTAAAACACCAATGTGAAGCTAGCCTGCAATTCTGAGTCTGCATTTTCTTCTGGGTGTGTTCGAAATCTTTCCTCAATTTCCACCCCTGTCGCATCGGAATGGATATTTGGGTGTTACAGAAAAGACAAGTTTAATTTTGGTTTATTAATAACAAACTATTTTTGTGTAATAACAATACAATTTGACCTCTGTAATTTACACAACAAATAAAAAAAAGTGGGCACCGCCCCGAATCGGGGCAGAAAATTCGGCCTAACGGACAGTCTGCGTGTTCGAAAATCCGCAAGGTGGTTGTGCGAGACCCGTGCGTTCCTTGACTGTTTTTTTTTTTTTTTTTTTTTTTTTTTTTTTGCCGTACATACCCCGTAGAGTGAAAGACGACCGGTTGTGACTGAGGTTTTACTGTAATCATTTTGGTTATTTTTTCTTTTTATGTATCACCATTGAAAATTCTAAACATGAAATTGATTTATAGTGTTTTTTAAATATTGATGTCAATACTAGTAATTGTTTTAGTAACGTAAAAGGTATGATCTTTATCAGCATTTACGGTGTTCAATTACAGATATATATATATGTATATATATAAGTGTTGGATAAAATGTGAGGCAATATTTCATTAGAGTGGTATGTTTTATGCATCTCATTTGGAAAAAAAATAGAAATTTGGAAGCCCGTAGAAGCATTTTCCTGCCTCCAGACGCGAAAATACGCCTAGAAGGCCTGACCCGCTAGGAATTTTCTTTTTCTTTCTTTCCTTTATAGGGGGTGACGAGACGTCATACACGTGCAAATGGTGCGTTCAGTATGTGCAAATAATTGGATATCATTGATGATTAAATTTTCAGATCTTTAGTTGATAATTACACTGGCGAAACGCGTATACATTTTGATCCTATGCAAATTTTGTTTACAAATAAATTTATATTCATACATGCTGAGAAAAAGCAAACGAAAATATCTTCACCGATATGTAGGGCAAACCAAATCCATCAAACCTGAAATATACAGACAAAGCCAAGGTGGATTCAGGATTTCGAATTAGAAGGAAGGAAGAGTATATATATGTTTTTGACGAGCGGAGCGAGGGGCGAAAATTTTATTAGGCCTTAATATAAGAGCACTGAGAAGACTTTTTCTGGATTCCAGATGTGATCATAATATAAAAACAGTGTGGTGGTTCCTATGCCTATGAATATTACAAGTATTAATGACCTTAGATTAAAATGATTTACAGACGCAAAAACACATGACTTGGTTATGTCTAAAATACAACCTTTTTTGGTTGAAAAGAAATTTATGAAAAATAATTTTTGTTTGTTTTCTATAAAAGGACTTAATATCCTACAAGAAAATTGACACAAACCAGATTAAAACATTACTTTGGTCCAATTTTAACATAATGAAATGAACGCATTTCCACACAGGTTTTAAACCTGTGAAAAAAGTAGCAAGATGACATGGAAAAAGCCTCCACCTTTTAAGAGACGAAATCCGTACAGTCGTGCGCCTTGTGGGAGATATTTTTTAGGCCAGGAATTGGTATTACGGCTGCACTGTCCATTTGGCCACTTCCCTATCATCCTTGTGAACATTTATGCACGAATCTTGGTTGACACTGGTAGTTTTTTGTACATATTTCATTCAATTGTATGTCATCGATTATTTTTATTATTGTAGTGGAATGGATGCATCTCCACTCAGGTTTCAAAAAGTTGCCGCTCGGGAAAAAATAATATCAATGTGACATGGAGAAGGCATTCACATAAGAGACGAAATCCGTAGTATCGTGCACCTTATATCAAGGTGACATGGAGAAGGCATTCACTCAAAAGACGAAATCCGTAGTATCGTGCACCTTATATCAAGGTGACATGGAGAAGGCCTTCACCTAAGAGACGAAATCCATAGTATCTTGCACCTCGTGGGAGAGGTTTCTTAGGCGGGGAATCGGTATTAACGCTGCACCTTCCACTAGGCACTTCGCTATAATTCTTGTGAACATTTCTGCGTGAAGCTTAGTTGACAGTGGTGGTTATTTCCTTTAATTTCATTTCATTCATTTGTTCTTAAATTGAATTTTAATGCAATTGGAAAATAGATATTACCATTGATAATGCTGTATATATTTTCTTTTTCAATTGCAGGCAGGTCGGAAGCATTTATAGATTGGGAGGGGTGGGGGTCGGGAGAGTAACTCCCTTCCGGATAGCGAGGAGAAAAAATGTAATTTTAAACTGATTTATGTGCCATTTATTGCGTCTAAAACTGAGTGATCGTCAATAATATAGATGATATGATTTTCGTATTTTGATTGAATTTTCTAGTCAATTTTGCGATGTTGATATGTTTATTTGTGATGTACGCGTACATATAATTTTTATATCTAGTGTACTCCAATTAGTAGTACTGCTCTAAGACGCCCGAGAGTTTTATTTATACAGTCTATTCAAAATCAACAAGTTGCCCCCCCCCCCAAAAAAAAAACCCCATAGATTTTCACCAAAATAATATTTCATATTACACGTAACTGTCTGCTAAAGGTTACATATCAAATTAAGAAGTATTATATTGTAAATTATAACAGATTAGGAATCTGAAATAACCAGACTTTGGTATAATGTATTAGAAAGCTCAGACTATTATTGTCCTATTTTAAATCTGCATTAATTTACAAACATTACAATTTTTGTTACTGGGGGAAATATGAACTCGTTGACTGATTTATCATAAAAAAATCAATTATATGTGTTTATATACAAACGGAAAGATACACCAAGTCTAGAATGCTCTCCCCTTTAAAGCAACTATCTTAATTTACCATAGAGGTCGCATCTGCTACAGATGCTGAATGAGCGAGTGATTCAGCGGTACAATACTAAACAAACGTGCATTTGTTACTAGATAGTGAAAGTTTCAACTTTCATCCCTTAGATCTAGCCTACTACAGCGTTCGGCTTTTAAAATTTTATTGTATTGAAGCTACAAACGGAAAATAAATAGCTGAAGTGAATTAAGTGAAAGGTTCAAATATCATTTTTTCTCTCTCAACGATGACACGCTGTTTTTAGCAGGAATATTGAATAGCTACGAGGATATGCGATCGATAGATTCCAATGTTAATATAGGAATATTCTAATCAGGAAATATATGTAGCATTTTGGATGCCCTGAGTCAGGAATTTATTTAGCCTGTACCCCTGATGTCTCGTTCGCAAGGGAGAGTGTCGCACTCCCACAGAGATGAGCAGTACGTGGGCCCCTACAAGCTGGAAAAGACACTCGGTAAAGGCCAGACAGGTAAGGATTTTAAGGGCGCCCGTCACGGTTGTAATGATCGGACCATTTTATTATTGGCATCGTTTATGTTGACAAATGCTGCATGAACAGATCGATATTCATTTCTTTGTGGTAATATTACCATGTTGCATATTTTATTTGCTTTACGTGAAATTTCATTTCGTTCTTATGATGCAATTGTACCATAAGCCGCACATCAGTCTGGTGTTCAATGTTCATCTTAAATACCGCAAGTCTGTGGACAAAAGATGGATCCAGTGGGGTGTAATATTTAATATTACATTAAGTGTTAGCACCGGATTTGATTTGCAAATGATCTCCATTGTGTTAGATTCTTAGAATAGGATTCGAGAGGCCAATTTTGTTAGATAACGTCCATCTTTTATGGAGCACCCTAAATTGCATTAATTATATCAAAGGATTGAATTTTATGAGATTTCATAATGCATTAATCAACTACATGTGTGCATTTAAAAATATATACCAAACAGCTGAAGATTGACCATCTTCAACAGCACTTAAATGTTGTGAAAACATTTCTGATTGCATTAATTATCTACATTATGTGTATCTTAAAGGCCTATACCTGTCATTTCAGAATAGGCTAAAATCTGAAGTAGCATTGATAAATTTCTTCAACAATTTGTTGATTTATAAAGTGCACCCACATACCCCTTCTCCCAAATTATGGATTTATCAATGACTGCAGTCATCACCTTTGTAAATATCATTGATGAAATCCTAGACCTGCCTCATAGATGATTGCAATTTTTGTAGATAGATGAACATGGCAATGCATTATCAGATGGTATTTAAATTGGTCAGATCTGCATGGTTATAACTGACCAGTTGCTATTGCTCAAGTGAAGTGAAAGGTTCAGAGTATTTGTTTATTTTTTCCCCTTAGTAATGATTGATTTTCAGAGTCTGGGGTGTTCATTTACAATATCATTTCAGATTTGATGTTAAGACTAGTAGGTTTATGATATATGATCTTTATTTTCCTAGATTTTATTTTAAGTATCACTACTTTACCACATGTAGTATATAAAATACCAGTGCCACTAAATGTACATGTAGGTTTTCACCTACATGCAGCAGTGACATTTCAACTTGTGTATTGTCATCTTTGTCACATATATATATATATAAAGCACTAATAACAAGGCACCTACATGTACAAACTCACCATACCTGGGCTGGGGTTCAAACTCTCAACCTATGGCACCATCCGTCTGGCTCCCATGCTCGATGCCCAAGCTACTTGGCCATATAAGCATTCACAAAAATGAATGTTTAGATAGCAGTGTCTAGAGTTCTGAACTGTAGAGATAGAGGTGAAAGGTGTATATTTTACTGTAAATGACAATGGATCTGTTGATGCATGTAGAAAAATAAAAATGATAAATGTCAGGAGACTGAAGATTTACATGTACAGATTTAAATGTAAGGTGGTCTCCTAAGGAAGGTGATGTTCAGACGAGATCCATTAATGAAACCAGTCTCTCTCCTGTGATATCAATGATAAAGTTGTTTTCAAAGTATGTATCATTATGCAGTGTATATGCATCTTTAGGGGTGGATGAGTTAAAATGAGATATAATGGTAAATATCCATGTTACAAAGCAGTACATACACTGTACATTGTAAATATTAAGAGTGTAACAATACATAATGTATATTGTCTACTTTGTATAAATGATTGAATCTAAAGTTATAACAGAATTTTATACAGTTTCTATAAATATGCAATGTCCATTTCATATAAACAGTTCATATATACAAATATACATGTATAATGTACATGATTTCATTTACACAGACCTACATTGTATATTGATTTACATTAAATTTTACAAGACAAACACATACCTCTGCATGTCATCTACTCAATCTTTCCAATATAGCCTACTTGTTTTATTTTTCTATACCTACTTGTTTTATTTTTCTATACAAACACACTTTCTCATGTGCAGTCTATATGTACATACACCCCATAGGCATAAGAAATGGGGTGGGGCACTGGCCCTGCCCCCTTTTTTATATACCAATTTTGTTTTCATACATCATAACACATCTGGATTCCAGAAAATGGCTTCCCAGAGCTTGTAAAAATCAAAAATTGTTTCTGGGCTCCTTCATCATGCTCATGCATTTGTGTTTGCTGAAACTTATTTGTGTTTGATGTAATTTGGGTAAATGATAAGTCTGTCAATTTCATGTAATACCGATCTACATGTACATTTAAGTGATAGTCATGTCACATGACTTAAGTACTATCAATATTGTCATTCATATTAATAAAGCCAATGGCATACATGTAATTTCAACATGCACTTAATAAAATATCAATAATAGACATTTTATTGATGGTAACAATTCTGTACTCAGTAGACTGATGACATGTATGAGGCAAGATTGAGACATGTATTATTGATGACACTTACTTCCTTTGAATTATTGATGTTGATATCCATGATTTAATTGCTGTATTACTCATGTATCAATTAATACTTGTACAGTAGAATCTTGTTGACAGAATCACCTTACTGTAAAACAGTGGACTCATTGGTCAGGTGGTTCTTTTTGTAAGTACCGCTACTCCTTGTATATTATAACTCTTGATTTAATGTTTGCAATACATGTAGGTATGTGTAATAATGATTAATTTCTGTTAATCAGTGACAACAAGTGACATGACCTACATGTATCTAAATGTGGTTGTTCATCATCCCCATCACTTGTCTTAGTATTAACGTCTTATTGCATTTACATGTACATGTATGTACATTGTGATGTTACAGGATGTCATTTGTCAATAATTGTTGTAAACAAATGATTTTTAAATGATTATATTACATATTATTGCATGGATATGTATGTATTGTCTGGTTATGGCATACTGCATGGGGAAAATGTTCAATTCTTCGCTGGATACTCTCTTATGTATGGTGACAAGTAGGAAAGATTACTTTTGTCAGTAATATCAAAATATAATAAATTTATAATGAAATTTATACTTAGGGAGGGGTTCACAAGACTCCAATATGATCTGTTTCACTGTTGAAATAGATCAACTTTGAGACACACCAAGACAATCCAGTTTTTATGCTATAGATCAATATTGACACACAGCAACATGTCGGATTTATATGCTTTAGATCAACAATGATACAGCAACATGTCAATTTTATATCCTATAGATCAACACTGAGACATGACATGTCAGTTTTATATGCTATAGATCAACATGGAGACATGACAACATGTCAGTTTTATATGCTATAGATCAACATGGAGATATGACAACATGTCAGTTTTATATGCTATAGATCAACATGGAGACATGACAACATGTCAGTTTTGTATTTTATAGATCAACATTGAGAGAGCAACATGTCAGTTTTATATGCTATAGATCAACATGGAGATATGACAACATGTCACTTTTATATGCTATAAATCAACATTGACACACAGCAACATGTCAGTTTTAAATGTTATAGATCAACATTGACACACAGCAACATGTCAGATTTATATGATTTAGATCAACATTGAGACAGCAACATGTCAGTATGCTATAGATCAACATGGAGATATGACAACATTTCAGTTTTATATGCTATAGATCAACATTGACACAGGGCAACATGTCAGATTTATATGCTTTAGATCAACATTGAGACAGCAACATGTCAGTTTTATTTGCTATAGATCAACATAGAGATATGACAACATGTCAGTTTTATTTGCTATAGATCAACATTGACACACAGCAGCATGTCAGATTCATACATGTATGCTTTCGATCAACATTAAGACAGCAACATGTCAGTTTTATATGCTATATAGATCAATATTGAGACATGACATGTCAGTTTTATATGTTATAGATCAACATTTAAACAGCAACATGTCAGTTGTATATGCTATACATGTAAATCAACATTGAGACATGACAACATAGATAACATTAAGACATGACAACTTGTAAGTTTTATATGCTATAGATCAACATAGAGACATGACAACTTGTAAGTTTCATATGCTATAGATCAACATTGAGACAGTAACAAGTCAATTTTTTATGCTAAATAAATCAGCACTGAGACATGACAACAGATTGGTTTGATATATGCTATATAGATCAACAAAGAGACATGACAACATGTCAGTTTTATATGCATTGAGATAGCAACATGCCAGTTTTATATAATATAGATCAACATTGAGACATGGCAACAAGTCATTTTTATATGCTATAAACATCAAGATTGAGACACAGCAACATGTCAGTTTTATATGCTATAGATCAACATTGAGATAGCAACATGTCAGTTTTATATACTATAGATCAACATTGAGACATGACATGTCAGTTTGGTATGTTATAGATCAACAATGAGACATGACTGACAACATGTCAGTTTTATATACTATAGATCAACATTGAGATAGCAACATGTCAGTTTTATATACTATAGATCAACATTGAGATAGCAACATGTCAGTTTTATATACTATAGATCAACATTGAGATAGCAACATGTCAGTTTTAGATACAATAGATCAACATTGAGACATGACATGTCGGTTTGGTATGTTATAGATCAACAATGAGACATGACAACATGTCAGTTTTATATACTATAGATTTATCAATACAAGAAATTCTCCAGAGTGTAGAATCTATCTACAAATGTACCTTCCAAAATTAATATTTGAAGATAATTATAAAATGCAAATCAGAATAAAAGTCTAAAACATTGACTTCTGAGAAATTCATAGAAAAGCAGAGACTCAATATTATTTTAAGTACATCTTTGTTGTAGTACAATAACAATGATTTAAAGTTATCAATACATAATTCACTACTCAATAATCCTGTACTGACAAATATCCTGTGTGATCAAAGAGACAGTGAGTGTTTTCAACCCTGATAATTACCTTAACATGTGGATATTATGTCAAATCTGTGGAGGTTTGTGAATATTCATCCACATTTTTTTAAAAGTTTTAAGAGAAGAGAAGAATAGCTTATAATGGCTAACTGACATTGATCACACAAAGTAACAAGCTATAATCAGAGTTACTGATATCACAAAGTAATAAGCTATAATAAGAGTTACTGATATCACATAAAGTAACAAGCTATAATAAGAATTACTGACATTACAAAGTAATAGGCTAAAGAGTTACTGATATCACATAAAGTAACAAGCTATAATCAGAGTTACTGATATCACATAAAGTAACAAGCTATAATCAGAGTTACTGATATCACAAAGTAATAAGCTAAAGAGTTGCTGATATCACATAAAGTAACAAGCTATAATCAGAGTTACTGATATCACAAAGTAATAAGCTATAATAAGAGTTACTGATATCACATAAAGTAACAAGCTATAATAAGAATTACTGACATTACAAAGTAATAGGCTAAAGAGTTACTGATATCACATAAAGTAACAAGCTATAATCAGAGTTACTGATATCACAAAGTAATAAGCTATAATAAGAGTTACTGATATCACATAAAGTACCAAACTATAATCAGAGTTGCTGATATCACATAAAGTAACAAGCTATAATCAGAGTTACTGATATCACAAAGTAATAAGCTATAATAAGAGTTACTGATATCACATAAAGTACCAAACTATAATCAGAGTTACTGATATCACATAAATCAGAGCAGTGTTCAATCTAGGCTGCGCCATTGCGCCAATGGCCCGCTAAAATCAGACATGGCGCAATTCAAATTCAATGATGGGCCACTCAGGCACAATGCTAATCTTCCCAGTGATAACTTTATTTCAATTAAATGTCTGCGTATAAGCTGAAATAATACCTTGAAATGTAACATCGTGGATAGTCTAACGCGAATAATTCAAGCCCGCTCCGTTTCCGATTATCTCCATACTACGCTAGGTTAATGCAGTGATCGAAGTGAACGGAATATAACGACTGAATTATTTGGGTTATGGATAGTCTTGAGCAAACCACATAGCAGAAAGTAACTGCCTGGTATTATTAGTTGAAACGAGGCTTCAGTGCCAGAGTCTGCCAAACACTTAAGGTCTGCTATATGCTGTCAAGCGTATTATGTGCTGCGTCCATGTGCAGACAACGTTTTTCTCTCTGTCAAAATTTAAAAACATGAAGAGAATATCAGACTTTTTCTCAGTCACCCAGAGTTGTAAAAAAGCTCGAAATGATATTCAAAACAACCCAAGTACGTCATCAAGTGAAAAAAAACACCAGAAAAATCAGAATCTGTCTCTGAGAATCAGAAAGTTTCAAAATCATTGGTTACACGATGACCGTTTTAAAAACTGGTTGACTTATGGTGACAAATCTTGTACCGTGAACTATAGTGTATGCACAAAATTTTAAAAAGTAAACCCCTTCACTACAGGATGTACCATTTTTTGTATATTGGTGAACAATGTACATGGACAGTTATGATGGTTACAGTAAACTCTTAACTCATCACAACTGGTCAGTTTTTCTTTATATGTTATGGCTCCTTCTTTTTGAAAATGGCCCCTGATTTTAATAGCATGGGCCCGTCTGGCCCCCTTGATCGTGGTCCTAGATTGAACACTGTCAGAGTTACTGATATCACATAAAGTAACAAGCTATAATCAGAGTTACTGATATCACAAAGTAACAAGCTATAATCAGAGTTACTGATATCACAAAGTAACAAGCTATAATAAGATTTACTGATATCACATAAAGTACCAAACTATAATCAGAGTTACTGATATCACATAAAGTACCAAACTATAATAAGAGTTACTGATATCACATAAAGTAACAAGCTATAATCAGAGTTACTGATAGCACAAAGTAATAAGCTAAAGAGTTGCTGATATCACTTAAAGTAACAAGCTGTAATCAGAGTTACTGATATCACATAAAGTATCAAGCTATAATCAGAGTTACTGATATCACAAAGTAATAAGCTATAATCAGAGTTACTGACATCACAAAGTAAAGAGCTGTAATAAGAGTTACTGAAATCACGCACAGTAATGAGCTGTGATCAGAGTTACCGACATCACACAAAGTAAAAAGCTATAATTGAAGTTACTGATATCACACAAAGTAAAGAGCTATAATTGGAATTACTGATATCACACATAGTAATAAGCTATAATTTGAGTTACTGCTATCACACAAAGTAACGAGCTATAATTGGAATTACTGATATCACACAAAGTAACAAGCTATAATTGGAGTTACTGATATCACACAAAGTAACAAGCTATAATTGGAGTTACTGCTATCACACAAAGTAACGAGCTGTGATCAGAGTTACTGATACCACACAAAGTAACAAGCTATAATTGGAGTTACTGATATCACACAAAGTAATGAGCTGTGATCAGAGTTACTGATACCACACAAAGTAACAAGCTATAATTGGAGTTACTGATACCACACAAAGTAACAAGCTATAATTGGAGTTACTGATACCACACAAAGTAACAAGCTATAATTGGAGTTACTGATATCACACAAAGTAACGTGCTGTGATCAGAGTTACTGATACCACACAAAGTAACAAGCTATAATTGGAGTTACTGATACCACACAAAGTAACAAGCTATAATTGGAGTTACTGATACCACACAAAGTAACAAACTATAATTGGAGTTACTGCTATCACACAAAGTAACGAGCTGTGATCAGAGTTACTGATACCACACAAAGTAACAAGCTATAATTGGAGTTACTGCTATCACACAAAGTAACGAGCTGTGATCAGAGTTACAGCTCTTTACTTTGTGTGATATCAGTAACGCAAATTTTTCACAAAATGATAGGATGAACCAAACATGATTATTAATCGAATTTACAGGTATTGTCCCATTCACATAAGATGGTGGAGTGAAGTAACCTTTTGATTGTCGTACAGATGATTCTACTCACTTTTCGGTTATGACAAGCTTCAGGGGAAAACATTTTATTCCTTACTGGATACTTGGTGACAAGTAGGAATGATTAGTCTTGCCGATGTCCAAATCAAGAAAGGGTTCACGAGACTTGAGCCCACCAGGTTACCAGGTTATAGAAATTTTGCTATAGCACCAAAATGCTACCTGTATATGTTATCACTGAGCTTACATGAAGCCAAAATAACCCTGGATGAAATAATTCAAATAAATAAAGTTCACATTTTACAAATACATGTATTCCCTGGGTAAGTTTTCCTCATTATATTTGATCAATACACATAAAATCTATAATCATCCATTATTTATGCTATCAGTGAATCTGGTGAATTGATTAAGCTTACACAAAGCTTCATTGACTTTTAGTAGGACTGTTTTTATTAGGTACTATGGAAATTATTACACAGACATACTTTTGATAGACTATAAGAGGAACAAAAAAGTTGGTAATATCACATATTGTGTATTATATGATCAATATTAACATTTGTGAGAAAAATTAGATTCTTTCTTTTCCTGTTAAAAATAATGAAGTGTAAAATTGTAACCATCATCAAATACATGCTTCAGTCAGTCAGAGTTGATTTTACGTGCGGCGTGACTACTCAAAGCCCTTGCCACACGCAGGAGCTACCCCTGTAGCTCCGGAGATACTCCTTGTGTTTAACGTGCAACCATGATGGAAGTTGTTACAAGTGCTCTCACCTATGGAGTAGGCTTGAGCACTGGATCTGGTGGTGGTGTTGGCCGGTTTTGGGTCCTCTTCTCCCTGGGCTGGTCGGCCCTCCGTTTCTGGATTGGAGGGGCCTTCTTGCAGATCACCGGCTGCCTCCTCTGTATCTTGTAGCTTTGGTCCAATGTAAGTAGAGTCCTCAGGTCCGAGGTGGGGGGGGGGGGGGGGGGGGGGGGGGGGGGGGGGGGGGGAGGGGGGCGGGAGGCACAGCAGGTTATATACATGCTTCATATAACAATATACATATATATATTCATAAAAATGTTCATGTTTACTGTGCATGAATCCATATAACCTGGCTAGGTGGAGTCTTGTGAACCCTTTCTTGACCTGGATGAATTTAAACTTTAAGTAATAAAGCATACCATTAAAATCACCATATATAACAGAGTATCCAGTGGGGAATAAATTGTTTTTCCTGTGCAGCTTTTCATAACCAAAAATTGAGTAGAATCATCCATATGATAATCAAAAGGTTACTTCGCCCCGCCATCTTATGTGAATCAGACAATAATGTAGTTGAGGGATTTTAATTGCTATCTGATGACAAAGAAACAATTTTTTTTTCTATGAAACATTTTTATTCACTGACATAAAATAATTTATACATGTTGTAAGACTAGGGAAAGCTGTTGTTTTCCTGTGTGGTCCTCACTGTACATATATTATACATGTAGTAAGACTAGGGAAAGCTATTGTTTTCCTGTGTGGTCCTCACTGTACATATATTATACATGTAGTAAGACTGGGGAAAGCTATTGTTTTCCTGTGTGGTCCTCACTGTACATATATTATACATGTTGTAAGACTAGGGAAAGCTATTGTTTTCCTGTGTGGTCCTCACTGTACATATATTATACATGTAGTAAGACTAGGGAAAGCTATTGTTTTCCTGTGTGGTCCTCACTGTACATATATTATACATGTAGTAAGACTGGGGAAAGCTATTGTTTTCCTGTGTGGTCCTCACTGTACATATATTATACATGTTGTAAGACTAGGGAAAGCTGTTGTTTTCCTGTGTGGTCCTCACTGTACATATATTATACATGTTGTAAGACTAGGGAAAGCTGTTGTTTTCCTGTGTGGTCCTCACTGTACATATATTATACATGTTGTAAGACTAGGGAAAGCTGTTGTTTTCCTGTGTGGTCCTCACTGTACATATATTATACATGTTGTAAGACTAGGGAAAGCTATTGTTTTCCTGTGTGGTCCTCACTGTACATATATTATACATGTAGTAAGACTAGGGAAAGCTATTGTTTTCCTGTGTGGTCCTCACTGTACATATATTATACATGTAGTAAGACTGGGGAAAGCTATTGTTTTCCTGTGTGGTCCTCACTGTACATATATTATACATGTAGTAAGACTGGGTAAAGCTATTGTTTTCCTGTGTGGTCCTCACTGTACATATATTATACATGTTGTAAGACTGGGGAAAATTATTGTTTTCCTGTGTGGTCCTCACTGTACATATATTATACATGTAGTAAGACTGGGGAAAGCTATTGTTTTCCTGTGTGGTCCTCACTGTACATATATTATACATGTAGTAAGACTAGGAAAAGCTATTGTTTTCCTGTGTGGTCCTCACTGTACGTATATTATACATGTAGTAAGACTGGGAAAAGCTATTGTTTTCCTGTGTGGTCCTCACTGTACGTATATTATACATGTAGTAAGACTGGGGAAAGCTATTGTTTTCCTGTGTGGTCCTCACTGTACGTATATTATACATGTAGTAAGACTAGGAAAAGCTATTGTTTTCCTGTGTGGTCCTCACTGTACATATATTATACATGTAGTAAGACTAGGAAAAGCTATTGTTTTCCTGTGTGGTCCTCACTGTACATATATTATACATGTAGTAAGACTGGGGAAAGCTATTGTTTTTCTGTGTGGTCCTCACTGTACATATATTATACATGTAGTAAGACTGGGGAAAGCTATTGTTTTCCTGTGTGGTCCTCACTGTACATATATTATACATGTAGTAAGACTTGGAAAAGCTATTGTTTTCCTGTGTGGTCCTCACTGTACATATATTATACATGTAGTAAGACTAGGGAAAGCTATTGTTTTCCTGTGTGGTCCTCACTGTACATATATTATACATGTAGTAAGACTGGGGAAAGCTATTGTTTTCCTGTGTGGTCCTCATTGTACATATATTATACATGTAGTAAGACTGGGGAAAGCTATTGTTTTCCTGTGTGGTCCTCACTGTACATATATTATACATGTAGTAAGACTGGGGAAAGCTATTGTTTTCCTGTGTGGTCCTCTTTGTACAGTGTACATGCATTATAAATATACATATATGTACATCATATATAGTAATTTCTCCATGACCATCAAAGTGTTTGTGACTAGTTCTTCACTCCTCCAAATTAAGTAAATAATCTAACTAATTTTTATGATTTTTAGATGAATACAAACAGCAGTTACAACTGTTGATTTCTTTTTAAATTTTACTCACTTCTGAAATGCATTGTATGCAAAAACCGTCTGTGTACATGTAAATACTCCAATATTGAGTGCTCACAATCAGGATAGTACAAAAGTGTTTTTAGGGAGGCAAAGGGAACAGCCACTACTTTGAATAGTATAATTACTACAGCCTCATTCAGTGAAAACTCTCAAAGAAACAGGAAAACAGAAATGATTAATAAAGTGATGCCACTCCAGACAATTTAGTGTAAAATTGCATCCTCTCATAAATTGTACAATTCTAGACCTCATAAAAACATGCTTAGAGCTGTTACTGATGAATGACACTACAATTATTGCTTTATTACTTTGTTGTAATTATCTCAATAGATACCGTCTGTTCGGATCACAAAAAGTGCCTTCTTCAACAGAAACTTGAATGAAAGTTGTATAATTCTTTTTAACATGATTTCGTTCAAGATTTAGATGTATGGTATACATGTAATAATGTATCACCTCTTATATCAGTAACTCATCTCATACCCCTCTTATATCAATAACTCATCTCATACCCCTCTTATATCAATAACTCATCTCATACCCCTCTTATATCAATAACTCATCTCATACCCCTCTTATATCAATAACTCATATACTTCTTATATCAATAACACATACACCTCTTATATCAGTAACATACTTTTTTTATATCAATAATTCATACTCCTTTTTTAACAATAACTTGTAGATCCCTTATATCAAGAACTCATACTCCTCTTTTACCAATAACTCATACACCTCTTTTATCAAAAACTGATAAATTTATATGCTTTAGGTCTAGATGACTGTCCTAACTTCTCAGCTTAGGTCTAGGTGACTGCCTTAACTTCTCAACAGTCTGTTTAGGTCGAAGTGACTGCCTTAACTTCTCAACAGTCTGTTTAGGTCTAAGTGACTGCCTTAACTTCTCGACAGTCTGTTTGGGTCTAAGCGACTGCCTTAACTTCTCAACAGTCTGTTTAGGTTTAAGTGACTGCCTTAACTTCTCGACAGTCTGTTTGGGTCTAAGCGACTGCCTTAACTTCTCAACAGTCTGTTTAGGTTTAAGTGACTGCCTTAACTTCTCGACAGTCTGTTTAGGTTTAAGCGACTGCCTTAACTTCTCGACAGTCTGTTTAGGTTTAAGCGACTGCCTTAACTTCTCGACAGTCTGTTTAGGTCTAAGTGACTGCCTTAACTTCTCGACAGTCTGTTTAGGTCTAAGTGACTGCCTTAACTTCTCAACAGTCTGTTTAGGTCTAAGTGACTGCCTTAACTTCTCAACAGTCTGTTTAGGTCTAAGTGACTGCCTTAACTTCTCAACAGTCTGTTTAGGTCTAAGTGACTGCCTTAACTTCTCGACAGTCTGTTTAGGTCTAAGTGACTGTCTTAACTTCTCAACAGAGTCTGCTTAGGTTTAGGTGATTACCTTAACTTCTCAGCTCAGGTTTAGATGACTGCCTTAACTTCTAAATATAATAAAACTCAGATCTGGGTGACTGCCTTAACTTCTCAACAGAGTTTGTTTAGTCTAGGTGACTGTCTTAACTTCTCAACAGAACCTGTTTAGGTGTAGGTGATTATCTTAACTTCTCACCTTAGTCTAGGTGACTGCCTTAACTTCTCAGCAGCCAGCTTTTGTCTAGGTGAGTGCCTAAACTTTGCAGTTTAGATTTAGGTGACTGCCTTAACATCTCAGCATGGGTCTAGGTGACTGCCTTAACATCTCAGCATGGGTCTAGGTGACTGCCTTAACATCTCAGCATGGGTCTAGGTGACTGCCTCAACCTCTCAGCTCAGGTCTAGGTGACTGCCTCAACCTCTCAGCTCAGGTCTAGGTGATTGCCTTATCTTTTCAACAGAGTCTGTTTAGATCTAGGTGACTGCCTTAACTTCTTGACAGAGTAAACTTAGGTCTAGATGATTGCTGTAACTTCTCAACATAATCAAACTTGGGTCTAGATGACTGCCTTAACTTCTGACAAGAGGTAAGATGTAGTTAAAAGGTAGATGCTTTCACCAAAAGTTTGAATGAAATGTTTTATACAAAGAACTCCAAATTATTATTGAAAGGTGACATAAATGATTATTTCACAATATTGTAAGTAGTGTAGTGTCATTGATGTCTGATTACTTAACACTAGAGATATATATTACATTCTGTAGTGTTACGAGTAGAGAGAGTGATCAATGGATGATAGATTCCTGCTGGGAATATAATCAACATCATAATTAATTAGCGAACATTACTATCTCTGATGACCATGATGACTATCTCCAGACCTACTAAAGATATCAATTTTCCTGTATCCATTACATAAATATCTTCCGTAAATCTGTACTTAAAATATCAGGTAGTATCTGATGCATTCATGCCAGAATTTTCTGTCTCTTAGTAGTACGTACAAGCCAAGTCCAATTTTCTTTTATTTCTTAAAATTGTGTTTTACACCACTCAGAATTAACAGGTCACTCACTTGACTTGTGTTTTACACCACTCACAATTAAGAGGTTACTCACTTGACCGACCATGTTTTACACCACTCAAAATTAATAGGTCACTCACTTGACCTATGTTTTACACCACTCACAATTAAAAGGTCACTCACATGACCCGTGTTTTACACCATTCACAATTAACAGGTCACTCACTTGACCTATGTTTCGCACCACTCACAATTAACAGGTCACTCCTTTGACCGACCAATGTTTTAGACCAGTCAATTAACAGGTCACTGACTTCACCTGTTTAAACCACTCACAATTAACAGGTCACTCACTTGACCTGTGTTTAAACCACTCACAATTAATGGGTCACTCACTTGACCTGTGTTTAAACCACTCACAATTAACAGGTCACTCACTTGAGCTGTGTTTAAACCATTCACAATTAACAGGTCACTCACTTGACCTGTGTTTAAACCACTCACAATTAACAGGTCACTCACTTGACCTGTGTTTAAACCACTCACAATTAATAGGTCACTCACTTGACCTGTGTTTAAACCACTCACAATTAACAGGTCACTCACTTGACCGACCAGTGTTATACACCACTTACAATCAACAGGTCACTCACTTGACCTGTGTTTCATACCAATTACAATTAAGAGGTCACCGACTTGACTTCTAGTGGTCAGTTGATGTCACTTGTATTGATGTGCTTCATGCAAAATCTAATAACAAAACTACTGAGCTGTTTGTCTTCAAATTTAGTATTTAGCATCTATATGGTATGGAAGACTTCAATGACTCTTGGATAGGGGATATGTAGATAGGGCCATATGGTATGGTAGACCTATGGTACTTGGATAGGGGATATGTAGATAGGGCCATATGGTATGGTAGACCTATGGTACTTGGATAGGGGATATGTAGATAGGGCCATATGGTATGGTAGACCTATGGTACTTGGATAGGGGATATGTAGATAGGGCCATATGGTATGGTAGACCTATGGTACTTGGATAGGGGATATGTAGATAGGGCCATATGGTATGGTAGACCTATGGTACTTGGATAGGGGATATGTAGATAGGGCCATATGGTATGGTAGACCTATGGTACTCAATGGATAGGGGATATGTAGATAGGGCCATATGGTATGGTAGACCTATGGTACTTGGATAGGGGATATGTAGATAGGGCCATAGGGGATATGGTATGGTAGACCTATGGTACTTGTATAGGGGATATGTAGATAGGGCCATATGGTATGGTAGACTTCTATGGTACTTGGATAGGGGATATGTAGATAGGGCCATATGGTATGGTAGACCTATGGTACTTGGATAGGGGATATGTAGATAGGGCCATATGGGTATGGTAGATGCTTGGATAGGGTACATTGGATAGGGGATATGTAGATAGGGCCATATGGTATGGTAGACCTAAGGGTACTTGGATAGGGGATATGTAGATAGTAGGGCCATATGGTATGGTAGACCTATGGTACTTGGATAGGGGATATGTAGATAGGGCCATATGGTATGGTAGACCTATGGTACTTGGATAGGGGATATGTAGATAGGGCTATGACTTTTGGATAAGGGATATGTAGATAGGGCTATTTGGTAGGGGAGACTTCAATGATGCATGGATATTGAATATGTAGATGGGGCTATATGGTTTTAGAGACTTCTATGACTCTTGGATATGAGACATGTACATGTAGATAAGGCTATATTGTATGGGAGACTTCTGTGATGCTTGGATAGGGGATATGTAGATAAGGCTATATGGTATGGGGGACTTGTATGATGATTGGATAGTGGACATATAGATAAGGCTATTTGGTATGGGAGACTTCTATGATGCTTGGATAGTGGACATATAGATAAGGCTATTTGGTATGGGAGACTTCTATGATGCTTGGATAGTGGACATATAGATAAGGCTATTTGGTATGGGAGACTTGTATGATGCTTGGATAGGGGACATATAGATAAGGCTATTTGGTATGGGAGACTTGTATGATGCTTGGATAGTGGACATATAGATAAGGCTATTTGGTATGGGAGACTTGTATGATGCTTGGATAGTGGACATATAGATAAGGCTATTTGGTATGGGAGACTTGTATGATGCTTGGATAGTGGACATATAGATAAGGCTATTTGGTATGGGAGACTTCTGTGATGCTTGGATAGTGGACATATAGATAAGGCTATTTGGTATGGGAGACTTGTATGTATGATGCTTGGATAGTGGACATATAGATAAGGCTATTTGGTATGGGAGACTTCTATGATGCTTGGATAGTGGACATATAGATAAGGCTATTTGGTATGGGAGACTTCTGTGATGCTTGGATAGTGGACATATAGATAAGGCTATTTGGTATGGGAGACTTGTATGATGCTTGGATAGTGGACATATAGATAAGGCTATTTGGTATGGGAGACTTCTGTGATGCTTGGATAGTGGACATATAGATAAGGCTATATTGTATGGGAGACTTCTGTGATGCTTGGATAGTGGACATATAGATAAGGCTATATTGTATGGGAGACTTCTGTGAGTCTTGGATAGGGGATATGTAGATAAGGCTATTTGGTATGGGAGACTTCTGTGACGCTTGGGTAGTGGACATATAGATAAGGCTATTTGGTATGGGAGACTTCTATGATGCTTGGATAGTGGACATATAGATAAGGCTATTTGGTATGGGAGACTTGTATGATGCTTGGATAGTGGACATATAGATAAGGCTATTTGGTATGGGAGACTTCAGTGGACATATAGATAAGGCAGTGAGTAATGGTTTATATGGTCCTTTTTAGCTATTGTTTTAAGTTACATGGCTGTTACCATTTTTACTGATAACAAGAAAAAAACTACATGTACTTACAATTTGAAAGAGACTTTTGACCTCTGGCAATAAAAGGGCACATTTTACAACATAATCACCTTAAGTTCTAGAGATCTCTTCATTTTCAGTCACCTGAGACAAAGTCTCAAGTGTTCTATTCTAATCACTTTTTGTTTGTCTTTTGTCATCCGTAGTTCGTCATTCATTCATAATCAATTTACATTTTCAACTTTTTCTCTGAAACCACTTAAGAGATCTTGACAAAACTTTGCAGGAAGCAAGTGCTCAATGTCTTTTACCAAGTTTGTAGTTTTCAGAATGATTGGCCAAGGGATGGATCGGGCATGGTGCAAAATAGGTCCCAGAAGGTACTCCCTTTTAAAAATCTTCTTCACCACAACCGCTGCATAATTTGACAAATGGATTTTTTCTGGGTGATCTACATGGATATATGATTCAATTTGTAATTTTCAAAGAAACTGGAATATTGATTCTTGACATGTTTTTCAGACTTTTGTTTTTTCATTTTCTTTTATTTTTGCTTGATTTCCTCAATTATCTCCCCATGTATTCACTTTGATGCATTAATTTAATGTATTTTACTTGTAATTAGGTGAAGAAATGTTTTTGTGCAAGAATTTTGCAGAAATATAATTTTTAGAATTTTCTATGAATTTTTTAAGACTAAAAAAAGAGGGGGGTGCATTTTTCACACTATTGACAAAACTTTACAATTTAGTACTCATGATCCCTTACCAAGTTTGTAGTTTTCGGCCAGATTGAACATGAGGTGGATCCCGGGTGGGGGCAAATAGGTCCCAGAAGGTACCCCTCTTTAAAAATCTTCTTTTCCAGATCTGCTGCATTAATTGAAAAATGGATTGTTTCTGAGTGATCTACATGGATGTATGATTCAAATTTGTACTTTTCATAGAAATTGAACTTAATTTTTGACGTGTTTTTGAAGTCTTTACAGACTGTCATTATAATTCATTTTTACATGATTTCCTCAATTATCCTCAGTTGTATTCACTTTGATGCATTCATTAAATGTGTTTTACTTGTAATTAGATGAAGAAATTTTTTTGTGCAAGAATTTTGCTGAAATTAAATTTTTATGAATGATTTAAGACTGCAAAAGGAGATAGAGGGAATGCATTTTTTCACACTACCAGCTTTTGTTTCAAAAACAATGCAGGGATTTTAATAAAACTTTATAGGAAGCAAGTACTCAAGTTCCTTTACAAAGTTTGTAGTTTTTAGCCAGATCGGCCCATGGGCCATGGATCCATGATTTTTTTTATCATGATTTCCTTGTTTATCTCCCCATGTATCTACTTTGATGCATTCATTAAATGTATTCTATTTGCAATTAGGTGAAGAAATGTTTTTGTGCAAGAATTTTACCAAAGTTTAATTTCTCAAATTTTTTTATGAATTTCATGGTCCTCTACCATATTTGTGTTTTTTTTTTGTGGCTAAATCAGCTGACATATTCTTCATGTTCATGTTATGGACTGTTTTTTGACATTATCTTGAAAAGTATAATAGATAGAGTAAAAGAAGCAAATATGTTCAGCACGCAAAAAAGTCAACAGGGCCGAAATGCCTTATGGGAGTTATTTTCCCTTTTAAGTGGTTATCTCATGTTTTAGACAGTTTTGTCCTATTTTCTTGAAAATTGTAATAAATGGAAAGTGAAAGAAGCAAAAATGTTCAGCACTCAAAGATCTACAAAAAAGTCAACAGGGCCGAAATTGCCAGGTCAACTCTTATGGTAGTTATTTTTCCTTTTAAATGGATTTCTCATGTTTTGGACAGTTTTGCCCTATTTTCTTGAAAAGTATAATAAATAGAAAATGAAAGAAGCAAAAATGTTCAGCATGAAAAAATCTACAAAAAAAATCAACAGGGCCAAATTTGCCAGGTCGACTCTTATGGGAGTTATTTTCCCTTCTAAGTGAATTTCTCATGTTTTAAACAGTTTTGTCCTATTATCTTGAAAAGTATAATAGATAGAGAGAAAGTGAAAGAAGCAAAAATGTTCAGCATGCAAAGATCTACAAAAAGTCAACAGGGCCTAAATTGCCAGGTCGACTCTTATGGGAGTTATTTTCCCTTTTAAGTGGATTTCTCATTATCTTGAAAAGGACAAAACGGTCCAAAACATGAGAAAGTGAGAGAAGTAAAAACGTTCGGCATGCAAAGATCTATGAAGATGTCAATAGGGCCTCTTGTTGCAATTACAATCAAAGAGTTATTTATATAGGATTCATTAAATAGCTACAAAGCATTGAACATCAAATGAAAAGATGAGAGAATTGAAAATTGTAAAGTAAAATATCTTGTATAACTGTGAAGTTAGATAAACCATTCATGCATTAGCATATTCAGGTTTTGTTAAAAAAAACTGAGAGTGTTAAGAGCTGTATCAAATTGACACATACACACTAGATCTTGTATTCTGACTTATTATACAAGCATATAACATACACAAATAATTAATGGGAAAAAAGTAAATTGTAATAATACATATGACTCTGCTGTCTAGCACCATTGTATCAATTATTATACAGTAAATAAATTGGTAGTTTGCTGACTCAACACATCATTAGGTGTAAAGTGTTATAGCAATGATAATTATCCTAATGACTTATAGCCATCACATATTATGTATTCTTATGTCAGTGACATTTATCATTGTATGTCAATTGATCCTTGATATTGTTAACATAGTCCACACATAAAAGTGTAATCACAAACATACACACAACACAGAGACAGACAGACAGACACACGTACACACAAACATATACACTCACAAAACACATACACAGAGACAGACATGTACACACAAAGAACACACAGACACATATACACACAGAACACATACACACAGGTACAGACAGACACATGTACACACAGAACACATACACACAGGTACAGACAGACACACATACACACAGACACATATACACAGGTACAGACAGACACATTTACACACACAAGACATATACACAGGTACAGACAGACACATATACACACACTTACACACACAAGACATATACACAGGTACAGACAGACACATATACACAGATACATATACACACAGGACACATACACACAGGACACACAGAACACATACACACAGGTACAGATAGACACATACACACAGGTACAGACACGTACACACAGACACATACACACAGGTACAGACAGACACGTACACACAGACACATACACATACAAGACATACACACAGGTACAGACAGACACATACACAGATACATATACACACAGGACACATACACACAGGACACACAGAACACATACACACAGGTACAGACAGACACACATACACACAGACACACACACAGGTACAGACAGACACATGTACACACAGACACATACACACAGGTACAGACAGACACGTACACACACTTACACACACAGGTACAGACAGACACACATATACACAGAACACATACACACAGGTAAAGACAGACACACGTACACACAGACACATACACACAGGTACAGACAGACACATACACACAGAACACATACACACAGGTACACACAGACACATACACACACTTACACACACAAGCATATGCTTTCTATAGAGTGCATGAATTTTTACTTATGAAAATGTAAAGTGTACAAATTTGTTGTCAGAATTTAAGCAATTATTATTTCTTTTATTTGTACATTCTGTGATTTCGAAAAAAGATTACACACTTTCTGATACTCATGCAGAACATTTAAGAATAGAGAATGTAGACAAATAGAAAAATATTCACAAATTAAGATACCAACATATTTCAGTGGTGTTAAAAACTCTATTTTCACTGTTGATAAAATGAAAATTTGCTCTGGATGACGTCAAAATATAAATAAATACATTTTCTGACATATTCTATAAAAATCCAAGGCAAAACTCTAAAAACAGAAATTGAATAAAAGTTGACATATTCAGGCACCCAATAAGTGCCAATGTCCCAGTAAGTGCCCCTCTGCCCTCCCTTTTTTCTTTTTTACACACGGATGAGTATCTTTTCTTGCCAACTGACAAGGAGATGTGCACCAGAAAAACATAAGTAACAGCCTTTCAGCAACAGAAGAATGTTGATAGGTGTCCTTGATAAGTACTACAACTTATACAAAATAACATGTTTGATTAATACATTGTAATTGGTCCCAATAAGTGCCCATCCCTTTTTCCTACTTTTTGAAGCACCCTGGGCATTTATTGGGTCAAATATGGTATGTACCTTAATCATTCATATTACTAATTTTGAGTCAATTGCTAATCATATCCTTCAGACTGATGTGTATGTAGCTTCCAATATATTTATTTACATATGATTTAAATATTTGCACTTTCAAAGATAGGAAATTCTTCTATCAGCAGATTTTCAGATGTTAGCATCTGGTTTTAGATTGTGGATTTTTTTTGTTAAGTGAGTCACATGTGAAGTTCAAATGTTTATAGATATTGATATTCTGGTGTGCTAAGTCATCTGCTGTTCTTACTATTCTACACACTTGCTGTGTTCTAACACACTTTTACTAGGGCTAGATAATTCTGTCCAACATTGGGTATAAAAGTATAAACCAATATATAAAATGTGGTTGAAGCAGGATCTATTATCCTTTTCCACTTAATTTTAATTGTTAGTCCACCATCAGATCTAATTTAAATCTGTTTTACGTTTGTTGGTCATTGTGTCACAATCTGTTTTAATTTCATTGGTCAGTGTGTCACAATCTGTTTTAATTTTGTTGGTCAGTGTGTCACAATCTGTTTTAATTTCATTGGTTATGGTGTCACAATCTGTTTTAATTTCATTGGTCATTGTGTCACAATCTGTTTTAATTTCATTGGTCATTGTGTCACAATCTGTTTTACTTTTGTTGGTCAGTGTGTCACAATCTGTTTTACTTTTGTTGGTCAGTGTGTCACAATCTGTTTTAATTTCATTGGTCAGTGTGTCACAATCTGTTTTAATTTTGTTGGTCAGTGTGTCACAATCTGTTTTACTTTTGTTGGTCAGTGTGTCACAATCTGTTTTAATTTCATTGGTCAGTGTGTCACAATCTGTTTTAATTTCATTGGTCATTGTGTCACAATCTGTTTTAATTTCATTGGTCAGTGTGTCACAATCTGTTTTAATTTCATTGGTCATTGTGTCACAATCTGTTTTAATTTTGTTGGTCAGTGTGTCACAATCTGTTTTAATTTCATTGGTCATTGTGTCACAATCTGTTTTAATTTCATTGGTCAGTGTGTCACAATCTGTTTTAATTTTGTTGGTCAGTGTGTCACAATCTGTTTTAATTTCATTGGTCAGTGTGTCACAATTTGTTTTAATTTCATTGGTCAGTGTGTCACAATCTGTTTTAATTTCATTGGTTAGTGTGTCACAATCTGTTTTAATTTTGTTGGTCAGTGTGTCATAATCTGTTTTAATTTCATTGGTCAGTATGTCATAATCTGTTTTAATTTCATTGGTCAGTGTGTCACAATCTGTTTTAATTTCATTGGTCAGTGTGTCACAATCTGTAAGATTGTGTTTGTCTGCCCATCCTTCTGTCAATCATGTCCTGGCCACATCTTCTTCGTTTCCTTAACTAGACTCATATTTTGTGCAGGTACAAATCTCAGATAGATGGAATGTTGCATACAATTGTTTTACACCTACCGGTACTATCCTTATTTTTTAATTTTTTTAAAAATTATTACCCATTTTATTTTATTCACCTAGGCTCACCATATTTGATGCATCTATACAATGCTGGTAAACAGAGTGTTGTATACAAATTTTGCTCCCTTATTACTAGAGTTATTCCCCTATGTTGATTTTACTTGTCCTGGTTATATATATATATATATATATATATATATATATTTCAGTAACATCTACCAATATATATGGAGTTGTTTTTTCACATGAATAATCCTTATGTAGTTCTGTTTTAAAATTGCTCTCCTCATAGTAAATCCAAGATGGCCATAGTAAAGGACCAAAGTTTGATTGGCTGAATTATAAAAATATTCATCTCAAAAACCACTCGACCAACTGACTCCAAATATCATAGGTATATAATAAGTGCATTCAGTATTGTTACTGTAAAGATTGGTCAAGAAATGAGGACCTTAAAAGGGACTCAATTTAATGTATGGATGATATTAATAATATGCCAGATAAGACAAATATGTTGTATGTGATGTGCCAAAATTATCTTGTTACTTTCATGCCCATTGTTTATAAAATGAGGCTCATATAAGGTGGCTTAGTCTAACATTTAACACTTTGTGGATACATACAGAAATCTTCCTCTCAAGAACCACTCGGCCAATCAACACCAAATATTGTAGATATGTTGATAGTTGTGTGCTTACATAGTGTTGCTAATTTCATGTCCATTGGTTAAAACATGAAGCGCCATTAGAATATTCTGTTTCACATTGGACCATATGGGAAATGCTTACAAAACCCTTTTGTTCAAAAACAACATCAATAATGTAATTGCCATATTTGACATTTTATAGATATATTGCTCACATTATATTGTTACTTTCATATCCATTGGTTGAAAAATGAGGCCTCGAAGAGGTACTTAGTTTGAAATGGGAGCCTATGGGAAATACATATAAATCTATTCTTTTCAAGAACCATTTAACAGCTTGATACAAAATATTACAGAAATGCTGTTTGTTGGTCAGTCTAACACTTGTTACTTTTCTATCCATTGGTTGAAAAATGAGGCCCCCAGAGTGGGGCTTAGTTTAACATTGGCCACAATGGAAAACACATTTATAAACAAAACTAAAAAAACACTGCACAAATAGACACTAAATATTACAGATATTTTGCTTGGTGTATATATGGTAGATATGTTTAATGGTATGTGTGCTTGTTGGTTACAGAGTGTCATAGATTTAGGGAAGTTAACATCAGCAATATGGGAAATGTATGTATGAACATCTAAATCTTAGTTTTAGAACATGTAGGTTAAATCCAGGTGAGCAATATAGACTCAGGTGGACCTCTTGTTGATATTGTTTGTCCCAGACCATATCTAGTTCATGTACATGTATACCTTATTGTTATATGTTTGGTATATTTGCTGTTTGACTCTCCATTTTAACTTGCAGATAAATTTTCCAATTCCTGTACATGGATAGATACCTGTCTCCAGTAGACAGACTCCCAGAGTGTTGTGGACAACTACACTACTCTAACCTTTATTTCTGGAGTTTTTCCACTTTTTTTATTTTTGGGACTTCTTCCAATTTGCCTTGGTCTTGTTTTACTTGTTTCTATAGCTATATAAACATATAATTATCAACTCTTGCCTAGTCCTATGCTGGATATATCAAATAATAATCATGACTTCCTTCACCTTAATTAGATATGTAACCTACATCATGTAATTCTCTTGTATTTGGTCTACATCAATGATATAGAATTGAATTTGCCGTGGCTTTAAATGAATTATGGATAATTATTTATGGTCTTTAAGTGGTTATTTTCTGGATCTGAAAAAGCACTTCATTATTTTATAAAAATTTCTTTGACATACATGTACCAGTATATCAATAACTGAACAATTCTAATGCTTACAATGTGTGCCCCCTCCCAAACAGAAAACTCCTAAAAAAGGTCAGACTGTAAACCAGTTGAGATTCTTGATCTCATCGTACCTACTGTGATGCGGGACATCCTGACCAATCAGTGGAGATTCTTGATCTCATCACATCTACTGTGACACAGGACATATTGACCAATCAGTTGAGATTCGTAATCTCATCACATCTACTGTGACACAGGACATATTGACCAATCAGTTGAGATTCTTAATATCATCACACCTACTGTGACACAGGACATATTGACCAATCAGTTGAGATTCGTAATCTCATCACATCTACTGTGACTGAGGACATCTTGACCAATCAGTTGAGATTCTTAATATCATCACACCTACTGTGACACAGGACATCTTGACAAATCAGTTGATATTCGTAATCTCATCACATCTACTGTGACACAGGATATCTTGACAAATCAGTTGATATTCGTAATCTCATCACATCTACTGTGACACAGGGTTTCAGTTTTAAGTCTTGCCCCCAAAATCCATGACTTCTGTTCCTTATGGTGAACACATGGTGGATTGACATTCAGATATATATACATGTAGGCTTTATATTTAGTGCATTTTTTCTCTCTAAAATCTCAAAAGGAAATTAAATAAGTACATTTAGTAAAACAAAATCTGTACATTCAACAACTGCTTAGAATGTTCAGATTGTGAGATAAGGAGAAGAATTACATGTCTTGTCAAGTATCTTAATGACTCACTTTTGCATTAATTGTGCATCTGTCTGAAGGCTTATCAGAGGCCTCACAAAAACTTTAATCAATCTTTATGTAATAGCACTATAGCTTATAAGTGCCGGCAGGTTTACTGCAATTTACTTTCCTGGATCTTCACTCTTCTCACATGTTTTCTCTTTTTATTTTCAAATAGATGTACTGACCTGATTGTTATATATCAACATGAAAACTACCTCTTGTAAGCTGAAATTTAAACTTGATTTATGGTGAAATAAAAACACAGGATTCTAAGAAAAATATCTCCTTAAAAAGCAAAGAAAAAAACATTTCAAGTTTTATCTTGAGAAATTTTTATTTTATAATTTATTCAGATGATGATGATTTTAAAAACCCTAAAGGTAAACAAAAATTCTGGCATTTTATGAGAGAATAATATTTAGAATCTGTCATAATTTATTTGATTGTGTGGAACAGAGAAATCATTACTGCCTTACAAAAAGTGAGGAATCAGGAATAACTTTATGTAAGACAGAAAATCTACTGAGAAATCTTACAGCCACTGTAGTTGTATAAAATAAACACCTTGCTTTTAGCATTTAAATTGAGAAACTGATTTAGAGAAATCTATACCACTGGATAAGTGAGACAAAAAATCTACCCATTAATGTTATGTGAAACAGAGCAATCTATGAATACTGGCTCTGGTTTGAGACAGAAATAAATTACTACCAACTGTATGAGTCTGAGAAATCTTATCACTAACAGTAATATGAGACAAAAACATCCATCATTACTGGTTATGTGAGATAGAAATCCAATACTACTGGTTGTGTGGGACACTAATCCAATACTACTGGTTGTGTGAGATAGAAATCCAATACTACTGGTTGTGTGGGATAGAAATCCAATACTACTGGTTGTGAGATAGAAATCCAATACTACTGGTTGTGTGGGACACTAATCCAATACTACTGGTTGTGAGATAGAAATCCAATACTACTGGTTGTGTGGGATAGAAATCCAACACTACTGGTTGTGTGGGACACTAATCCAATACTACTGGTTGTGAGAGACAGAAATCCAATACTACTGGTTGTGTGAGATAGAAATCCATTACAACTGGTTGTGTGGGACACTAATCCAATACTACTGGTTGTGTGAGATAGAAATCCAATACTACTGGTTGTGTGAGATAGAAATCCAATACTACTGGTTGTGTGGGACACTAATCCAATACTACTGGTTGTGTGAGATAGACAATACTACTGGTTGTGTGAGATAGAAATCCAATACTACTGGTTGTGTGAGATAGAAATCCAATACTACTGGTTGTGTGAGATAGAAATCCAATACTACTGGTTGTGTGAGATAGAAATCCAGTACTACTGGTTGTGTGGGACACTAAACCAATACTACTGGTTGTGTGAAATAGAAATCCATTACTACTGGTTGTGTGGGACACTAATCCAATACTACTGGTTGTGTGAGATAGAAATCCAATACTACTGGTTGTGTGAGATAGAAATCCAATACTACTGGTTGTGTGGGACACTAATCCAATACTACTGGTTGTGTGAGATAGAAATCCAATACTACTGGTTGTGTGAGATAGAAATCCAATACTACTGGTTGTGTGGGACACTAATCCAATACTACTGGTTGTGTGAGATAGAAATCCATTACTACTGGTTGTGTGGGACACTAATCCAATACTACTGGTTGTGTGGGACACTAATCCAATACTACTGGTTGTGTGAGATAGAAATCCAGTACTACTGGTTGTGTGGGACACTAATCCAATACTACTGGTTGTGTGAGATAGAAATCCAATACTACTGGTTGTGTGGGACACTAATCCAATACTACTGGTTGTGTGGGACACTAATCCAATACTACTGGTTGTGTGAGATAGAAATCCAATACTACTGGTTGTGTGGGACACTAATCCAATACTACTGGTTGTGTGGGACACTAATCCAGTACTACTGGTTGTGAGAGACAGAAATCCAGTACTACTGGTTGTGTGAGATAGAAATCCATTACTACTGGTTGTGTGGGACACTAATCCAATACTACTGGTTGTGAGAGACAGAAATCCAGTACTACTGGTTGTGAGAGACAGAAATCCAGTACTACTGGTTATGTGAGATAGAAATCCAATACTACTGGTTGTGTGAGATAGAAATCCAATACTACTGGTTGTGTGGGACACTAATCCAATACTACTGGTTGTGTGAGATAGAAATCCAATACTACTGGTTGTGTGAGATAGAAATCCAATACTACTGGTTGTGTGGGACACTAATCCAATACTACTGGTTGTGAGAGACAGAAATCCAGTACTACTGGTTGTGTGAGATAGAAATCCATTACTACTGGTTGTGTGGGACACTAATCCAATACTACTGGTTGTGTGAGACAGAAATCCTGGTTGTGTTGGAGTAACATTACTGGTTGTGTGAGATAGAAATCCAATACTACTGGTTGTGTGGGACACTAATCCAATACTACTGGTTGTGAGAGACAGAAATCCAGCACTACTGGTTGTGTGAGATAGAAATCCATTACTACTGGTTGTGTGGGACACTAATCCAATACTACTGGTTGTGTGAGATAGAAATCCAATACTACTGGATGTGAGAGACAGAAATCCAGTACTACTGGTTGTGTGATATAGAAATCCATTACTACTGGTTGTGTGGGACACTAATCCAATACTACTGGTTTGTGTGAGATAGAAATCCATTACTACTGGTTGTGTGAGACACTAATCCAATACTACTGGTTGTGTGAGATAGAAATCCAAACTACTGGTTGTGTGGGACACTAATCCAATACTACTGGTTGTGAGAGACAGAAATCCATTACTACTGGTTGTGTGATATAGAAATCCATTACTACTGGTTGTGTGAGATAGAAATCCATTACTACTGGTTGTGTGAGATAGAAATCCAATACTACTGGTTGTGTGAGTCAGAAATCCAATACTACTGGTTGTGTGAGATAGAAATCCATTATTACTGGTTGTGTGAGATAGAAATCCAATACTACTGGTTGTGTGAGTCAGAAATCCAATACTACTGGTTGTGTGAGATAGAAATCCAATACTACTGGTTGTGTGAGATAGAAATCCAATACCACTGGTTGTGTGAGATAGAAATCCAATACCACTGGTTGTGTGAGTCAGAAATCCAATACTACTGGTTGTGTGAGATAGAAATCCAATACTACTGGTTGTGTGAGATAGAAATCCATTACTACTGGTTGTGTGAGTCAGAAATCCAATACTACTGGTTGTGTGGGACACTAATCCATTACTACTGGTTGTGTGAGATAGAAATCCAATACTACTGGTTGTGTGGGACACTAATCCAATACTACTGGTTGAGTGAGATAGAAATCCAATACTACTGGTTGTGAGAGACAGAAATCCAATACTACTGGTTGTGTGGGACACTAATCCAATACTACTGGTTGTGTGAGATAGAAATCCAATACTACTGGTTGTGTGAGATAGAAATCCAATACCACTGGTTGTGTGAGTCAGAAATCCAATACTACTGGTTGTGTGAGATAGAAATCCAATACTACTGGTTGTGTGAGTCAGAAATCCAATACTACTGGTTGTGTGAGATAGAAATCCAATACATCTGGTTGTGTGAGATAGAAATCCAATACTACTGGTTGTGTGAGATAGAAATCCAATACTACTGGTTGTGTGGGACACTAATCCAATACTACTGGTTGTGTGAGATAGAAATCCAATACTACTGGTTGTGTGAGATAGAAATCCAATACCACTGGTTGTGTGAGTCAGAAATCCAATACTACTGGTTGTGTGAGATAGAAATCCAATACTACTGGTTGTGTGAGTCAGAAATCCAATACTACTGGTTGTGTGAGATAGAAATCCAATACTACTGGTTGTGTGAGATAGAAATCCAATACTACTGGTTGTGTGAGATAGAAATCCATTACTACTGGTTGTGTGAGATAGAAATCCAATACTACTGGTTGTGTGAGATAGAAATCCAGTACTACTGGTTGTGTGAGATAGAAATCCAATACTACTGGTTATGTGAGACACAAATCTAATACTACTGGTTATGTGAGACACAAATCTAATACTATTGGTTGTGTGAGTCAGAAATCCATCACTTCTTAATGTGTGAGATACATGTAGAAATCCAATGCTACTGGTTGTGTGAGACAGAAATCTAATATTATTGGTTGTGTGAGATAGAAATCACCACTTGTACAATTAGTGTGAGACAGAAATCAAACATGACAACCAGTAGTTGTGCGAGACAGAGAAATCTATCACTACAACCTGTGTAAGATAGAAATATATTATCATTTGTTGTGTGAGACAAAGAAATCTATCACTGCAACTTGTGTGACATAGAAATATATTACCACTAGTTGTGTGAGACAAGGTAATACATTACAATTGATTGTGTGAGACAAAGAAATCTATCACTTCTACTTGTGTGAGATAGAAACATATCATTTGTTGTGCGAGATAAAGAAATCTATCACTTCTACTTGTGTGAGATAGAAACATATCATTTGTTGTGCGAGACAAAGAAATCTATCACTTCTACTTGTGTGAGATAGAAACATATCATTTGTTGTTCGAGATAAAGAAATCTATCACTTCTACTTGTGTGAGATAGAAACATATCATTTGTTGTGCGAGACAAAGAAATCTATCACTTCTACTTGTGTGAGATAGAAACATATCATTTGTTGTGCGAGACAAAGAAATCTATCACTACTACTTGTGTGAGATAAAATATTATCATTGGTTGTGCAAGACAAAGTATTCTATCACTACTACTTGTGTAAGATAGAAACATATTACCATTGGTTGTGCGAGACAAAGAAATCTATCACTTCTACTTGTGTGAGATAGAAACATTACCATTGGTTGTGTGAGACAAGGAATTCATCACTATTACCTGTGTAAGATAGAAATATATTGCCATTGGATGTGTAAAACAAGAAAATGTATTGTCATTGGTTGTGAGCGATAGAAATATATTACCATTGGTTGTGTAAGACAGGGAAATCTATTACCATTGGTTGGAGAAAAAGAGAAATCTATCACTACTGGTTATGTAAATGATGGGCCTAAATTCCCTTTAATGATAGAATTTCTTTTATATTTTAAACTGAAGGAAATTTAAATATACAAACTGTCACCCAATATTAAAGATGTGTAACTTTTCTTTCAATGCTGAATTCATGGTAAAATATAAGTGATGAGCAGGTGTGTTAACAACAGTTCTGTGCCCTAAACTTGATCTTACTGTCAATCTGGTATTATTTGCGAGAATTTGATTAACACGTGATTTTGCAAGAGCTCTAACTTGCAAAAATAAAATTATCGCGTAATGAAGTATAATAATAGTATGATGAAATGGACATTGGAAATGCGAAAATATCATCTCATGAATAAATTTAGTACTTATGTATCACACAAATAAAGTCCAAGGAAAATTTCCAGATTTGTAGCAGCAAATATCATCTGTTGCAGAGCAGTTTAGACGACTTTGATGGGATGGATTACTTTTATCTACATGTATATACACTGTACTTGTGAAATTATAATCCATTTTGATTAGTGTCTTAGAGTTTTCCAAGTTGAACAGAATCATTCTAATTCAATTTTTTCTGGTTCTTCTGTAATTAATTTCATTTGCTGCCGTATCTGAACTTACCGTAATGCTGTATTCTCATGTAGAATTTGTAAACTGCAGATCTATTATATAACAGAAATATCCTCCCTCAATGAGAAGCCAACCTTTTATGTTTGATGCCAAATCTTGTTTGATCTAATGCACACTAAAATTGTCAAATTAAAATGACAGATTTGTATACACAAACTCATGTTTTGACATCATTCTGTAAGAATTAGACTTTTCTGAAAATTTCTGAAAATTTCTTTCATATATGAATTTTAACTTATTCTCTTATATTTGTCAAATAAGTGACTTGTTTACATCAAATGTTATAGGCCAGTTTTAAGATGTAAACAGACAGAATAACCCTAACCTTTGATCTTTTGGGGGTTAAGGAGCATAAATACTGGTCTACTGAACTGTGTCTAGATACATGTGTATCTGTGTCAGAGCACAACACACAATGTTGACCTACTGAACTGTGTCTAGATACATGTGTATCTGTGTCAGAGCACAACACACAATGTTGACCTACTGACATTGGTCTAGATACATGAATATCTGTGTCAGAGCACAACACACAATGTTGACCTACTGAACTGTGTCTAGATACATGTGTATCTGTGTCAGAGCACAACACACAATGTTGACCTACTGAACTGTGTCTAGATACATGTGTATCTGTGTCAGAGCACAACACACAATGTTGACCTACTGACATTGGTCTAGATACATGAATATCTGTGTCAGAGCACAACACACAATGTTGACCTACTGAACTGTGTCTAGATACATGTGTATCTGTGTCAGAGCACAACACACAATGTTGACCTACTGAACTGTGTCTAGATACATGTGTATCTGTGTCAGAGCACAACACACAATGTTGACCTACTGACATTGGTCTAGATACATGAATATCTGTGTCAGAGCACAACACACAATGTTGACCTACTGAACTGTGTCTAGATACATGTGTATCTGTGTCAGAGCACAACACACAATGTTGACCTACTGAACTGTGTCTAGATACATGTGTATCTGTGTCAGAGCACAACACACAATGTTGACCTACTGAACTATGTCTAGATACATGTGTATCTGTGTCAGAGCACAACACACAATGTTGACCTACTGACATTGGTCTAGATACATGAATATCTGTGTCAGAGCACAACACACAATGTTGACCTACTGACATTGGTCTAGATACATGTGTATCTGTGTCAGAGCACAACTCACGATGTTGACCTATTTAACTGTGTCTAGATACATGTGTATCTGTGTCAGAGCACAACTCACAATGTTGACCTACTGTGCTTTGTCTAGATGCATGTGTATCTCTGTCAGAGCACAACACACAATGTTGACCTGCTTATCTTGGTTTAGATACATGTATCTGTGTCAGAGCACAACACAATGTTGACCTGCTGAACTGTCTAGATACATGTGTATCTGTGTCAGAGCATAACACACAATGTTGACCTACTGACCTTGGTTAGACACATGTGTATCTGTGTCAGAGCACAACACACAATGTTGACCTGACGTTGGTCTAGATACTGTCTGTGTCAGAGCACATATACAATGTTGTACTGACCTTGGTGTCAGAGTGTCAGAGCAACACACAATGTTGACCTACTGACCTAGATGTGTCTAGAGCACATCATACAATGTTGACCTACTGACCTTGTCAGATCTGTGTCAGAGCACAACACACAATGTTGACCTACTGACGTTGGTCTAGATACATGTGTATCTGTGTCAGAGCACATCATACAATGTTGATCTACTGACGTTGGTCTAGATACATGTGTATCTGTGTCAGAGCACATCATACAATGTTGACCTACTGACCTTGGTCTAGACACATGTGTATCTGTGTCAGAGCACAACACACAATGTTGACCTACTGACATTAGTCTAGACACATGTGTATCTATGTCAGAACACATCATACAATGTTGACATACATGTATAAAGAACTACATTGTAATAAACAGTTTGAAAGCTAAAGATCAACACACTCCTCCCTCCAAAGGATTCAATAAATACACAATTTGCTGTGTTCAGTGAAACAAAATACACTTATTTTCAGATTTTTTTTTGGAAAATACCAAAAATATAAGACTGGCAAAATTGCTTAGAAGTACAGTGGAGCCTGGTCTATCTCAGTTATCATACCACTTTGCAAAAAAATAAAAAATCCCCTATTGAGAATTTCTTAATAGATATTGAATGAGTCTGGACCTTCATTAAAGAGACCACCTTGCTAATCAGAGGTTGAGGTTCAACTCTATTAAGTAAGTCTAGACCCTCCTTAAAAAGACTACCTCACTAATCAGACTACACTGATTCAGTCAGTTTGGAGGTCTTAATAGTGAGGTTCAGTGCTATTAAGTAAGTCTAGACCCTCCTTAAAAAGACTACCTCACTAATCAGACTACACTGATTCAGTCAGTTTGGAGGTCTTTATAGTGAGGTTCAACTCTATTAAGTAAGTCTAGACCCTCCTTAAAAAGACTACCTCACTAATCAGACTACACTGATTCAGTCAGTTTGGAGGTCTTTATAGTGAGGTTCAGTGCTATTAAGTAAGTCTATAGACCATCATTAAAAAGACTACCTCATTAATCAGACTACACTGATTCAGTCAGTTTGGAGGTCTTTATAGTGAGGTTCAGTGCTATTAAGTAAGTCTAGACCCTCCTTAAAAAGACTACCTCATTAATCAGACTACACTGATTCAGTCAGTTTGGAGGTCTTTATAGTGAGGTTCAACTCTATTAAGTAAGTCTATAGACCATCATTAAAAAGACTACCTCATTAATCAGACTACACTGAGTCAGTCAGTTTGGAGGTCTTTATAGTGAGGTTCAGTGCTATTAAGTAAGTCTATAGACCCTCCTTAAAAAGACTACCTCATTAATCAGACTACACTGATTCAGTCAGTTTGGAGGTCTTTATAGTGAGGTTCAACTCTATTAAGTAAGTCTATAGACCTCATTAAAAAGACTACCTCACTAATCAGACTACATGAGTCAGTCAGTTTGGAGGTCTTAATAGTGAGGTTCAGTGCTATTAAGTAAGTCTATAGACCATCATTAAAAAGACTACCTCACTAATCAGACTACATTGAGTCAGTCAGTTTGGAGGTCTTAATAGTGAGGTTCAGTGCTATTAAGTAAGTCTATAGACCATCATTAAAAAGACTACCTCACTAATCAGACTACACTGAGTCAGTCAGTTTGGAGGTCTTAATAGTGAGGTTCAGTGCTATTAAGTAAGTCTATAGACCCTCCTTAAAAAGACTACCTCACTAATCAGACTACATTGAGTCAGTCAGTTTGGAGGTCTTTATAGTGAGGTTCAGTGCTATTAAGTAAGTCTATAGACCATCCTTAAAAAGACTACCTCATTAATCAGACTACATTGATTCAGTCAGTTTGGAGGTCTTAATAGTGAGGGTTCAACTCTATTAAGTAAGTCTATAGACCCTCCTTAAAAAGACTACCTCATTAATCAGACTACACTGAGTCAGTCAGTTTGGAGGTCTTAATAGTGAGGTTCAGTGCTATTAAGTAAGTCTATAGACCCTCCATTAAAAAGACTACCTCACTAATCAGACTACATTGAGTCAGTCAGTTTGGAGGTCTTAATAGTGAGGTTCAGTGCTATTAAGTAAGTCTATAGACCCTCCTTAAAAAGACTACCTCATTAATCAGACTACATTGAGTCAGTCAGTTTGGAGGTCTTTATAGTGAGGTTCAGTGCTATTAAGTAAGTCTATAGACCATCATTAAAAAGACTACCTCACTAATCAGACTACATTGAGTCAGTCAGTTTGGAGGTCTTAATAGTGAGGTTCAGTGCTATTAAGTAAGTCTATAGACCATCATTAAAAAGACTACCTCATTAATCAGACTACATTGAGTCAGTCAGTTTGGAGGTCTTAATAGTGAGGTTCAGTGCTATTAAGTAAGTCTATAGACCATCATTAAAAAGACTACCTCACTAATCAGACTACACTGAGTCAGTCAGTTTGGAGGTCTTTATAGTGAGGTTCAGTGCTATTAAGTAAGTCTAGACCCTCCTTAAAAAGACTACCTCATTAATCAGACTACACTGATTCAGTCAGTTTGGAGGTCTTTATAGTGAGGTTCAGTGCTATTAAGTAAGTCTATAGACCATCATTAAAAAGACTACCTCACTAATCAGACTACACTGATTCAGTCAGTTTGGAGGTCTTTATAGTGAGGTTCAGTGCTATTAAGTAAGTCTATAGACCATCATTAAAAAGACTACCTCATTAATCAGACTACATTGAGTCAGTCAGTTTGGAGGTCTTAATAGTGAGGTTCAGTGCTATTAAGTAAGTCTATAGACCATCATTAAAAAGACTACCTCATTAATCAGACTACATTGAGTCAGTCAGTTTGGAGGTCTTTATAGTGAGGTTCAGTGCTATTAAGTAAGTCTAGACCCTCCTTAAAAAGACTACCTCACTAATCAGACTACACTGATTCAGTCAGTTTGGAGGTCTTAATAGTGAGGTTCAGTGCTATTAAGTAAGTCTATAGACCATCATTAAAAAGACTACCTCATTAATCAGACTACACTGAGTCAGTCAGTTTGGAGGTCTTAATAGTGAGGTTCAGTGCTATTAAGTAAGTCTATAGACCATCATTAAAAAGACTACCTCATTAATCAGACTACATTGAGTCAGTCAGTTTGGAGGTCTTAATAGTGAGGTATTAAGTAAGTCAGACCCTCCTTAAAAAGACTACCTCATTAATCAGTAACTGTTCTATAGACCATGCTATTAAAGTCTAAGACCATCTACCTACCACTAATCAGACTACATTGAGTCAGTCAGTTTGGAGGTCTTTATAGTGAGGTTCAGTGCTATTAAGTAAGTCTATAGACCCTCCTTAAAAAGACTACCTCATTAATCAGACTACATTGAGTCAGTCAGTTTGGAGGTCTTTATAGTGAGGTTCAACTCTATTAAGTAAGTCTATAGACCATCATTAAAAAGACTACCTCATTAATCAGACTACATTGAGTCAGTCAGTTTGGAGGTCTTTATAGTGAGGTTCAACTCTATTAAGTAAGTCTATAGACCATCATTAAAAAGACTACCTCATTAATCAGACTCAGACTCAGTCAGTTTGAGTCTTAATAATGAGGTTCAGTGCTATTAAGTAAGTCTATAGACCATCATTAAAAAGTACCTCATTATAGACTACACTGATTCAGTCCAGTTTGGAGGTATTTATAGTGAGTCAGTGCTATTAAGTAAGTCTAGACCATCATTAAAAAGACTACCTCATTAATCAGACTACATTGAGTCAGTCAGTTTGGAGGTCTTTATAGTGAGGTTCAGTGCTATTAAGTAAGTCTAGACCTTCCTTAAAAAGACTACCTCACTAATCAGACTACATTGAGTCAGTCAGTTTGGAGGTCTTAATAATGAGGTTCAGTGCTATTAAGTAAGTCTATAGACCATCATTAAAAAGACTACCTCATTAATCAGACTACATTGAGTCAGTCAGTTTGGAGGTCTTTATAGTGAGGTTCAGTGCTATTAAGTAAGTCTAGACTATAAAAAGACCACCTCATTAAAAAGACTACCAGTCAGGTCTTTATAGTGAGGTTCAGTGCATTAAGTAAGTCTAGACCACCTCATGATCAGACTACATTGAGTCAGTCAGTTTGGAGGTCTTAATAGTGAGGTTCAGTGCTATTAAGTAAGTCTAGAGACCATCATTAAAAAGACTACCTCACTAATCAGACTACATTGAGTCAGTCAGTTTGGAGGTCTTAATAATGAGGTGTGCTAGGTAAGTCTATAGTGACTATTTAAGATAAGGAGGTCTTTATAGTGACCAGTCATTAAAAGTCTAGACCTTCCTTAAAAAGACTTAAATCAGACTACACTGATTCAGTCAGTTTGGAGGTCTTAATAATGAGGTTCAGTGCTATTAAGTAAGTCTATAGACCATCATTAAAAAGACTACCTCATTAATCAGACTACACTGATTCAGTCAGTTTGGAGGTCTTAATAGTGAGGTTCAGTGCTATTAAGTAAGTCTATAGACCATCATTAAAAAGACTACCTCATTAATCAGACTACATTGAGTCAGTCAGTTTGGAGGTCTTAATAGTGAGGTTCAGTGCTATTAAGTAAGTCTAAGTCTAATCAGACTACACTGATTAAAAAGGAGGTCTTTATAGTGAGGTTCAGTGCATTAAGTAAGTCTAGACCCTAAAAAGACTACCTCACTAAATCAGACTACACTGATCAGTCAGTTTGGAGGTCTTTATAGTGAGGTTCAGTGCTATTAAGTAAGTCTATAGACCATCATTAAAAAGACTACCTCACTAATCAGACTACATTGAGTCAGTCAGTTTGGAGGTCTTAATAGTGAGGTTCAGTGCTATTAAGTAAGTCTATAGACCCCTCCTTAAAAAGACTACCTCACTAATCAGACTACACTGATTCAGTCAGTTTGGAGGTCTTAATAGTGAGGTTCAGTGCTATTAAGTAAGTCTAGACCCTCCTTAAAAAGACTACCTCACTAATCAGACTACACTGATTCAGTCAGTTTGGAGGTCTTTAATAGTGAGGTTCAGTGCTATTAAGTAAGTCTATAGACCATCATTAAAAAGACTACCTCACTAATCAGACTACATTGAGTCAGTCAGTTTGGAGGTCTTTATAGTGAGGTTCAGTGCTATTAAGTAAGTCTATAGTGAGGTTCATTAATCAGACTACATTGAGTCAGTCATTTGGAGTATAGTGAGGTTCAGTGCTATAGAAGTCTATCATTAAAAAGACTACCTCACTAATCAGACTACATTGAGTCAGTCAGTTTGGAGGTCTTTATAGTGAGGTTCAGTGCTATTAAGTAAGTCTATAGACCATCATTAAAAAGACTACCTCACTAATCAGACTACATTGATTCAGTCAGTTTGGAGGTCTTAATAGTGAGGTTCAGTGCTATTAAGTAAGTCTATAGACCATCATTAAAAAGACTACCTCATTAATCAGACTACATTGAGTCAGTCAGTTTGGAGGTCTTTATAGTGAGGTTCAGTGCTATTAAGTAAGTCTATAGACCATCATTAAAAAGACTACCTCATTAATCAGACTACATTGAGTCAGTCAGTTTGGAGGTCTTTATAGTGAGGTTCAACTCTATTAAGTAAGTCTATAGACCATCATTAAAAAGACTACCTCATTAATTAGACTACATTGATTCAGTCAGTTTGGAGGTCTTTATAGTGAGGTTCCACTGTATACTCTTTGGTGTTTGACCTGTAAGCATATTGATATGTATAAAGCTGGCTATACAAAAATAAATAAACTTGGTTTATAACATTGAAAAGTAAAATTGATTTAGTATTATTTAAACAGAAATAGATGTATTTATGCATTTATTTACTATATTTCCAAGCTGTCTATCAGGTGAATTTAACTAAAGTGACCTTCATTAAGTTTACCTTATAATGTATTATAAAAACTGTCATTAACCTTCAGACATGTTTGATGTATTTTACATATTCCCAAATGATGCTCTAGTATATCTCTGAACATGATGAAGCTTTAGATGAGGCCAGTACAATGTACATGTAATTGGGTGCAGATTCTTTGCCTCATTAGAGTCCCCGTAAGTTGTGTTTAATTATCATTGATTTTTCAAACTATTTGTATTAAAGTACACAATACTATGCAGTATGAATTACATTGATTATTGGAAAATTGATGTTTCTGAAGCAAAATAAATTGTTTAAGTGAGGTTATATATTGATATAGTATATATTTTATATGGACAAACTACATGTAACTGAACATCAAGCATTCTGATATATCACTTATTAAGAACATTTTCAGTATTTATTCTTTCAGACAACATCTGATTCATTTGTATGGCAATAAAAAGTCATGTATGAGACAAGACGAAAATTTATTCTAGAAAATGTGATCACTGATAGAAAGAAAAGAGTTGTGAGTTCAAAAATAAACATGGGAGTCCCACTATTTGTAATCAGGGAAAGTAAATCAAATTAGTGTTCAAGAATCCATTTTCATTTGTATTCATCTCTGGTGGCCGTTCTAGAGGTATACTGAATGCTTAAGTTGCCAGTTTGTGTTAAGATAAGATTTGCTGTCTCTTCAGGACTTTTAGTCCAAGTGCTTCCTTTGCAATGGAATGAAGGTCATATTTTATAACCTTGCATAAACATTTCATTGCAACTCATTATCTATTTAAACATGTGTGGCTGTAAGAAGCCTGATCAATAGAGTAGTAACTTGTAAGACTGTTACATCTATAAACCAAGACTTGATAGACTTGGTATACATGTACTTGAAGGACTGTTATATGTATAAACCAAGACTTGATATACTTGTAGGGCTGTTACATGTATAAACCAAGATTTGATAGACTTGTAGGGCTGTTACATGTATAAACCAAGATTTGATAGACTTGTAGGGCTGTTACATGTATAAACCAAGATTTGATATACTTGTAGGACTGTAACATGTATAAATAAAGATTTGATATACTTGTAGGGCTGTTACATGTATCAACCAAGACTTGATATACTTGTAGGGCTGTTACATGTATAAATAAAGACTTGATATCCTTGTAGGACTGTTACATGTATAAATAAAGACTTGATATCCTTGTAGGACTGTTACATGTATAAATAAAGACTTGATATACTTGTAGGACTGTTACATGTATAAATAAAGACTTGATATCCTTGTAGGACTGTTACATGTATAAATAAAGACTTGATATACTTGTAGGACTGTTACATGTATAAATAAAGACTTGATATCCTTGTAGGACTGTAACATGTATCGACCAAGACTTGATATCCTTGTAGGACTGTAACATGTATCAACCAAGACTTGATATACTTGTAGGACTGTTACATGTATAAATAAAGACTTGATATCCTTGTAGGACTGTAACATGTATAAATAAAGACTTGATATCCTTGTAGGACTGTAACATGTATAAATAAAGACTTGATATCCTTGTAGGACTGACATGTATAAATAAAGACTTGATATACTTGTAAGACTGTTACATGTATAAATAAAGACTTGATATCCTTGTAGGACTGACATGTATTGATATATCCTTGTAGGACTGTAACATGTATCAACCAAGACTTGATATCCTTGTAGGACTGTAACATGTATCAACCAAGACTTGATATACTTGTAGGACTGTTACATGTATAAATAAAGACTTGATATCCTTGTAGGACTGTAACATGTATAAATAAAGACTTGATATCCTTGTAGGACTGTTACATGTATAAATAAAGACTTGATATACTTGTAAGACTGTTACATGTATAAATAAAGACTTGATATCCTTGTAGGACTGTAACATGTATAAATAAAGACTTGATATCCTTGTAGGACTGTAACATGTATCAACCAAGACTTGATATCCTTGTAAGACTGTTACGTATATAAACCCAGAATTGATATACTTGTAAGAATGTTACGTGTATAAACCAAGACTTGATATCCTTGTAGGACTGTTACATCTGTAAACCAAGACTTGATATCCTTGTAGGACTGTTACATCTATAAACCAAGACTTGATATATTTGTAGGGCTGTTACATGTATCAACCAAGACTTGGTATACTTGTACTTGCAGGACTGTTATATGTATAAACCAAGACTTGATGTATTCTCTAACTTAATTTTCGATAGGGAAGAACCCCAAATCATCTCTAAGAAAATATAATGAAAACCTATCTTCAGATGCCATCAAATTTCATAGTGAAATTTAATTCTCCAAGATAGGTAATTAATTTGAAAGAACAGCTAATGGCTTAAACAAGAGGACAGTGCACCTAGCTGACTATGCTCTCATGACTGATTCCACTGGTCTTTGTACCCTCTAACTAAAATTATCCCTTGTTTAACCCAGTTGACTAGATCCTCAATACAGAATCTCCTTGTCGATGTACCCTCTAACTAAAATTATCCCTTGTTTCACCCAGTTGACTAGACTCTCATGATGGATTCCCCTCTTCCATGTACCCTGTTACTAGGATTATCCTTTCTTTTACCCAGTTGACATGACTCTCAATACAGATTCTCCTTGTCTGTACACCCTTAAACCTAGATTATCCCTTGTTTCACCCAGTTGACTAGACTGTCAATATAGATTCTCCTTGTCTGTTTACTCTTTAATCTAGATTATCCTTTGTTTCACCCAGTTGACTAGACTGTCAATACAGATTCTTCTTGTCTGTATACCCTTTAACCCAGATTATCCCCTGTTTCACCGAGTTGACTAACTCTTAAGCGCCCTCTTACATCCAGGATCCTCCAGAGAGGTTGAAGGCAAAGTGATGATAAAACGTGTCACTCCTATTACAAATTGTTTTTGACCAATCGCAGGCAAGAACCTCACTGGAGTATGCTCAGTTGTGATTTCTGCCAATTTCAACGAAACTTTGCAAGAAATGCACTCCTGTGATGTAAAGCTTGTAAAATGAAGGGTCTAGGCAACAAAACCCTCTACTGAGACATTATTTAGGTTTATGAGAAGAAACATCATTTCTTTTGTAATAGGTTCACTTTACATATACATGTATCAGAATCTTGTAGAGTAATGGAGAGCAAGGGCTCCAGAAGAACTAGCATCAGTATCCTTGACATACACTGTCAGATGATCTATTAATATTGTAACCAGCTTGATTATATCATCTTCAATTTCTGTTTAAGATTTTAATGACTAGAAAAAACATCATTTGGTTTTCATAATATTGCCATTGATGTGTCAAGCAGCTGTAAGCAATAGGGATGTGGTAAAGTACTTTAACTGATTTGCATAATGAGTCATAATGAAGATTAAATACAATTCTCACTTAGACATACTGTCTTCTTTTTGATATACAAATTACACTCTATAACTTGATCCTAAGTTTATTTTGTGAGGATATTTGATGGTTGATGAAGGGTAGTGGTCTTTTTGCCTGGGTACATCTTAACCATGGTATCTGTAATAATTTGAAAGTCTTCACAATGATTTATCATTTGAGGTTGAATATAAATAAAATAGAACAAAAAACAATTCTGACCATACTCAATTCTATATTCCTGCCCTGCATATACCAGATTATAGTGACAGATTATAGTGACAGATTATATTGCCTGATTATAAGTACCAGATCATAGTTCCAGATTATAGTACCAGATTATGGTAGTAGATTATAGTCCAGATTATAGTACTAGATTATATTGCCAAATAATATTATCAGATTATGGTGCCAGATTATAGTGCAAGATTATAATACAAGATTATAGTGCAAGATTATAGTACCAGATTATATTGCCCGATTATAGTGTCAGATTATAATGCCAGATAATAGCAACAGATTGTAGTACCAGATTACAGTGACAGATTATAGTACCAGATTATATTGCCTGATTTATAAGTATCAGATTATAGTTCCAGTTTATAGTTCCAGATTAAAGTACCAGATTGTGCTACCAGATTATAGTTCCAGGTTATAGCACCAGATTATAATTCCATATTATATAATCAGACTATAGTGCCACATTATAGTACAAGATCATAGTGCGAGGTTATAATACAAGATTATAATGCCCAGAATATAGTGCCAGATGATAGTACCAAATTATAGAGTCAAATTATAGTACCAGATTATAGAGCCAGATTATAGTACCAGATCATAGTTCCAGATTATAGTACCAGATTATAGTGCCAGATTATAGTATTAGATTATATTGCCAAATAATATTATCAGATTATGGTGCCAGATTATAGTGCAAGATTATAATACAAGATTATAGTGCCAGATTATAGTACCAGATTATATTGCCCGATTATAGTGCCAGATTATAATGCCAGATAATAGCAATAGATTGTAGCACCAGATTATAGTGACAGATTATAGTACCAGATTATATTGCCTGATTATAAGTACCAGATTATAGTTCCAGATTAAAGAACCATATGGTGCTACCAGATTATAGTTCCAGGTTATAGTACCAGATCATATTGCCAGATTACAGTTCCAGGTTATAGCACCAGATTATAGTTCCATATTATACTATCAGACTATAGTGCCACATTATAGTACAAGATCATAGTGCCAGGTTATAATACAAGATTATAATGCCCAGAATATAGTGCCAGATGATAGTACCAAATTATAGTGCCAGATTATAGAGCCAGATTATGGTACGAGATTATAGTGCCAGATTATAGTACTAGAATATTGCCAAATAATAGTATCAGATTATGGTGCCAGATTATAGTGAAAGATTATAAGATTATAGTGCCAAATTATAGTATCAGATTATATTGCTCGATTATAGTGCCAGATTATAATGCCAGATAATAGCAACAGATTGTAGTATCAGATTATGGTGCCAGATTATAATGCCAGATAATAGCAACAGATTGTAGTATCAGATTATGGTGCCAGATTATAATGCCAGATAATAGCAACAGATTGTAGTATCAGATTATGGTGCCAGATTATAATGCCAGATAATAGCAACAGATTGTAGTATCAGATTATAGTACCAAATTATGATGTCATTATGACAGGCTTCAGTGGGAAAAGCAAAGCGTTGTATAACTGGATATTTAAGATGTCATTCTTACCAGCGTAATTATGATGTATTACCTCAAATTTAAAACTCATTCAAGTCAAGAAAAGATTTACACGTCTCAACATTAAAGCGATATGCTTTCACAATCATTATTTTTGTCCCCTGATATATAGTCGAAAATATGATAAAATGCGAGTTCAAATACATTATCAAACACGTAAAACGTTGTAAAAGATCGTCTTTTCAAAGTTATTTGTTTTATTTGAATTTAGTTTTTCGAGTACCTTAAGAAATCCAGCTGTTTTTCTGTATGAAATGACCTTTCAGATAAACTCTTTGGCCATATCAAATGTACTTTGTAATTCGCTCAGGGGAGGTGGTCTCGGTTTGGAATATGTTAAAGTCGACCGATTTTTATGTGTTTTTTAATTATTTTTAAAATAAAGGACGTGATTTTTATTGGAAAGTACATGCATTAATTAAAGTATTTGCTTTTCCACGCTATTGTAAATACCTGAAGAAAATCGAATGAACATATGAATAAATATATCAGGTCACTAAAAGAAATTTTTCCGATCTTTAATATTACTCTTAATGCTGACATTGACAAAATCAAAACAATATAACTGTGAAAAGTATGCGTACCTCATGTTTACAATTGTGTCGCCATATCAGGAGGAGTTGGGCAGTTCATAATCATATGTGTCAAGAATGATAAAGCTGAGAATGTGATTGGACGAGTTAAAAATGGGTCGAGTTCTGTGACCCGATATACCCGGCACGTGGACAATTTCAGAAACGAATGTTTTGAAACAACGAAAAAGATTAACGTTGCCAATTTAGGTATGAAATCATTATGTACAAAAATAACGCAAAGGGTAATAAGAATAGAATGTATATTAACTGTTAATAGCACATGTTTATTGGTCACTCAGTAATCTTCGTAAAAAATTACCGAAAATTCATTTGCAATGCTCAAACTATGGCGGGCAAAAATTACTGATATTACGGGTTACATTTGGCAAGATTGTTGCAATTTTACATGTGCACTTGTTATTCTAACTACCAGATGGTCTCTTTGGTATATATTTGAGATAGAATATCACATAAAATGGGCATGTAAAATTGTTCACCTATCGCTTTAAGCTTACATGCTGCATTGTACATTTACAAAATCAAGTCATGGCTTGGAGTATGAATAACTAGATTTGCATTGTACATGTATGGACATTGAAGAAAAGACCAAATGAAAATGGTGAATATATTTCTTCGCTATTGATAACTAGATTTTCTTGTGGAATAACATAAGAAAAACTTGAGAACAAAAACAGTTTACTAGATATTACTGTTGTACACATGGACCAGTTACTCTTATAAATTATCCTGTTTCAAGTTGGCTAAAACACAGATATAAAGTAATGGGATCGAAAAAGTCAATAGTTTATCCCTTAAAAACCCAAACCAGTCAATATACATTGATATCCAAATTTCGTATTTAACTAACTAAACTCTGTGACTGTTGTAAGAATAGACAAGATAAAAAAACTGAATGTCATATATACAGGTTATAAAAATTATACTGACTTCAAAAGATTACAAATTAAGTGAAACTAGCATTTATTTATTGATCTATTACATGGACATATATAAATTCCAAATGGAAAATTTAAAAAGACACCATTTTTCTCAAATTCAGTGTGTCAAAACATACCAGTACAACTTAGTTTTCTACTCTTTACATGTATACATCACTGAAAACTGTTTTCCAGTAAAAGTGTTCCTTAAATATCTTTTTATTGGTTATAGAGGCTTCTGAATCAGAAGAAGAAAAATCTAGCTGTTACCTTTAATTTGACATTTAGATAAACATGGATCAACATTTTGTAATTCAGTAATAACAATTTTTATACTTATGTGAATTCAATATATATCCTAGCTGACTAGAAATTTAAGACACCACAGACTTTGTGTATTATGTTTCAGTGACTGAAATATTAAGTTACCTGTGCAATAATAGCTTTTGAGTTGTCAATTGTGACAAGAATTTATTCCTTACTTGTTTTTCTTTGAATTTAACTGTGGAGAGAGGGGATACTAAATCCTCCATAACACCTGATCTCACCTTTGGGTTTTTCGCAGTCTGTGTTTGTCTAATATTCACCTTATTTATATATCATCTCCTGAAATGCCTGATGTTTGATACTTTGGTATCTGAGATTTTTTAATATTTGGTTTTACTTGCCACTTATCTCTTTACAGACTTAATGTCCTTTATTGTGGTACAGTTTCTTTGCCATCACTCTAGTCTCTCTATTTCTCAACAGAATTTCATGAAACAAAAAAATGTATGTTTAGCATGTGTGTAATTTGAACTTTGGTGCAGCTTGCCTCCTTATTGAGTTGTTGACCTTTGCTGCAATTGGATTCATATCACTTGTGAATGCCTTGTTTATTTTATGTTTTTTTCAAGTTTTGTGTGTGTTTATCTTTCATTTCATGCATATGTAATTCATGTGCAAATTGTCCTTAATTTTAACAAATTTTAAAATTTGTTTTAGGACATCTGTATTGATGATATGTAAGACATACTTTGGGTTGTTATTTTACAATATTTGTTGTCTGGTGAAGATTCTGTAAAGTAAGCACTGCATCCTTTCAGATCAATGGCTTACATTCTATAAATCCTTTGGGATGTTATCAGCTTAGGGATTAGAGCATTATATTTTAAATCACATCACTTCACACCTCTAAACAGCAATCAGCTAGATTATTGGAGAGTTAGCAAACCCACCTGTAGATATTTGGTGGAATTTTTCAAAACCTAGCTTGTGTATTGTAAATGTAATTGATATTCTCCTCTGATGACCAATACTGAAAATCTTGTTGAATGTGACCTAAAACACTGATAAATCAAAAGAGTAAATATTAATTACAAGTAGTCGGTAACAGAATATGATTTGCCAACTTCAAATATTATTCAACTTTGTTTTGTCCAAGTGAAAAAGTTATAGGTTTTGTCTGTGTCAGTTAAGCTGTCAGTCAGTTTATCTGTCCATCTGTCAGTCAGTCCATCAGTTAGTCAGTTCATCTGTCAGTCAGTCCATTTGTCACTCAGTCCATCTGTCAGTCAGTTCATCTGTCAGTCAGTCCATCTGTCAGATTGTCAGTTCATCTGTCAGCCCAACTGTCAGTCAGTTCATCTGTCAGCCAGTCCATCTGTCAGACTCCATCGGTCAGTCAGTCTATCTGTCTGTGTCAGTCCATCTGTATATTAGTCCATCTGTTAGTTCATCCATAAGTCAGTCCATCAGTAAATCAGTCCATCTGTCCAGCCTGGCCTATCTGTCCATCTGTTATTCAGTCCAGTTTATCCATCTGTCCTAGCTCTCCATCTGTCACTCAGTTCACCTGTCAGTCTGACCATCAATTCATCTGTCAGTCTGTCCATCTGTCTATCAGTCAGTCTGTCAGTCAGTTCATCTGTTAGTCAGTCTATCTGTCAGTCAGTCAATCTCTCAGTCAGTTCATCCACTTAATGTTTTGGTTTAAGTTTTGTAATAATCTACTATTCACTTGATTATGGTCCTCAGGTAAGAGACATGTATTGATTTACTGATATTTACACAATGGCTGTGGTCATCCAATGCTTTACCAACTGATGAAAACTTACACTTGTAGGTGAGTAGTGAAAACATCAATTAAAATAGTATTTTGATGTCATTTTTTATGATTTTTGTACTTGTTGCCTCTGACACTTCTATACCATTTGTGTACCAAATTATAAAGAGCTCAAGTCAAGCATGATCACTTGGATGTAATTCTGAAGTTATGCATTGCTTATTCTTATTTACACCTTACACCTATGTCAGTTTGCAATTTATAAATACTGTTGCTAACCCCATTTTTATTGAAAGATGATAGAAATATCAGTTTCATATGGAAAAACCAATAACCTTCCATTAGTAACTATTTATTTTTCCCACCAAATCAGCTTAATTTTAAACCAGGCTCAAACTGGTGCTACATGTATTTAGAAGTTAAAAGATCTAGAGAAGTTGATGTAACAGATAACACACCATCCACTTGTCTGTGTAGGTCTTATCTATGTAGGTCTTACCTGTGTGAGATGTCGGTGTAATATATACCCAACCACTTGTCTGTTATGGTCTTATCTATGTAGGTCTTACCTGTGTGAGATGTCGGTGTAATATACCCCAACCATTTGTCTGTTTAGGTCTTATCTATGTAGGTCTTACCTGTGAGAGATGTAGGTGTAATATACCCCAACCACTCTTCTGTGTAGGTCTTGTCTATGTAGGTCTTACCTGTGTGAGATGTCGGTGTAATATACCCCAACCACTCTTCTGTGTAGGTCTTATCTATGTAGGTCTTACCTGTGTGAGATGTCGGTGTAATATATACCCAACCACTTGTCTGTTATGGTCTTATCTATGTAGGTCTTACCCGTGAGAGATGTCGGTGTAATATACCCCAACCATTTGTCTGTTTAGGTCTTATCTATGTAGGTCTTACCTGTGTGAGATGTAGGTGTAATATACCCCAACCACTCTTCTGTGTAGGTCTTATCTATGTAGGTCTTACCTGTGTGAGATGTAGGTGTAATATATCCCAACCACTTGTCTGTTATGGGCTTATCTATGTAGGTCTTACCTGTGTAAGATGTCAGTGGAAGATATCTTAACCACTTGTCTGTGTAGATCTTACCTGTGTGAGATGTCATTGTAAATTTCTTCAGTGACCTGTACAAGGTTTCATCAGAAATTATCAAATTTTGGAGGTTAAGGATTTGCTGAATTTTGTTGTTGTTGATTTCATACCATAAATAATAGAAACCCTGCTGATTTGATTTTTTTTGTTTTTTGTTTTATGCCATACTCAACAATCTTTCAGTCATATGATGGCATCCAGTTTTTATTGGTGGAGGAGAAACCTGGGTTACCTGGGTAAAGACCACCAACCTTCCGCAAGTAAACTGGCAAACTTTTCCACATAATTCGAAACGACCCTAGTGGGATTCGAACCAGAGGTGAGAGGCCTTGTGATTTAAAGCACAATGCTCTAACCACTCGGCCACGGAGGCCCCCAGAAACACTGTTAATTACATAGGTGCTGTCATTTACATGAAGTATAGGAACTTGTTCACCTTCATATTGGTAGAAATACAAAACAATGACCAGTTCATTCAGTTCAACATGATGACCAGTATGTATGTACCTTTTTTCTTGATCAGATAGTTTTGCCGTCATTCTGAGACTATGATAATTAACAAAAACTAAACACACACCCAAACAGGAAGTCATCTCAAACAAATCTCTGAACCTTTCTGTCATATAAATCACAGATTTTTAGGACTTTAGACTGTTTGATATTCTTAGATAAATAGAATTTTCCTTCAAAGAACACTGTTTTTAGAATATCTGATAAGAGCAGAATAAGATACACTTATATACAGAATCTAAAATAAGATGGAAGGTTAGTCACATGTAGAGAGCTGCAGTGTGCTGCTGTGATATGTGCAAATAGCACAGTGTGCATGATACATCTGCTGCAGAGATGAAACACAGATTACTGCTATACTTTATTTGATATATACACATTACAAGGACCTCTTGTAGTGGTATCTTACAAACAATCAATCAATTTCATCTACAGGTGTGCTTTGTTATGGTAGAACTGTCGTTTTGTATTATCGTACCTGTGCATGTTCAACTCGCGATTCCACACATGGTTTTTGTCAGTTTGTTGTTAAAATATACAAGTACATCACTCTGATTCTGACAAACCATACAAGATGTGCCATAATTATTTAGCTATACTTAGTATGTACAATGTATGTATTCAAATATAATCAGGGGTCTGTAGTCATCTAGTGCCACCAATAAGGGTTCTTTAGCCACCTAGCCCATCAAATGTATGAACTGTACTTCAATACATGTATGTACATGTATTAAATACAATCAGGGTTATTTAGCCATCTAGCCCATCAGTTGTATAAACTCTACTTCAGTATGTATGTACATCAATGACAAGGTCCAGTTCAGCTGTGTTTAAAGGGATGGACAAGTAAACATATGTTTTAGATTGATAACCCTGGTGGTTCTGGGGTAGACCATCCAACTCTCAGAGTCTCACACATAGATTCCAGGTTGGAATCTGGGTCAGTGTTTGTTCACTAACAGTTTTCCTGTAATAGGTATTGTTTGTTCACAAACAGTTTTCCTGTAACAGGTATTGATTGCTCATTAACAGTTTTCCTGTAACAGATGTTGTTTGTTCACTAGCAGTTTTCCTATAACAGATGTTGTTTGTTCACTAACAGTTTTCCTGTAACAGGTATTGTTTGTTCACTAACAGTTTTACCTATAATAGGTGTTGTTTGTTCACTAACAGTTTTCCTGTAACAGGTATTGTTTGTTGATTAACAGTTTTTCTGTAACAGGTGTTGTTTGTTCACTAACAGTTTTCCTGTAACAGATGTTGTTTGTTCACTAACAGTTTTCCTGTAACAGATGTTGTTTGTTCACTAACAGTTTTCCTATAACAGATGTTGTTTGTTCACTAACAGTTTTCCTATAACAGATGTTGTTTGTTCACTTACAGTTTTCCTGTAACAGGTATTGTTTGTTCACTAACAGTTTTCCTATAACAGATGTTGTTTGTTCACTAACAGTTTTTCTATAACAGGTGTTGTTTGTTCACTAACAGTTTTCCTATAACAGGTGTTGTTTGTTCACTAACAGTTTTCCTGTAACAGGTGTTGTTTGCTCACTCACAGTACTTTTATTAACAGGTGTTGTTTGCTCACTCACAGTACTTTTATTAACAGGTGTTATTTGTCACTTGTCAGTTACTAGAGTATTGTATAATTTTATTAAAACTTAGGATGTTTCCAAAAATACAATCTTTTTCTACAGAATTGCTTGAAATGGATAAAAAACGATTTTTCAAAATGTGGGAGGTATATATATAGCACTGTATGGTTTCTTCATTGTTTGTTCAGAATGTAACAGGCATGGTGAACCAGGTAACATATGTAAACAACGCCTACAGTAAAAAAAAAGAGACTGAAGTTTGAACCCCACACTAATCATTTACTTTGTACAAAAGGCAATAGATTAACTTGTCAAGTGAAATTTACATGTACATAAAATTTTCTATTGGTGAAATGTTGAAAGATTGGAATTAAAAAAGGGAGTAAAAATGTAATTACGTCTAGGTTTGTGAGACCTGTTCAGCTCATTTGATAGCGTACAGGAAGTGTTGACATCCCTGTGTGACTGTACAGTTCTTATTAAGGAAATCTTATCTATGTAAAACTATCTTGTATATCAGCTTATCTGTAATGTAAAATCAATGGACATGTATGTATGAATAACAGCACAAATGTCTGCAAGTGTTGGTGAATTCAAACAGAAATGCCAAGTGGAAATGCACAGTTTCTGACAAACCTTAGGTTGATGTAGATCCTTTAATGTCCCTTAACGTACATATAACAGCATTTGCCCCTTGATGTACAGTATTGGAGCATGTAAAGCTTCTTATATACACGTAACAGCATGCTGTTTCTATTAGATTTTAGATTATATGTATTTTGTGTACAACAGGACAAAAGATGAAATCATGCCAGTATAGACTAAGACTAAAACATGTAAAAATATAAATAAACTGAATAACTAAATAAGTCAACAAAGCTTTTGTTCCATTCTAAAAGGTACAAATTTACCATGGAGTCCGCTGAGACTAATCAATGTGCTGTAAAATTTCAAACTTAAAAATATTTCATAACATCCAGATGTTTTAACTAAATGTACTTCAGTTAGTGTGAAGTTCTGACATAATGCTTACTATTACAGTTACATTGATGAATGTCAAAATCAGCATCAAGTAAACCATGTCAGATGTGTTAATCAAATGAAAACAATCACTTTTTGTGGGGTTAATTAGAAACAGGCAACACAATGTCTTCATGTTGTGATATAAAACATATTGCTGTGGAAAATGTATGTGACATATTTAGTCTGTGCTGCCATGAGAGTAACACATGTATTCCATGAAAATGATATACAATGATATAGGCCTACACACTTTTAACATCATTTTCTTGTATCCAAATTTGATTAAATGATGTCGAATATAGTTTTAATACAATTCAGATATAAAGTTCAATTGACATGTGATATATGAAAATTGTAAAATAAATCTCCAGTTTATTTGATCATTATCCTGAAGACTAAAACCTTGTTTATACTGTATAAGTATACATATATCACAGTCCTACATTTAGTGCTGTATTTTATGATTCAATACAACTCGTGGAGCATATGTATCTGCAAAATACACAAGGGAGAAGTCTGTAACATTGCATGTATGAAATACATTTGGGAAACATCCATAATTGTGTATAAATTCACAAGAAGAAGCAACAGAACAATAATAACCAAGTTTGTATGGAATATTTATGTGAACAACATAGATTTAATTAAGCTTGATTCTGTACTGCATGTACTGTTGAACATGTCTGCCTCAGATGATATTAGTGATTCTGTGTATGTCTGACTCAAATGATATTTGTAATTCTGTACACCATGCCTGACTCAGATAAATGATGTTTGTAATTCTGTACAACATGTCTGCTTCAGATGATATTAGTGATTCTGTACATGTTTGACTTAATTGATATTTGTAATTCTGTACACCATGTCTGCCTCAGATGATATACAATTAGTGATTCTGTACATGTCTGACTCAAATGATATTTGTAATTCTATACAACATGTCTGCCTCAGATGATATTAGTGATTCTGTACATGTCTGACTCAAATGATATTTGTAATTCTGTACACCATGTCTGACTCAGATAGATGATGTTTGTGATTCTATACAACATGTCTGCCTCAGATAGTGATTCTGTACATGTTGACTTTAATGATATTTGTATTCTGTACAACATGTCTGCCTCAGATGATATTAGTGATTCTGTACATGTCTGACTCAAATGATATTTGTAATTCTGTACACCATGCCTGACTCAGATAAATGATGTTTTTAATTATGTACAACATGTCTGCTTCAGATGATATTAGTGATTCTGTACATGTCTGACTCAAATGATATTTGTAATTCTGTACACCATGTCTGACTCAGATAGATGATGTTTGTGATTCTATACAACATGTCTCAATCAGATGATATTAGTGATTCTGTACATGTCTGACTCAAATGATATTTGTAATTCTGTACAACATGTCTGCCTCAGATGATATTAGTGATTCTGTACATGTCTGACTCAAATGATATTTGTAATTCTGTACACCATGCCTGACTCAGATAAATGATGTTTTTAATTATGTACAACATGTCTGCTTCAGATGATATTAGTGATTCTGTACTTGTCTGACTCAAATGATATTTGTAATTCTGTACACCATGTCTAACTCAGATGAATGATGCTTGTGATTCTGCACAACATGTCCGACTCAAATGATGTTTGTAATTCTGTACAACATCTCTGACTCTGATACACAATATTAGTGATTCTGTACAACATGTCTGACTCTGATGATGTTTGTGATTCTGTACAACATGTCTGACTCAGATAATATTAGTGATTCTGTACAACATGTCTGACTGTGATGATATTAGTGATTCTGTACAACATGTCTGACTCTGATAATATTAGTGATTCTCTACAACATGTCTGACTCTGATGATGTTTGTGATTCTGTACAACATGTCTGACTCTGATGATGTTTGTGATTCTGTACAACATGTCTGACTGTGATTTTATTAGTGATTCTGTACAACATGTCTGACTGTGATGATGTTTGTGATTCTGTACACCATGTCTGACTCAGATAGATGATGTTTGTGATTCTATACAACATGTCTGCCTCAGATGATATTAGTGATTCTGTACATGTCTGACTCAAATGATATTTGTAATTCTGTACACCATGTCTAACTCAGATAGATGATGTTTGTGATTCTATACAACATGTCTGCCTCAGATGATATTAGTGATTCTGTACATGTCTGACTCAAATGATATTTGTAATTCTGTACACCATGCCTGACTCAGATAAATGATGTTTGTGATTCTATACAACATGTCTGCTTCAGATGATATTAGTGATTCTGTACATGTCTGACTCAAATGATATTTGTAATTCTGTACACCATGTCTAACTCAGATGAATGACGCTTGTGATTCTGCACAACATGTCCGACTCAAATGATGTTTGTAATTCTGTACAACATCTCTGACTCTGATACACAATATTAGTGATTCTGTACAACATGTCTGACTCTGATGATGTTTGTGATTCTGTACAACATGTCTGACTCAGATGATATTAGTGATTCTGTACAACATGTCTGACTCAGATAATATTAGTGATTCTGTACAACATGTCTGACTGTGATGATATTAGTGATTCTGTACAACATGTCTGACTCTGATAATATTAGTGATTCTCTACAACATGTCTGACTCTGATGATGTTTGTGATTCTGTACAACATGTCTGACTCTGATGATGTTTGTGATTCTGTACAACATGTCTGACTGTGATTTTATTAGTGATTCTGTACAACATGTCTGACTGTGATGATGTTTGTGATTCTGTACAACATGTCTGACTGTGATGATATTAGTGATTCTGTACAACATGTCTGACTGTGATGATATTAGTGATTCTGTACAACATGTCTGACTGTGATGATGTTTGTGATTCTGTACAACATGTCTGACTGTGATGATATTAGTGATTCTGTACAACATGTCTGACTCTGATATATTGTGATTCTGTACTCATGTCTGACTTTGAAAGATATTAGTGATTCTGTACAACATGTCTGACTCTGATAATATTTGACAATGTACAACATGTCTGATTGTGATGATTTTTTGATGTTCTGTACAACATGTCTGACTCAGATAATATTAGTGATTCTGTACAACATGTCTGACTTTGATGATATTAGTGATTTTGTACAACATGTCAGACTCGGATAATGTTTGTGATTCTTAAGCTCGTTGATTTGTAAATGTTCAAATATACACACATATCTTGTGATTTGTTCTCTTCTGTTGAAAGACATGTCAGTGGAATATGACAAAATATTTGACAATTAAAAAAAAACATTAATGCTTTTTTCATGTTCAAAGGTATTTTCTGACTGTCTGGTTGTGATCTCAAAATTTGATTTTTGTGTAAACATGTGTTTAGTAATTACTTGATGAATCAAACATAGGTAGATCTACACTGACTGAAATCATCATGAATAACTCAAAAGAAATCTCAGTGTATATGAAAAAACTGGGTGTACATAGGTGTACATAAAGGACCCTGGGTGTATAAAAAAACTCTGGGTGTATATAAAGGACCCTTGGTGTGTAAAAAAACTCTGGGTGTATATATAGGACCCTTGGTGTGTAAAAAAAACTCTAGGTGTATATAAAAGACCCTAGGTGTGTAAAAAAACTCTGGGTGTATATAAAGGACCCTAGGTGTGTAAAAAAAACTCTAGGTGTATATAAAGGACCCATGGTGTGTAAAAAAAACTCTGGGTGTATATATAGGACCCTTGGTGTGTAAAAAAAATCTGGGTGTATATAAAGGACCCTTGGTGTGTAAAAAAAACTCTGGGTGTATATATAGGACCTTTGGTGTATAAAAAAAATCTGGGTGTATATAAAGGACCCTTGGTGTGTAAAAAAAACTCTAGGTGTATATAAAGGACCCTTGGTGTGTAAAAAAAACTCTAGGTGTATATAAAGGACCCTTGGTGTATAAAAAACTCTTGGTGTATATAAAGGACCCTTGGTGTATAATAAAAAAATCTGGATGTATATAAAGGACCCTTGGTGTGTAAAAAAAACTCTAGGTGTATATAAAGGACCCTTGGTGTATAAAAAAAACTTTGGGTGTATATAAAGGACTCTTCATGTATAAAAAAAAACTCTGGTATATATAAAACAATTAGGGATGAAATATTCAAGGGTAACGTTCTAATGCATAAAAAACCAAAAATTTCAATTCAATTTATCTTGAGATATAAAAGGTAAGGAATGTCTTTATTTCAAGTACAATGTTATGATGTACAAAATAAGTTACAACAGAAATAGACTATAGAGATACATGTAGAAATATTTTGTTGGGATGTCTGACTGGGAGAACAGTAGGAGTGCAGTTTTAATTACGTTTAAGAGCCAAGTTCAGGAAACTATTTGCTCCTAATCATTAAAGGATTAACTGATAAAAGAAATCTATGTAAAACATTCTCCATGTCAATAACTTTTTGCTCTATAAACCATTTTCCACAGGTTTAAACAGAAGTTTTACATGGAAATCAAGGTAACTATCAGATCTGTCATAACCTGAAAAAAAAGTCAAACTCAGGAACAGTGAAAGTAAGATGGCATCAGTCTCAGTAAATCATTATCAGAACCACTTAGTTGATATCTCATCCTCCTCATAATGTCTAGCAACATAACAAAATCACATTCATTTTATACTATCTATTGCTTGCCTTGTAACAAGATAACTTTTTTCAATCAACATCATTTTTTTCAAAAGGTTACCATAGAAACTGAGGATTAGATTGGAGGCAGAAAGTGATATAAGTTTTTGGCAACATTAATCTTTTTAACAATCTTTCATTTCAAGACATTATAACACAAGGTGATCAAGTCATTTTTAGACATCTCTTGTGTTTAATTTCACATTCATAGATCCAACACCTTCATTGTGTTTTGGTATATTTTAACATATTTCTCATCGCACACCATGATCTCTGATGTGTAATGTCATCTTTAGTTTATATCCAACATTGTGCTACTTTGAAATCATTTTGTTGTATACCCATCTCTGTGACAACAAAAGAACATATTTGGTTTAGTGATATCCTCTTGTTACAAGAACTTTTCATATTTTTACCTCACCCACTATAGATGAAGAGCCACATATTTTAACTTGTTCCATTGACTAATGCAAGTACAATGTGGGTTTTTAATGTGCCTGGACTATTGCTGACATGGGATCTGAAAGACTTTCTATTCTTATGTTGCATTCTATGCTAAGAAAAATATTAGATGAGCTTAGCTATCTTGGACAGTTGGATTTTGAACCCACAGTCTTCCATTTGCAAAGCTCTACCAATAGTCCACTGGGAGCGGTTAGCCTCACCAACAGATTCTGAGCCGATTCTGATTCTTGCCTGACTGAATCACAGTTAGTGTCTGTCATAAACAGAATCTGATTCTAGCCTGACTGAATCACAGTTAGTGTCACAAACATATTTTGATTGTAGCCTGACTGAATTACAGTTAGTGTCACAAACATATTTTGATTGTAGCCTGACTGAATTACAGTTAGTGTCACAAACATATTTTGATTGTAGCCTGACTGAATTACAGTTAGTGTCACAAACATATTTTGATTGTAGCCTGACTGAATTACAGTAAGTGTCAAAAAACAGAATCTGGTACTGGCCTAGCTGAGTTACAGTTAGTAGACATTTTGAAATAAAAAAAATACTGGTCTATATATATACACAATTGAAATGAAATGGAAAATTACTGGTCATTTGGACCAGTTATCAGATAGATTTCACCAGACTTTTGTAAAATTTATCGGTTTTTCTGGCAAGACCGGTGAATTTAAAAAACTCTAAGTTAGTGTTACAAACAGAGTCTAGTTCTAGCCTGACTGAATCACAGTTAGTGTCACAAACAGAATCTGGTTCTAGCCTAGCTGAGTCACAGTTAGTGTTACAAGCAGAGTCTTTTCTAGCCTACCTGAGTTACAAACAAAATCTGGTACTGGCCTAGCTGAGTCACAGTTAGTGTTACAAACAGAATCTGGTTCCAGCATCGCTGAGTTACAAACAGATTCTGGTTCTAGCCTAGCTGAGTTACAAACAGATTCTGGTTCCAGCATCGCTGACTTACAAACAGATTCTTGTTCTAGCCTAGCTGAGTTACAAACAGATTCTCGTTCTAGCCTAGCTGAGTTACAAACAGGTTTTGGTTCTAGCCTAGCTGAGTTACAAACAGATTCTTGTTCTAGCCTAGCTGAGTTACAAACAGGTTTTGGTTCTAGCCTAGCTGAGTTACAAACAGATTCTTGTTCTAGCCTAGCTGAGTTACAAACAGGTTTTGGTTCTAGCCTAGCTGAGTTACAAACAGGTTTTAGTTCTAGCCTAGCTGAGGTGTAAACAGATTCTGGTTCTAGCCTAGCTGAGTTAGAAACAGATTCTGGTTCTAGTCTAGCTGAGTTACAAACAGGTTTTGGTTCTAGCATAGCTGAGTTACAAACAGGTTCTTGTTCTAGCCTAGCTGAGTTACAAACAGATTCTGGTTCTAGCCTAGCTGAGTTGTAAACAGATTCTTGTTCTAGCCTAGCTGAGTTACAAACAGGTTTTGGTTCTAGCCTAGCTGAGTTGTAAACAGATTCTGGTTCTAGCCTAGCTGAGTTACAAACAGGTTTTGGTTCTAGCCTAGCTGAGTTGTAAACAGATTCTGGTTCTAGCCTAGCTGAGTTGTAAACAGATTCTGGTTCTAGCCTAGATGAGTCACAGTTAGTGTTACAAACAGATTCTGACTCTGGTTTATGGCATTCTATTACCTGCCTTTTTGAGTTAGTGATAGCCAAATTGTTTTCAAAGCATGTATTAACCATCACTTCAACAGTGATTATTCATGCCAGCATTAAGAAAACTTCTGCCTTCTATATTTCAGAATTTTTATATGTAAAGATAATAAATTTTTCAGCAAAATTTGGAAAATAGACTAACATGTACATTTAGAGAGAAATAAAACTTATTCTGCCAGGAGAAAAAGCATATATAAATGACTATAGATTCCACCTATAGTAGTGTTCACATTGGATTATTGATAACTTATCCAATTAATAATGTTATCAGTAATTAATTGATAATTCTTATAATTAGCCAATTGTCAAGTATCATCTTAACTCATTTGTGAATCACCGTCTTCTATGTTGCTTTTCTGAAGTACCTACATGTAACATACACATCATCAAGATTTTCAATTTTCAGACAAAGATGTTATACTGATAACTGGACTAAGTAACTCTTGTTGAATGTTTACTCGATCTTTCATCAGTTGTAAATTTACACCTTTTGTACAAGTTTACAAAATTCAGCTTCCAGCAGAGCTACCTGATTAATAACAGACTGTGAATTCATTTCTGTTTAACTTATGTAGCTAACATCTCATTCTCTCTATCAGTATTGTAATTTGGTGTTGAGAATGAATTATCATGAAACCTACAAAGACACCAGAACTGTACATTGCTGCTGTTTGAGAATGAATTAGTGGATGACCATTTGATTCTTAGGGAAGGGGGGCCTGGCAGTTTTTGTCGAGTCAGATTATTTATTTTCATACCGTTGCAGGACAGAATATTTATTTTCAAGCTGACTAAAGACAGATTATTTATTTTCTTCTTCTTTTTTTTGTTGTTACAATGTATTGTCATCTGGTTAGAAATGTAATATATTGTAGTGGTGGACCTAGAAATTTTTCAAAGGGGGAGTTGAGGGAACATTGGATTATTGTGAGGCAAGATTGTGATAAGGAACCCTTTGGAAGATAACAAAATGCTATTCCATTTCAATAATTTGGAAGCTTTTACTAATGTTTGAGTGATTTCTGTGGCCAAATGGTTAGGACATCGTGCTTTGAACCATGAAGTCTCTCACTTGTGGTCAGCGCAAGTTCGAGCCCCACTGGAACCTTAGGTGATTTTTGTGAGAAAGTTTGCCAGTTTACTTGCGGAAGGCCAGTGATCTCTCTTCATATACATTGTAACTGGGTTCTCTCCTTCACCCATAAAAACTGGCCACCACCATATTGTCACATCAATTTACCCCATACAGAAAAATTGTTGAGTGTGGCATAAAACACTATCCAAAATTCTGATATTTGATCAGTGTCTGGACACACAAATAGAGTGAGACAGTCATTGTATTAAATCTTCAACCTTGGTGTTCTCAATTACATGGGTGGATCAAGGAATTTTCAGAGAGTTTTGTTTTTGGGGAGGGGAGGGAGCTGACAAGACTACATGTAAAAATGGTGTGTTCATTCAGTGTACAGAATGGAATATCATCCATGATTAGATTTTCATATTTCTAGCTGATAATAATACAATGGAAAATCATATATATTTTGATACAATGCAAATTATGTTGTTTTTTTACAAATACATTTTCACATTTCATACATGTTGTTGTTAATTGAACTTAGATATATAAAATGTATATCAGGGTTTGAAATAACCACCAGTACATGATGATTTCAACACAAAAACTGTTTTATTTCAATGACATAATATTTTATACAACAGACAATAAAGGTTTTTTTATAACTGATTGAATTTAATTAAATAAATTGACAGTAATGGCAGACGACACATTTATATAAGCTTAATATTTTTTTTTTATTGACTTTGCATCTGTCCTAAAAAATTTGAAACTGGCAAGTGAATCGGTTGGGGACAACCAAAGTTCTCAAATGAAGTGTCTTGAATTCTTATTTCACATATACCTATATTACCTTTAGTACTTGGTAATTATTTATCTTAGGTTACCTAGAGTGTTATATACAAAAACTACACTCCTACAACTTTTATTTTGGATGTCATTGTCCTATTTTGAATTCAGACAATTTTGGTCTATTTCTGCCGTCTTTATTTATGATGTACAACTATTGTCCGATTTGCATAAGATGCTGGGTTGGAGTAACCTTTTGATTATCATTCGGATGATTTTTGGTTATGACAAGCTGCATGGGAAAACGTTTTATTCTTCCCTGGATACTCTCATATGTATGGTGATAAGTAGGAACGATTACTCTAGTCAGTGAAATTCAATGTTATGCTTATTACCTGAAATTTAAACTCGTCCAGGTCAAAAAAGGGTTGACAAGACTCCACCCTGCCAGGTTATATGGATTTTACTATTTATACCCAGGAATATACATGTAACTCTTCATCTTTACCTTGTTTTGAGTCAACTTATCTTAACATGAGAAACATAATTCTGTCACTGTATTACAAAGTGTGTAGAATACCTCAGTATTTCCTTGCGGTTTGTGACATTTTTTTTAGCGGAGATTTTTATTGGGATGTAAATAATAATACTGTCAACATGATGTTGTATTTTCTTTCCTTGGGATTATCTTTCAATATCCACTATCTCAGATTTTCCAAAGTAATCAATCCTTTTTCTGTTTCTCACTTTTTGCAGTTTAATCCTGTTTTATCCTACTTTTTCTAATTGTTCTTAGTATTTCCAGTAAGAAGATGCAGAAATAAAGCTCCTACAACAAGGAAGACCTATTTCAATTTTAAATTCAGACATTATTATTGATCATACGATTCTGTTATCAATTTTTGGGATGTGTGAAGTAGGTTTATGTACAATCTGCTGGAGATTGGAATACTTGTTTATTTTCATTCTGGTAACTCTCAAGTCGCAGAGAATGACTTAGCATAGAGAGTTAATTTTCATCTACTGCCACTTGCCGAGACTGGAGTATTGTAGGAGATGTATGATTTTTTTTTATAGTAACCTTGGCACTGGTTAGGTGATTATCATTGAAAGCCTGTAAATCAGATCACATGTTTTGATATAGACACACGGTTTCGATTTCAAAGAGCAAATTTACATTTTTTTGTAAATTGCTTGTTTAGTTGTTATGTATGCATTTTATTTTTGGTAATTTACAAAGTAGTCCTAAATTAAATAACTTACTTTCAAGTATTATAACACATGCTTTGAAATTAATTTCCCATTTTGAATGAATTTACATATTGCATTGAAACATGGTGGTGTAGTCCTGCTATTCAGTATTGATGTGCTTAACCCCGCCATAAAAAATTAAAAAAGAAATGAAATCACCAGAATGCTTCTTAATTCACAAAGACACTGACTCATCATCAAAATAAAAAAAACCTGACTCATTGTCATACAATTCTGAAACACTCTGACCCAATGTCATAAAAATCTGAAACACTCTGACCCAATGTCATAAAAATCTGAAACACTCTGACCCAATGTCATAAAATTCACAAACACACTGACTCAATGTCATGAAAATCACAAAAACACTGACCCAATGTCATGGAAATCACAAAACACAAACTCAGTGTCATGGAAATCACAAACACTCTGACCCAATGTCATGAAAATCACAAAACGCTGACTCAATGTCATTAAAATCATAAACAGTCTGACCCAATGTCATGAAAATCACAAAAACACTGTCCCAATGTCATGGAAATCACAATTACTCTGACTCAGTGTCATGAAAATCATAAAACCCTGACTCATTGTTATGAAGATCCTCTAACCCTGACTCATTTTTATGAAGATCCTCTAACCCTGACTCATTGTTATGAAGATCCTCTAACCCTGACTCATTTTTATGAAGATCCTCTAACCCTGACTCATTTTTATGAAGATCCTCTAACCCTGACTCATTGTTATGAAGATCCTCTAACCCTGACTCATTGTTATGAAGATCCTCTAACCCTGACTCATTGTTATGAAGATTACAGAATGAGTGGTGAAATAATATTAATATTTCTTCATTTTCATTCTACAGTAGGCGTACACAAATAAAGCGTTTTATCAATATTTTGTGTGTAATTTATATTTATAATAATCATGTCTTTGTTGGAATTCTGAAGAAAAATAATGTATTTCCTTATCATCATTTATATTTATTTTGAGTATTTATCTTGGTTGCCAGCTCCCATTACAATTTTCAACCAATAACATGTCAGAATCACTTATAGGAAGTGATTGCCATATCTGGGTTGCATCATATATACTTTTGCATTGTTTTAAATTTGAAGTTTTGTACAAGCAGGGTGTGTTGTCAGAATTAGTATGTTGATGTTGTATGTAAGATGAACACATTGGGGGATTTTCCCTTGTGTTGAGTGACACAAACCATATTTTTATCACTAGAATTTCATTTAATCTATTTCATATTTTCAAAAGTAGAAAATATTTGTGAATTTGACATTTTTGAAAGTTTTTGTATCTTTTATTTTAGTATTCTTATTCTCTAGATGATGAACTGCCCATTGTGTTCTAGAGATAGAATGTCCAAATTGCTTGTGAGAGGTTTCTTGTTGCCCATGCTTGTGAGAGGTTTCCTGTTCCCTTTGCTTGTGTGAGGTTTCCTGTTCCCTTTGCTAGTGTGAGGTATCCTGTTCTCTTTGCTAGTGAGAGGTTCCCTATTCTCTTTGCTAGTGAGAGGTTCCCTGTTCTTTTTGCTAGTGAGAGGTTCCCTGTTCTATTTGCTAGTGTGAGGTATCCTGTTCTCTTTGCTAGTGAGAGGTCCTTTGTTCCCTTTGCTAGTGAGAGGTTTCCTGTTATCTTTGCTAGTGAGAAGTTTCCTGTTCCCTTTGCTAGTGTGAGGTATCCTGTTCTCTTTGCTAGTGAGAGGTTCCCTATTCTCTTTGCTAGTGAGAGGTTCCCTGTTCTTTTTGCTAGTGAGAGGTTCCCTGTTCTATTTGCTAGTGTGAGGTATCCTGGTCTCTTTGCTAGTGAGAGGTCCTTTGTTCCCTTTGCTAGTGAGAGGTTCCCTGTTCTCTTTGCTAGTGAGAGGTTCCCTGTTCTCTTTGCTAGTGAGAGGTTTCATGTTCCCTTTGCTAGTGTGAGGTGTCCTGTTCTCTTTGCTAGTGAGAGGTCCCCTGTTCTCTTTGCTAGTGAGAGGTTTCCTATTCCCTTTGCTAGTGTGAGGTATCCTGTTCTCTTTGCTAGTGAGAGGTTCCCTATTCTCTTTGCTAGTGAGAGATTCCCTGTTCTTTTTGCTAGTGAGAGGTTCCCTGTTCTATTTGCTAGTGTGAGGTATCCTGTTCTCTTTGCTAGTGAGAGGTCCTTTGTTCTCTTTGCTAGTGAGATGTTCCCTGTTCTCTTTGCTAGTGAGAGGTTCCCTGTTCTCTTTGCTAGTGAGAGGTTTCATGTTCCCTTTGCTAGTGTGAGGTATCCTGTTCTCTTTGCTAGTGAGAGGTCCCCTGTTCTCTTTGCTAGTGAGAGGTTCCCTGTTCTCTTTGCTAGTGAGAGGTTTCCTGTTCCCTTTGCTAGTGAGAGGTTTCCTGTTCTTTTTGCTAGTGAGAGGTTCCCTGTTCTATTTGCTAGTGTGAGGTTCCCTGTTCTATTTGCTAGTGTGAGGTATCCTGTTCTCTTTGCTAGTGAGAGGTCCTTTGTTCTCTTTGCTAGTGAGAGGTTCCCTGTTCTCTTTGCTAGTGAGAGGTTCCCTGTTCTCTTTGCTAGTGAGATGTTTTATGTTCCCTTTGCTAGTGTGAGGTATCCTGTTCTCTTTGCTAGTGAGAGGTCCCCTGTTCTCTTTGCTAGTGAGAGGTTTCCTGTTCCCTTTGCTAGTGAGAGGTTTCCTGTTCTGTTTGCTAGTGAGAGGTTTCCTGTTCTCTTTGCTAATGAGAGGTTTCCTGTTCCCTTTGCTAGTGTGAGGTATCCTGTTCTCTTTGCTAGTGAGAGGTTCCCTGTTCTCTTTGCTAGTGAGAGGTATCCTCTTCTTTTTGCTAGTGTGAGGTATCCTGTTCTCTTTGCTAGTGAGAGGTTCCCTGTTCTCTTTGCTAGTGAGAGGTTTCCTGTTCCCTTTGCTAGTAAGTAGTGAGAGGTTTCCTGTTCCCTTTGCTAGTGAGAGGTTTCCTGTTCCCTTTGCTAGTGAGAGGTTTCCTGTTCATTTGCTAGTGAGAGGTTTCCTGTTCCCTTTGCTAGTGAGAGGTTCCCTGTTCTCTTTGCTAGTGAGAGGTTCCCTGTTCTCTTTGCTAGTGAAAGTTTCCTGTTCCCTTTGCTAGAGAGAGCTTTCCTGCTCCTTTGCTGGTGAGATGTTTCCCGTTCTAGGTTAGCAGGTCATACATTGTAGGTCAGATAATAATGGCAAAGTCCATAGCTCAGCTCATAATTTTGACTCATGGTGTTGGTGATTTATCTATATACATATCAAAGTTGATGCATTACAGTAGACACATTACAGTAGACAACAGACACATTACAATAGACACATCACAATAGACACATCACAAACACATTACAATAGACACATCACAATAGACACATCACAAACACATCACAAACACATCACAATAGACACATCACAAACACATCACAATAGACACATCACAAACACATTACAATAGACACATCACAATAGACACATCACAAACACATCACAATAGACATATCACAATAGACACATCATAAACACATCACAATAGACACATCACAAACACATTACAATAGACACATCACAATAGACACATCACAAACAAATCACAATAGACACATCACAATAGACACATCACAAACACATCACAATAGACACATCACAATAGACACATCACAATAGACACATCACAAACACATCACAATAGACACATCACAATAGACACATCACAAGCACATCATAATAGACATATTACAATAGACACATCACAATAGACACATCACAATAGACACATCACAAGCACATCACAATAGACACATCACAATAGACACATCACAAACACATTACAGTAGACACATCACAGTGGACATATAACAGTAGACAGGTTTGGTTTAAGTCCATAGCATAATTCCATCTGTCACATACTTCATCTAAAATGTAAACAAAGAAGCCAGTAGAATGTAAACAAAATAATAAGTGAACACAATAAAGCCAGTGTGTTGTAAAAAAAAAAAAGAAAAAGCTGGTAATATGTCAACAACAAAAAATGCCAGTAGAATGTAAACAAAATAAAGCTTTTAACATGTAAACACAATGAAGCCGGAAGAATTTAAACCAAAAAAAAAGTGGTAGATTGTAAACAAAATAAAGCCGGAAAATAAATGTTTACAAAATAAACCAGGTAGAATGTAAACCAAAAAAAACTGGTAAATGTAAACAAAATAAACCCAGTAGAATGTAAATAAAGTAAAGCTGATAGAATGTAAATAAAATAAAGCCGGTAGAATGTAAAAAAAATAAAGTTACATACACTATATGGGTAAGACATGTAATGTTACATACACAGTACTATACAGGTAAGACATGTGATGTTAGATACACAGTGTTATACAGGTAAGACATCTAATGTTAGATACACAGTACTATACAGGTAAGACATGTAATGTTAGATACACAGTACTATACAGGTAAGACATCTAATGTTACATACACAATACTATACAGGTAAGACATCTAATGTTACATACACAGTACTATATAGGTAAGACATCTAATGTTACATACACAGTACTATACAGGTAAGGCATCTAATGTTACATACACAGTACTATACAGGTAAGACATCTAATGTTACATACACAGTACTATACAGGTAAGGCATCTAATGTTACATACACAGTACTATACAGGTAAGACATCTAATGTTACATATATAGTACTATACAGGTAAGACATCTAATGTTACATACACAGTACTATACAGGTAAGACATCTAATGTTACATACACAGTACTATACAGGTAAGACATCTAATGTTACATACACAGTACTGTATAGGTAAGACATCTAATGTTACATACACAGTACTATATAGGTAAGACATCTAATGTTACATACACAGTGCTATACAGGTAAGACATCTAATGTTACATACACAGTACTATACAGGTAAGACATCTAATGTTACATACACAGTACTGTATAGGTAAGACATGTAATGTTACATACACAGTACTGTATAGGTAAGACATCTATTGTTACATACACAGTACTATACAGGTAAAACATCTAATGTAACATACACAGTACTATATAGGTAAGACATCTAATGTTACATACACAGTACTATACAGGTAAGACATCTAATGTAACATACACAGTACTGTATAGGTAAGACATCTAATGTAACATACACAGTACTGTATAGGTAAGACATCTAATGTTGCATACACAGTACTATACAGGTAAGACATCTAATGTAACATACACAGTATTATATAGGTAAAGACAGTAAGACAGTGCTATGTGACATACACAGGCTATAGTAAGACATCTAATGTTACATACACAGTACTATACAGGTAAGACATCTAATGTAACATACACAGTACTATACAGGTAAAACATGTAATGTTACATACACAGTACTATACAGGTAAAATATGTAATGTTACATACACAGTACTGTATAGGTAAGACATCTAATGTTACATATATAGTACTATACAGGTAAGACATGTAATGTAACATACACAGTACTATACAGGTAAGACATCTAATGTTAGATACACAGTGCTATACAGGTAAGACATATAATGTTAGATACACAGTACTATACAGGTAAGACATGTAATGTTACATACATAGTGCTATACAGGTAAGACATGTAATGTTACATACACAGTACTATACAGGAAAGACATCTAATGTTACATACACAGTACTATACAGGTAAGACATCTAATGTTATATACACAGTACTATACAGGTAAGACATCTAATGTTACATACACAGTACTATACAGGTAAAACATGTAATGTTACATACACAGTACTATACAGGTAAAATATGTAATGTTACATACACAGTACTGTATAGGTAAGACATCTAATGTTACATATATAGTACTATACAGGTAAGACATGTAATGTTACATACACAGTACTATACAGGTAAGACATCTAATGTTAGATACACAGTGCTATACAGGTAAGACATATAATGTTAGATACACAGTACTATACAGGTAAGACATGTAATGTTACATACATAGTGCTATACAGGTAAGACATGTAATGTTACATACACAGTACTATACAGGAAAGACATCTAATGTTACATACACAGTACTATACAGGTAAGACATCTAATGTTATATACACAGTACTATACAGGTAAGACATCTAATGTTACATACACAGTACTATACAGGTAAGACATCTAATGTTACATATATAGTACTATACAGGTAAGACATCTAATGTTACATACACAGTGCTATACAGGTAAGACATCTAATGGTACATACACAGTACTATACAGGTAAGACATGTAATGTTATATACACAGTACTGTATAGGTAAGACATCTAATGTTACATACACAGTACTATACAGGTAAGACATCTAATGTAACATACACAGTACTGTATAGGTAAGACATCTAATGTAACATACACAGTACTGTATAGGTAAGACATCTAATGTTGCATACACAGTACTATACAGGTAAGACATCTAATGTAACATACACAGTATTATATAGGTAAGACATCTAATGTTACATACACAGTGCTATACAGGTAAGACATCTAATGTTACATACACAGTACTATACAGGTAAGACATCTAATGTAACATACACAGTACTATACAGGTCAAACATGTAATGTTACATACACAGTACTATACAGGTAAAATATGTAATGTTACATACACAGTACTGTATAGGTAAGACATCTAATGTTACATATATAGTACTATACAGGTAAGACATGTAATGTTACATACACAGTACTATACAGGTAAGACATCTAATGTTAGATACACAGTGCTATACAGGTAAGACATATAATGTTAGATACACAGTACTATACAGGTAAGACATGTAATGTTACATACATAGTGCTATACAGGTAAGACATGTAATGTTACATACACAGTACTATACAGGAAAGACATCTAATGTTACATACACAGTACTATACAGGTAAGACATCTAATGTTATATACACAGTACTATACAGGTAAGACATCTAATGTTACATACACAGTACTATACAGGTAAGACATCTAATGTTACATATATAGTACTATACAGGTAAGACATCTAATGTTACATACACAGTGCTATACAGGTAAGACATCTAATGGTACATACACAGTACTATACAGGTAAGACATCTAATGTTACATACACAGTACTATACAGGTAAGACATGTAATGTTATATACACAGTACTGTATAGGTAAGACATCTAATGATACATATATAGTACTATAGAGGCAAGACATCTAATGTTAGATACATAGTACTATACATGTAAGACATCTAATGTTACATATATAGTACTATACAGGTAAGACATCTAATGTTACATATATAGTACTATACTTGTAAGAAATTTAAAGTCTTTAAATCCCATTCAAATAATGAAATATTAGCAACAAAAAATATAATTTATTAGATAGTGGTCTTAGAAGAATTTTGTTTAATTTACCACCAGTCAGTCGCCTTTGTTGGTAAAAATAAGATTGTTCTTACTTAATGCTGATGATTGAAACTGAAAATCAGATGGATTACAATAAAAGAAAGTTCCAAATTGAAAATTCTGCATTGCTGGGTTTAACATAATTATTAGATTTTGTATATTAGATTTGTAAGAGTTCTTCAGTATGCTCGCTTAATACTGGAATGTTGAAATGGAGAAATAATTACAAATTCTAATCCTGATTTTATGAAATTTTGGCTCAGACATAGAAACTTTAAGTGATAGCATAAATGCATACTGGGGTGTAAAAACAAGATATATTTTAGAAGTGAATAGTTTTCTATGCTTGCAGACTGTAAGTCCAAGGGAGGTATTTTACATACTGTTAATAATAACCAGATTTACATGTTATGTATTCTAGGGGAAGTGCCACAAATTTTGACAAGTTCTTAGGTTCTGTGTTCAGGCAAGACATGGGACCGCGTTTGAACTTAAGATTATCATACATCACTCAACCCCTGAAGTCACATTTGGATTGTCCATTGAAAAGAATGGTGAAGTCCAATGTCAGAATTCAGGGGTGTATGATTTGAAATAAAATATTTAAAATAATTTTACATGCAATATGAACTTTTTCACTCCCAACTTATGATAGTAGACCATACTATTATTTATTTGGGTGAGTCTAAAAGTGACCACTGGGGTTGATGAATTAAACTCTTTCTGTATGATCAAAATGTTTTATAATTTTTGTTTAAACCTCACATCATATAGGTATACATGTAACTTAATATAAGATAAGAGTCAAATGCAACATGGATTCAAAGAATTGCTCATAAATAAGTGGCAAAAATTTAATTATATTAAATAATGGGACAGTATTGTTGTAGCATATTCCTTACGGGTTTGAAGAAAAGGGAAAATGTATACCAATACAGATCTTCATATAAATACTGCTGATAAATTGTACCATTACTGCTCCATTGCCATGGAAATAATGATTTTGTTGTGATGATGTTAACCTTTTCCGACAATGAAGAGACCATGTTGGACTTTTACAGATTTAGAAAAAGAATTAACAAGAAATGTAATTGTTTTGAGAAAGTGATTTTGAAATACAGTATTACCTGCTTTAGAAACCACTTGTGTATAAAGTCCACCTGGTCACAAAGATCATTTTTTGCTGTGCACAATAGTACCATTTGTGTACAAATCAACCTCTATATAAAGACCACCTCCCTATAAAGACTGGTTCTGTTGTGTCCGTAAGGAGGTCGTTATATACAAGTTTCACTGTATACAAGGAAGTGTGATGTAGTTTAAATTTGTTCCAATGAAATACATATTATCTTTATCTGACTATAACTTAACAGAGTTTTACAACTGATAGTCAAGTACTAAGGTCATCAATTTACTTTAATGCAAAATTATGTGTATGATACAGTGAAAGCTGTCTGGAGAGACCACCTTATCTGCCACTCAAATGTGGTATCTCATGACAAGGTGATCTCTTAGAAGAGCATTTATTTTAAGGATTATTTAGCACAGTCATATTCAGAATGTGGTCTCAATGACAAGTGGTCACTAAAGACATGTTCCACTGTAATGACTTGATGAGATGAACATAATCTTATATCAATGTAAATAACTAAAAACAAACAACTTTAATTCAGTGTTAATCTACAAGGGTTTATATGTGCAACTTGGTGTAGTTTTCAGTAATAAATTTCAGTTAATGGAAATCTTATTTGTTCTTTGTAGGTCTCGTAAAGTTGGGTGTGCATTGTGTGTCCGGAAAAAGAGTTGCCATTAAGATCGTCAACCGAGAAAAACTGAGTGAATCTGTTTTAATGAAGGTATGTTGACAGGAAGTTTTTACCAGCATGTTTTACTTAACATATTATTGTTTATATGATTAATTAACATGTGGTTCATATAATTTACTTTAAAACATGTCATTGTTTGTATGCTTTACTTAACATGTTGTTTATATGATTTACTTAACATGTTGTTTATATGATTTACTTAACATGTTGTTTATATGATTTACTTAACATGTTGTTTATATGATTTACTTAGTATGTTGTGTATATGATTTACTTAACATGTTGTTTATATGATTTACTTAACATGTTGTTTATATGATTTACTTAACATGTTGTTTATATGATTTACTTAACATGTTGTTTATATGATTTATTTAACATGTTGTTTATATGATTTATCTGACAATACACAAATGTGGATATCTTATAACATACACAAAATGTGGATATCTGATGACATACAAATGTGGATATCTGATGTCATACAAATATGGATATCTGATAACATACAGATTTGGATATCTGATAACATACAAATGAATATCTGATAACAAACAAATGTGGATATCTGATCACACACAAATGTGGATATCTGATGAAATACAAGTGATAAATATTTTGTCACATGTAATGGTTCATTGATTCTGTGTAACTCAAATCTCAAACAGAAAACTTGGTAAGAAAGTAAAATTTAGTAACATGTGTTTCGTGAAGAACTTTCTATTTTTATGGTAGGCAATTATACACACTTGTACTTCAAAACAAACTGAGAAATAGGTAACTATGGCAAGAAGTTAATTAAACACTTCTGATAACTGCAATTCTCTGTAAATTGTTAACAACTTGATCATCAGATTGTAATACATTTATGTCAAAGGCACCTGTAATGAACACTGATTAAATCACTTGTTGTTTTACACAGTTGTTCATTAGTGTAGCAAAATAACTGACAGAGTTTATACATGATATTGTCATATAACAATAGAGGTTATATATGATATTGTGATATAACAATAGAGGTTATATATGATATTGTCATATGACAATAGAGGTTATATATGATATTGTGATATAACAATAGAGGTTATATATGATATTGTCATATGACAATAGAGATTATATATGATATTGTGATATAACAATAGAGGTTATATATGATATTGTCATATGACAATAGAGGTTATATATGATATTGTCATATAACAATAGAGGTTATATATGATATTGTCATATGTAACAATAGAGGTTATATATGATAATGTCATATAACAATAGAGGTTATATATGATATTGTCATATAAGAATATAGGTTATATATGATATTGTCATATAACGACAGAGGTTATATATTATATTGTGATATAATGATAGAGGTTATATATGATATTGTGATATAACAATAGAGGTTATATATGATATTGTCATATGTAACAATAGAGGTTATATATGATATTTTCATATAACAATAGAGGTTATATATGATATTGTCATATAACAATAGAGGTTATATATGATATTGTCATATGACAATAGAGGTTATATATGATATTGTCATATGACAATAGAGGTTATATATGATATTGTCATATAAGAATAGAGGTTATATATGATATTGTCATATAACAATAGAGGTTATATATGATATTGTCATATGACAATAGAGGTTATATATGATATTGTCATATGACAATAGAGGTTATATATGATATTGTCATATAAGAATAGAGGTTATATATGATATTGTCATATAACAATAGAGGTTATATATGATATTGTCATATGACAATAGAGCTTATATATGATATTGTCATATAACAATAGAGGTTGTATATGATATTGTCATATGACAATAGAGGTTATATATGATATTGTCATATAACAATAGAGGTTATATATGATATTGTGATATAACAATAGAGGTTATATTTGATATTGTGATATAACAATAGAGGTTATATATGATATTGTCATATAACAATAGAGGTTATATATGATATTGTGATATAACAATAGAGGTTATATATGATATTGTCATTTAACAATAGAGGTTATATATGATATTGTCATATAACAATAGAGGTTATATATGATATTGTCATATGTAACAATAGAGTTTTTGCATGACTTTGTCATATAACAATATACAATTATGCCCTTTTGTGTAAATTTGCTTGATAATTTAATCAGCATGAACATGAATAAATGTATTTAAAAATACACAACAAATTTTCTTTTTTGATTAATTGTTCACATTGACATTGAAATTAACTACACATCCTATGATATAGGGTTATTTTCCTGGGGTTGTTTCCCTTGAGGGTTATTTCCATGGGGTTGTTTCCCTTGAGGGTTATTTCCCTGGGGTTGTTTCCCCCACGTTCCAATTTTGGTGAAATGTCTCACTTATACGATGTCATGTGATCAAGTTTAATCCAATCAGGTCATTTTAAATAAAAGTGAGGAATGATTATATAAATTATAAAGTATAAAGGCTTATACTGTCTGAATGTATGTAAAGAACTTATGGTGGAAGAGCAAATTAGCACTAGTAAAACCAAGTATAAATCTCACAATAATGAATCACATATATATACACATATTCTCCTGCAGGTTTTTCAATCTATAAATACCTATATGGAAAGTTATGATCTAAGTGTTCAATTTTTAACAAATTTGTTGACAGTATAGATGTGAAAGTTTTTGATAAATAGACCAAACACATGTTCAGTAAAGCGATAAAGCATAGCTCTAAACTGATTGGTTTACTTTTAGAAATGCAAATGTAAAAATTTAATGACAATAACTTTAAGTTTAAAATTTTACTAAACAAACTGAAGATATTTTTTGTAAGCTCTTATCAATTTAATGGTTTATTTAAGCCAGTGCCATGAATGTCTGTAGTTGTTAATATATAAAGTATGTAATTTACTTTTTTACACACAACATAAAAATGTATGTTCAGAGAACCTCCATGCAGAATATAAGTACTATATTATTATTATTAAATGAATGACAAGCCTTGAAGCACAGCTTAAGGCAAAAACACAACATTGAGATATGCACAAAAAATGTTATTAGTCCAAAACAAAATGTTAAAATTTTCCCAGTTGCAACCCAAACATCAATCCTTGACCATGAAGGAATCTCCATGCAAAATATTAGCACCCTTACAATATTATCATCCAAGAGGCAAGACCCTAACAGGCCACAAACCAACAGAAATCATCATAACCTATTTACAGGTTACGCGAAAAGGAAAGACCGTAACCTGCAGGTTACGATAGTAATATTGAAGACTTAAAAATGAAATTTACCGAGAACGAAAAGGAGGTTGCATGATTTGTATTTGTTGTAACCTCAATGTAACCTGAACGATCACTCCGTGTTATTTTGTAGTCTGCCCTAATGAAAACTTAACATTCTCCTGAACACAGCATTTTTTTGGAAAAAGAGAAAGTAAAAAAATATGTGTAAAATTTGAAGAAAAAAGATATTACCAGTTGAACTTGGCAACATCAATACTAGACCCCCAGGAACATCAAGACCAGATATCACCAACCTAGCACCAGTATTAATTAAATAACAAGCCTGTAACAAAAACTTAACATTCTTGCCTAAACGCAAAGGTATAACCATCACCGTCAGAAAAACAACACCTATGTCTCACTTTTGCTACTTGTCATAATGAGACAATAACTAGGTCTAGATCTATCATACACAAAATAAAGCCATATCCTTTCAGGAAGTTGGAATAACCAGGAATAAGTGCAGTTTTTATATACCAAATTAATCTATGTTTTACCATAATACTGACATGTTATACAGGTGTTTAACTTTTCTATTCATTTCTGCTATTTTGTAAGTTTTGATCTCTGAATGTCTTGTTGTACTCTCAAGTTTTTAAACCTTTCTACAATTCATGATAATCTATCGACAGAAAAATAGAAAAACAATTAACAACAACATTCTTCTTACAAAAGTTTATTTGTATCAATTTCTATACTATAAATAAAATATATCGTGTAGTAGATACATATTTCAAATTTGGCATACGCAATCAAAGCATTGGCATCAAATATGTCTGCCTGTGGGACTTAATGTGTCACTGAACAGCTTCTTAATAATTGTCTGAGCCAAGTGTCAGAAATCACACCATATAAACACAGAACCTGAGTCACAGTCAGTGGTCATACCATATAAAGGTTGTACCTGAGCCACAGTCAGCAGTCATAAACCATATAAAGGTTGTACCTGAGCCACAGTCAGCAGTCATACCATATAAAGGTTGTACCTGAGCCACAGTCAGCGGTCATGTACCATTCATAAAGTACTTGAGCCACAGTGTACCTGAGCCACAGTCAGCAGTCATACCATATAAAGGTTGTACCTGAGCCACAGTCAGCAGTCACAGTCATACCATTTAAAGGTTGTACCTGAGCCACAGTCAGCGGTCATACCATATAAAGGTTGTACCTGAGCCACAGTCAGCAGTCATACCATATAAAGGTTGTACCTGAGCCACAGTCAGCGGTCATACCATATAAAGGTTGTACTTTCATACCATATAAAGCCAGTCACAGTCAGCGGTCATACCATATAAAGGTTGTACCTGAGCCACAGTCAGCAGTCATACTATATAAAGGTTGTACCTGAGTCACAGTCAGCGGTCATACCAAACAAAGGCTGTACTTGAGCCACAGTCAGCGGTCATACCATATAAAGGTTGTACCTGAGTCACAGTCAGCAGTCATACCATATAAAGGTTGTACCTGAGTCACAGTCAGCGGTCATACCATATAAAGGTTGTACCTGAGTCACAGTCAGCAGTCATACCATATAAAGGTTGTACCTGAGTCACAGTCAGCGGTCATACCATATAAAGGTTGTACCTGAGTCACAGTCAGCGGTCATACCATATAAAGGTTGTACCTGAGTCACAGTCAGCAGTCATACCAAACAAAGGCTGTACTTGAGCCACTCTTATCAGTCATACCACACAAAGGCCTTACTTAAGCCATAGTTAGTGGTCATACCATATAAAGACTATACCTGAGCCACTGTCAGATGTCATACCATACAAAGGCTATACCTGAGCCACTCTTAGCAGTCATACATATAAAGGCCTTACATAAGTCACAGTTAGTGGTCATACCATATAAAGGTAGTTCCTGAACCACTGTTAAATGTCATACCATACAAGGCCTTACTTAAACCACAGTTAGTGGTATGTCATACCATACAAGGCCTTACTTAAGCCACAGTTAGTGGTATGTCATACCATACAAGGCCTTACTTAAGCCACAGTTAGTGGTATGTCATACCATACAAAGGCCTTACTTAAGCCACAGTTAGTGGTATGTCATACCATACAAAGGCCTTACTTAAGCCACAGTCAGGATTCAATTCATTCAATAGCAGTACCTTAGTCACTGTCAGGGATCACTTCGTATAAAGGCAGTACCTGAGCCATCTTCAGCAGTCATACCATACAAAGACCTTACTTAAGCCATCGTCAGGAATCATTCCATATTAAGTCTGTACCCGAGCTCCTTTCATTCCATATAAAGACTGTTCCGAGCTGCTGTTATACCATATAAAGCCAGTACCTGAGCTGCTGTCATACCATTTAAAGGCTATACCTGAGCCACTATCAGCAGTCATACCATATAAAGGCTGCACATTAGGTGAAAGTGCACCTTAAAAGTAAATTTTCAGAATGGTGTCTGTAAATGTGTGTGTGTGTGTGTTTGAAATTTAAATTTCAGAGGATTTTTTTGGTTTTTGTGACTTTTAATGTGAGTTTTATATATATATATATTTACAGGTAGAAAGAGAGATTGCCATAATGAAACTGATTGAACACCCACATGTCTTGGGATTATATGATGTGTACGAAAACAAGAAATACTTGTAAGTATAATGTAATCATTGTAAGTATCATACTCATTGTTAGTATCATACACATTGAAAATATCATACTCATTGTAAATATCATACACATTGTAAATATCATACTCATTGTAAATATCATACTTATATGTATCATACTCATTATTAGTATCTAACTCATTGTAAGTAACATGCTCATCAACCTCTATATAAAGTCAACCTCCATATAAAGACAACCACAATATAAAGACTGGTTCCTTGTGTCCCTAAGGAGGTCATTATATACAAGTTTCACTGTATTTCCCTTTAAAAGTTTATTTCCTTCTATTCTGGACTTTTCCTCATTGATGGACCATTAGTATCATATGCTCTGTCCTATATTTAAAAATTGTATAGATGTATACGTAGCTTGGTGAAACAGATCACAAAGTTTTAGAGTCTGTGATTATAATCTTGTACAGGGTTGAGTTTTTTGTATTCTTTACACCTGACAGTGTTTATATAGATACTTTACTGCTGACTTATCATCTCTAATCACCACTTATTGTAACAAGTGTCAGTTGTATGGTTCCAAGTTCCAAACAGATGTTATTTGGTTTAGAGTCTTTAAAGTGTATGTGTAGGTTTGAACTTTAATCAAAATATCTACAAATCTGGTGTATCTAAACCTGTATTATTGATGTAGAGCGCAGGTGAGTTTTTTCAACTACAGTCTAATCCACATTGATAAACATCATACATGTCATTTTTTTTGTAAGAAAGATTTAGCAATTCAAACAAGGTGCACAATATCACAAAAACATCCTTAAAAAGGTCTTCAAAAACGCTTGGCTCATCTCCAGTAAAAGCTGTGTTTTGTAATGGTTAGGAGACTGTCTCTAGGATGAAAGGTTCAAATATAGGATAGTTGTCTGGGAGACAGGTTCTATTTTAGGATAGTGGTCTGGGAGACAGGTTCTATTTTAGGATAGTGGTCTGGGAGACAGGTTCTATTTTAGGATAGTGGTCTGGGAGACAGGTTCTGTTTTAGGATAGTGGTCTGGGAGACAGGTTCTGTTTTAGGATAGTGGTCTGGGAGACAGGTTCTATTTTAGGATAGTGGTCTGGGAGACAGGTTCTGTTTTAGGATAGTGGTCTGGGAGACAGGTTCTATTTTAGGATAGTGGTCTGGGAGACAGGTTCTGTTTTAGAATAGTGGTCTGGGAGACAGGTTCTATTTTACAACAGTGGTACTGGAGACAGGTTCTATTTTAGGATAGTGGTCTGGGAAACAGGTTCTATTTTAGGATAGTGGTCTGGGAAACAGGTTCTATTTTAGGATAGTGGTCTGGGAGACAGGTTCTATTTTAGGATAGTGGTCTGGGAAACAGGTTCTATTTTAGGATAGTGGTCTGGGAGACAGGTTCTATTTTAGGATAGTTGTCTGGGAGACAGGTTCTATTTTAGGATAGTGGTCTGGGAGACAGGTTCTATTTTAGGATAGTGGTCTGGGAGATAGGTTCTATTTTAAGACTTTGGTCTAGAAGACAGGTTCTACTTTAGGATAGTGGTCAGGGAGACAGGTTCTATTTTAGGACAGTGATCTGGGAGACAGGCCTAATTTTGAAATAGTGGTCTGGGAGACAGGCTCTATTTTAGGAGTGGTCTGTTAGACAAGTTCTATTTTAGGATAGTGGTCTGGGAGACAGGCTCTATTTTAGGATAGTGGTCTGGGAGACAGGTTCTATTTTACGATAGTGGTCTGGAAGACAGGTTCTATTTTAGGATAGTGGTCTGGGAGATAGGTTCTATTTTAAGACTTTGGTCTAGAAGACAGGTTCTACTTTAGGATAGTGGTCAGGGAGACAGGTTCTATTTTAGGACAGTGATCTGGGAGACAGGCCTAATTTTGAAATAGTGGTCTGGGAGACAGGCTCTATTTTAGGAGTGGTCTGTTAGACAAGTTCTATTTTAGGATAGTGGTCTGGGAGACAGGCTCTATTTTAGGATAGTGGTCTGGGAGACAGGTTCTATTTTACGATAGTGGTCTGGGAGACAGGTTATATTTTAGGACAGTGATCTGGGAGACAGGTTCTATTTTAGGACAGTGGTTTAGGAGGCAGGTTATATTTTACGATAGTGATCTGGGAGACAGGCTCTATTTTAGGGTAGTTGTCTGGGAGGCAGGTTCTATCTTAGGATAGTGTTCTGGGAGACAGGTTCTGTTTTAAGACAGTGGTCTGGGAGACCGTCATATTTTAGGATAATTGTCTGGAAGACAGGTTTTATTTTTAGACAGTCGTTTGGGAGACAGTTTTTAATTTAGGATAGTTAGTTAGGACATCAAAAGGTCAATTAGATACACTGTCATCTAGTGGATTAGTGTTGTGCAGAAACTTAATCAATATAATCACCATAATTAATTATTTTCAAATAGGTTATGCAGGTTTTAGCCTTAGCAAAAGTTGTAAATTTTATTATCCTTGTTCCCCTGGATACTAAAGGATAGAAAAAAGTGAAATTAGAAAAAAAAATATCTATATATAATCTTTAAAATCTTTTTTGCTTCTGTCCATTTTGCAAACTTACTGGGTGCATAGGTATAATGATCAAGTAAACCTTTACAAAAATGTTTGAAATTCTTAACACCTGAGTTTTGTGGCAGAAGAAATCAGATAAAAGAACAGTGTTAGCTTCTAGTTTACTTAGGAAATAAATGTTACTTCAAAAACAAAAGTTTTGTGAATAGGAGGGGATAGTGATTGGCTTAGACAAATGTCAAGGTCATTTTACTTAGTGTAGATGTTGATAAATCTTATAGTTGACCTTTAAGTACTGTATATAGGTATCAGTCTCAGTGCCCTTCTGCACAATCAACATTATACACATGTGGTTCCGCATTACAGTCAGTATCACTGTAAAAGATGAGTAACTGCACACAGTACCTGTACACTGAAATCTCTCATAGTCTCCAATATATTAGAGCTAACGTGAGTGTGACACACAGATTGATTTTATTGCTGCCTTTCATGTTGTAACAGAGATCATGATAATGTCAGAGGAAACATTCAGTCACGTCAACACATTTACATGTAGTACAAAAAACTGGATATGTACAAAGTCTTTATATTACGATATCTGTACATTTAGCATGTGCTGTGAAATGTCTTGTGTTGTTGTACAAAAACAGAAAAAGTAATAAACTGTCTTGATGAAAAAGTTTTACACTTTCTGTGTTACCTAATCCCTCAGAGACTTATTGTAATTATCCAGCTTTAATTTAGAAAATAACCCACAGACAGTTTTATTATCAACCTGATGACTTTGTTCAGTTTTAGGGAGGAGAAGAATATCAAAATTGGCATTTTCCATGGCAACAACAGATTTTATTTACACTACAGATTTATGAGTATTTGTGGCTTTGTACAAGTGTGTATAGGATTTATATGTACATACAGTTAAGCCTTAATGAGCTTCTCCATCATGTTCAGGACATTCGTTTGTTAAGGTCACCTTGAATATTTACGGAAATTTCTATTGTTCGAGAGAGAAAGAGAGACAAACAGAGAGACAGACAATGAGAGAGGGAGACAGAGAAAGATATTGCCGTGTCTTCGCTGCCATGTATTTATAACTATAAAATTATAGTGTGTAGCACAAAAACACAGTAAAACAAATGAAAAATAAAACATGAAAAAAAATGTAGTCCACAGAGAAATCGTAAAGTACTTTTGATACATATTGTAAATGTACATAGCAGCATGATTTTGATGATTTTTTTTACAGATATCTCATATTAGAACATGTTTCTGGAGGAGAACTATTTGACTACTTAGTGAAGAAAGGACGCCTCACACCAAAAGAAGCCAGAAGATTTTTTCGACAAATCATATCAGCGTTAGATTTTTGTCACAGTCACAATATATGGTAAAGGCCGTTTTAGGTCATTGATATGTTTGTTGGTGTTGTGTAAAGTGATCTAAAATAAAGTTACACCATGAAAAGTGATCTAATAATAGAATTCCATCATATAAAGTGGTTTGTTTATAGAGTTCCACCATGTAAAGTGGTCTAAAGTTAGAGTTCCACCTCATAAAGTGATCTAAAAATAGAGTTCCACCATATAAAGTCTGTAATTAGAGTTTCACCAGATAAAGTGGTCTAAAGATATAATTCCACCATGTAACATTGTCAAATGATATAGTTCCACTATATAAAGTGGTCTAAAGATAAAGTTCCACCATATTAAGTAGTCTAATAATAGAATTCCACCAGGTAAAGTGGACTAAAGATAGAGTTTCACCATAAAAAGTGTAGGAGTTCTACCATATATAGTGGTCTAAAGATAGAATTCACCATGTAAGTGAAAAGTTTGTTTCCATGTGAGACATGGCCAATGACTGTTGCCAAATACTCAACTCTTTTGAGACAACTGAAGTCCTGTATCATAATCAGTTTTGTATTTGGTGAGAATCATTCAGTCCATTACATAGGTCAAAATTTGAGGCACCACACATATAAGTAATAAATCATTGCCAGTCAAATTTTACCATTGATACAAACAAACTTATGAGTGGGTCCATTCTTTTCTGCTGTCTATAGACAGACAAATACAAAGTCATCTTATTACATGGTTTAAAATCAACTCTTTGTCAGTCAGAAATCATGTCTGTAAAATCATTTACATATTCATTGCACAATGTGCTGTTGATATTACTTCTTGGGTTCTCATGTTGCAGTGATTTGTCTGACCTACCTCCTTGCCAATAAATTCTCTAGACAATAGATTGTTTATTTTTGGAAAATGGTATACATACTTGTTCATACATTATTTGTAATTTGAAAAAAATCTACAATTAACAGATTTGTTGGACTTTCAAATATGTCTCCTGAATTTCCTACCACTTTTCCTTAACCTGTTGTCCTCTCTGAACTAAATATGTTGCTGTTGATAAACTGATGTCATTTTCATTAATTTTTGTAGGGTTTCTTTGATTTTCTCCCTTTATATTCACTTTGATGCCTACATTTAATGTGTATTACCTGTAATTAGGTGCAAAAATAAATGGGGATGGATGGGGTGGGGAATTTTGTTCACACTGTCAGCTTGGTCTTGGAAACCCCTGAAGGGATTCTGATGATACTTTACACAATCAATTTCCTCTACCACCTTGTGTTTTTCCACCAGATTGGCTCAGGGGTTGATTCCAAAGTGGTACGGAATAGGTCTCAAAGTGTATCCCTCTTTGAAAATCTATTCCAGAACTGCTGCATGAATGGGAAAAGTAATTGTATTTGAAAAATCAACATGGATGAGTGATTTAAGTTTGTATTTATCATAGAAATTCCAAATTATTTTTGACACATTCTTTTTCAGACTGTCATTTCCATTTTTGTATGGTTTCTTTGATTATCTCCCATTTTCCACAATGCTGTTTTCATTTGGGCAAAATTTGTTTGAGAAACTATTTTGGACCATCTACATACAGGGACAAAGATATGTAAAGTTGTAAATAAGTGTTAGCCTTTGTCTTTTTCAATGAATTTTTATATACCCGTTGAAGACGTCGTTATTGGTATTGTGTTGTTTGTTCATCTGTCCTTCTATATGTCCTACTGTTTTATGCGATAACTCAAACAATAATGGCTCGATTTTCATCAAACTTATTAGGATGCTTCAATGCATGAACTGTTGTGACAAGTTTGTAAATCATGAAATTTGAACTATATTTGGCAGAGTTATTTCCCTTTTATTGCTAAATATGAGCATTATGTACACAATGTAAGAACTTTTTAATTTTTCATTTAATTCCTTTCAAATCTGGTATGGCATCACAAGAAGCAATATTGTTTAACATATGTTACGGGTTTTGTTTTCATGTTTCAACTTTCCCCAGATTTGGCGTTATGGCCCTATGTGACCTAGCTTTTCTGGTGTTTAATTTTCTTGTGGGCTCATGTAGTCCCACAGTTTTCACCTGAATATTTCGCGATTCGTCATGTGTGATTTGCATCATATGAAGATGTGCATATCGTAAAATGAAGATGCTGCGTTACTCTTCATGAGAGTTATGGACCCTGTTTATGGCAATATATTGTATATATTGGGGTTCTGCCCCATCCTCTGAAATTTTGTTTTTAATTTGAAAATTTTTTGAATCCCCATCTTTAAACCATGTTCTGGTATATTTTTAGCCCACCATCTGTGGTTTGTCCATCGTCTATCGGTCCGTCCTGAACAATTCTTGTTACCGCTATTTCTCAGAAAGTATTAAAGGGATCTCCTTGAACTTTGACATCAAGGGTCCCCTTAAGGTCTAGTTGTATATATTGCATTTTCAGAGAACAGAATCCAATATTGCCAATAAGGGACCATCTTGGGTTTTGACCAAAGGAAGTTTGTTACCGCTTCTTCTCAGAAAGGACCGAAGGGATCTCCATGATATTTGACATGAAGATTCCCCTTGAGATGTAGTTTTGCATAATAAATTTTCAGAGAGATCAGAATCCAACATGGCTGACAGACGGACATCTTGGATTTTGACCAAAGGAAGTTTGTTACAGCTATTTCTCAGAAAGGACTAAAGGGATCTCCTTGAAATATGGCATGAACGTTCCCCTAGAGGTCAAGTTGTGCATATTACATTTTCAGAGAGGTCTGAATCCAACATGGCTGACAGACTGCCATTTTGGATTTTGACCAAAGGAAGTTTGTTAACATTTAACTCAAAAAGTACTGTAGGGATCTCATTGAAATTTGACATGAGGGTTGCCTTTGAAGTTTGAAGTTTTTCCCCCTGAGGTTTAGTTGTGGATATTACATTTTCAAAGAGATCAAAATCCAAGATGGACACCTGTCATCCATGTTGAATTCCATTCTCTGTGAAAATGTAATATGTTCAGTTCAAGCTCAGTTTCGCTATAATCATGTGAAAAAAGTATTTCAGAGAAATATGGATTTAAGTTCAAATTCAATGGTGAGGCACAGAATAAGAGAAAAGAAGAGAAAAGAACCTTCTGTCATAGGTCAGACATAGAGCATTCCATGGTGGGCACCAAGATCCCTTCTGGGATCTCTTGTTGATATTTATGGAAAGACACAATCTGTTTTGTATACGAGGTCCTTGGAAGTCCTGTGCCACCCCTTGAATTTAATGTTTTTTTTAATGAAAAACACAACACAGCCCCATTGTTAAACCATATACATTTTGTTCCTTGTGGAAAGAAATATTCAGTTGTATGTGTGGAGGTTGTGATCCACCACCTTAAATTACACAAATAGATATCTATATCTTATTCTCAATATGCTTCCTAATGAGACCATATGTTACAATGATAAAAAACATCTCTTGATACCACTTTGGATGTATCTTACATATAACAAAAATTGGAAGCCCTTCACCGGCATTTGATGACGTCTCCATATGAGTGAAAGATTTTTGAGTGGGACGTTAAACAACAATAAATAAACAAACAAACAACAGCAAAAATTTTGATTCCCTACACTATTTATGAACTAGTGACACTAATGATAAAATTTCTGTTGTTTTTTTCAGTCACAGAGATTTGAAGCCAGAAAATTTACTGCTGGATGACAAGAATAGTATACGGGTAGCAGACTTTGGTATGGCTTCTCTACAAGTGGAGGGATCAATGTTAGAAACCAGTTGTGGGTAAGTCACTCTGGATTGTTGAGGCCCAGGATCACCAACGTGGAGAAATACTAATCCACTTCTCATATATTGTGACTAAACTGATCTTAAGCTGAGTATATGTATGAACCCAAGTTATTTTTGGATATTTCACTCACAAATGAGTATTTTTATGAACCCAAATTGTTTTTGGATATTTCTGAAGTTGTCATAAGATAAACTGTTTGATATCTTCCATATTTCCAGTGGTATGGAATATCATGTCTATGAATATTTTCAAATTCTCATCATATATTCCATGTTTTGATATAAAAATTGTTTAAAAAATTGAAATAAAGTGCAGCGTAAGTATTCACCTCAGTTGTTAGCATTGGTCTTTGAACAACCTTTACATCTGACCACTGAGTAAGAAAGTCAGAATGTTCATCTGTAAGTCAGAGTGTTAATCTGTAAGTCAGAATGTTTATCTGTAGGTAAGAGTGTTTATCCGTAAGTCAGAATGTTAAAATGTTTATCTGTTGTAAGTGTTTATATCAGAGAATGTTCATCTCAGAGTGTTAAGTTAAGTCAGAATGTTTATCTGTAGGTAAGAGTGTTTATCCGTAAGTCAGAATGTTCATCTGTAAGTCAGAGTGTTTATCTGTTAGTTAGAGTGTTTATATCTGTAAGTCAGAATGTTCATCTGTAAGTCAGAGTGTTAATCTGTAAGTCAGAATGTTTATCTGTAGGTAAGAGTGTTTATCCGTAAGTCAGAATGTTTATCTGTAAGTTAGAATGTTTATCTGTTAGTTAGATTGTTTATCTGTAAGTCAGAATGTTCATCTGTAGGTTAGAATGTTTATCTGTAGGTCAGAATTTTCATCTGTATGTCAAAATGTTTATCTAGATCTGTAAGTCAGAGTGTTTCTCTGTAGGTCAAAATGTATATCTGTAAGTCAGAGTGTTTATCTGTAAGTTAGAATGTTCATCTGTTAGCCAGAATGTTTATCTGTAAGTCAGAATGTTCATCTGTAAGTTAGAATGTTTATCTGTAGGTTAGAATGTTTATTTGTAGGTCAGAGTGTTTATCTGTAGGTCAGAGTGTTTATCTGTAGGTCAGAGTGTTTATCAGTAAGTCAAAATGTTTATCTGTAGGTCAGAGTGTTTATCTGTAGGTCAGGGTGTTCATCTGTAAGTCAGAATGTTTATCTGTAGGTCAGAACATTCATCTGAAGGTCAGAGTGTTTATTTGCAGGTCAGAATATTTATCTGTAGGTCAGAGTGTTATCTGTAGGTAAGAAATGTTTATATCTGTTTATATCTGTAATTTAGAATGTTTATCTGTAGGTCAGTGTGTTATCTGTAAGTCAGAGTGTTTATCTGTAAGTTAGAATGTTCATCTTGTAAGTTAAAATGTTTATCTGTAGGTCAGTGTTTATCTGTAGGTCAGTTTATCTGTAGGAAAAAAAAATTCTGTAGGTCAGAGTGTTTATCTGTAGGTAAGAATGTTTATATATGTAAGTCAGAATGTTTATCTGTAAGTTAGAATGTTTATCTGTAAGTCAGAATGTTTATCTGTAAGTTAGAATGTTTATCTGTAAGTCAGAATGTTTATCTGTAAGTCAGAATGTTTATCTAAATCTGTAAGTCAGAATATTTATCTTTATCTGTAAGTCAGAATGTTAATCTGTAAGTCAGAATGTTTATCTATAAGTCTGTAAGTCAGAATGTTTATCTGTAAGTCAGAATGTTTATCTGTAAGTCAGAATGTTTATCTGTAAGTCAGAATGTTTATCTGTAGGTAAGAATATTTATCTGTAGGTCTGTAGGTTAGAATGTTTATCTGTAAGTCAGAATGTTTATCTAAATCTGTAAGTCAGAATATTTATCTTTATCTGTAAGTCAGAATGTTAATCTGTAAGTCAGAATGTTTATCTGTTAGTTAGAATGTTTATTGGTAAGTTAGAATGTTTATCTGTAAGTTAAAATGTTCATCTATATGTCTGTAAGTCAGAATGTTAATCTGTAAGTCAGAATGTTTATCTGTTAGTTAGAATGTTTATTGGTAAGTCAGCATGTTTATCTGTAGGTCAGAATATTTATCTGTAGGTCAGAGTGTTTATCTGTAGGTCAGAATATTTATCTGTAGGTCAGAGTGTTTATCTGTAGGTACGAATGTTTATATCTGTAAGTCAGAATGTTTATCTAGATCTGTAAGTCAGAATGTTTATCTGTAAGTCAGAGTGTTTACCTGTAAGTCAGAATGTTTATCTGTATGTTAATTGTTAGTCGGAATATATATCTGTGCGTCAGAGTGTTTATCTGTAAGTCGGAGTGTTTATATGTAAGTTACAATGTTTATCAGAATGTTTATCTGTAAGTCAGAATGTTTATATCTGTAAGTCAGAATATTTATCTATAGATCAAAGTGTTTATCTGTAAGTCAGAATGTTTATCTGTAAGTTAGAATGCTTATCTATAAGTCACAATATTTATCTGTAGGTCAGAATGTTTATCTGTAAGTCAGAAAGTTCATCTATTAGTCAGAATGTTTATGTTTATGTCAGAATGTTTATCTGTAAGTTAGAATGTTTATTTGTAAGTCAGAATATTTATCTGTTGTTATTGTGTTGACTTACATGAAGAATCATTTTATAATATATTCTACAGGTCACCACATTATGCATGTCCAGAGGTCATCAGGGTAAGGTCAACCAAGCATATTGCACCCTGAATGTGCATCCTGAATTCTCACCTTCATGTTGTTATAAAAGTTGTTGTCTTCATGCATTTCAGTGGTTTTATTTTATTTTGGTATGTATATTGTTTGTATATATTTTTCAGTTAATTAGTTTTACTTCATTTTGACAAAATTAACATTTGTGTATCAGACATCCAAGCGTTTCCAGTACTTGTCTGGTGTGACTCTATATTGACATTATAATGATCTCTTATAAAGGTAGATGGCACCAATGGTCTTGGTTAAGGTCTGTGATCCCTCAAATAGAACATTTATATGTACTACTTATATGGGGTGATGCTACATGTTACTAAGCAATTTGGTAGCAACCATACTTACCTGTATTTGGCAAGATGACCCCTTTTAAAAAATAAATATTGGATCTTACTCGTATTAGACATCTCTATAATGTTTGTATTGGACATCTTTATAATGTTTGTATTGGTCATCTCTATTCTTGTATTGGACATCTCTATAATGTTTGTGTTGGACATCTCTATAATGCTTGTATTGGACATCTCTATAATGTTTGTATTGGACATCTCTATTCTTGTATTGGAAATCTCTATAATGTTTGTATTGGACATCTCTATAATGTTTGTATTGGACATCTTTATAATGTTTGTATTGGACATCTTTATAATGTTTGTATTGGACATCTCTATAATGCTTGTATTGGACATCTCTATAATGTTTGTATTGGACATCTCTATAATGTTTGTATTGGACATCTCTATAATGCTTGTATTGGACATCTCTATAATGTTTGTATTGGACATCTCTATAATGTTTGTATTGGACATCTCTATAATGCTTGTATTGGACATCTCTATAATGTTTGTATTGGACATCTCTATAATGTTTGTATTGGACATTTTTATAATGTTTGTATTGGACATCTCTATAATGTTTGTATTGGACATCTCTATAATGTTTGTATTGGACATCTTTATAATGTTTGTATTGGTCATCTCTATTCTTGTATTGGACATCTCTATAATGTTTGTATTGGACATCTCTATAATGTTTGTATTGGACATCTCTATAATGTTTGTATTGGACATCTCTATAATGTTTGTATTGGACATCTCTATAATGTTTGTATTGGACATCTCTATTCTTGTATTGGACATCTTTATAATGTTTGTATTGGACATCTCTATAATGTTTGTATTGGACATCTCTATAATGCTTGTATTGGACATCTTTATAATGTTTGTATTGGACATCTCTATTCTTGTATTGGAAATCTCTATATTGTTTGTATTGGTCATGTCTATTATGTTTGATTTGGACATCTCTGTACTGTTTGTATTGGACATCTCTATTCTTATATTGTACATCACTATCATGCCTTGGACATCACTATCTTGTATTGGAGATCTCTTTAATGTTTGTATTGGACATCTCTATTCTTATATTGGACATCACTATCGTGCCTTGGACATCACTCTTGGACATCACTATCTTGTACTGGACATCTCTATTCTTGTATTGGACATCTCTATTTTAGTATTGGACATCTCTATTCTTGTATTGGACATCACTATCTTGTATCGGACATCTCTATACTGTTTGTATTGGTCATGTCTATAATGTTTGTATTGGTCATCTTTATACTGTTTGTATTGGTCATCTCTATATTGTTAGTATTGGACATCTCTATACTGTAAGTATTGGACATCTCTATACTGTTTGTATTGGACATCTCTATTCTTGTATTGGACATCTCTATTCTTGTATTGGACATCTCTATTCTTGTATTGGACATTTCTATTCTTGTATCGGACATCTATATTCTTTTATCGGACATCTCTATTCTTGTATTGGACATCTCTATTCTTGTATTGGACATCTCTATTCTTGTATTGGACATCTCTATTCTTGTATTGGACATTTCTATTCTTGTATCGGAAATCTCTATTCTTTTATTGGACATTTCTATTCTTGTATCGGACATCTCTATTCTTTTACTGTTACTAAACAATTTGGTAGCAACCATACTTACCTGTATTTGGCAAGATGACCCCTTTTAAAAAATAAATATTGGATCTTACTCGTATTAGACATCTCTATAATGCTTGTATTGGACATCTTTATAATGTTTGTATTGGTCATCTCTATTCTTGTATTGGACATCTTTATAATGTTTGTATTGGTCATCTTTATAATGTTTGTATTGGACATCTTTATAATGTTTGTATTGGACATCTCTATAATGTTTGTATTGGACATCTCTATAATGCTTGTATTGGACATCTCTATAATGCTTGTATTGGACATCTCTATAATGTTTGTATTGGACATCTCTATAATGTTTGTATTGGACATCTCTATAATGTTTGTATTGGACATCTCTATAATGTTTGTATTGGACATCTCTATAATGTTTGTATTGGACATCTTTATAATGTTTGTATTGGACATCTCTATAATGTTTGTATTGGACATCTCTATAATGCTTGTATTGGACATCTCTAATGTTTGTATGCATTGTATAATGCTTGTATTGGACATCTTTATAATGTTTGTATTGGACATCTCTATTCTTGTATTGGAAATCTCTATATTGTTTGTATTGGTCATGTCTATTATGTTTGATTTGGACATCTCTATACTGTTTGTATTGGACATCTCTATTCTTATATTGTACATCACTATCATGCCTTGGACATCACTATCTTGTATTGGACATCTCTTTAATGTTTGTATTGGACATCTCTATTCTTATATTTGACATCACTATTGTGCCTTGGACATCACTCTTGGACATCACTATCTTGTACTGGACATCTCTATTCTTGTATCGGACATCTCTATTCTTGTATTGGACATCTCTATTCTTGTATTGGACATCTCTCTCTTGTATTGGACATCACTATCTTGTATCGGACATCTCTATACTGTTTGTATTGGTCATGTCTATAATGTTTGTATTGGTCATCTTTATACTGTTTGTATTGGTCATCTCTATATTGTTAGTATTGGACATCTCTATACTGTAAGTATTGGACATCTCTATACTGTTTGTATTGGACATCTCTATTCTTGTATTGGACATCTCTATTCTTGTATCGGACATCTCTATTCTTGTATTGGACATCTCTATTCTTGTATTGGACATCTCTATTCTTGTATTGGACATCTCTATTCTTGTATCGGACATCTCTATTCTTGTATTGGACATCTCTATTCTTGTATTGGACATTTCTATTCTTGTATCGGAAATCTCTATTCTTTTATCGGACATCTCTATTCTTGTATTGGACATCTCTATAATGTTCAGGATAAACCCAGCAGTGTAACTATTCATGAATGCTGTAGTATGATTAATGCATGAACTAATTATAAAACTTGCCTACATGACTATTATCTTTATATTGAGATGATTAAATGTTTACCACACCACAACAGGCAACCCATCTAATTGGATCAGTTTCTAATCACATGTTGTTGACTGCATTTTTTCTTTTGGGATTTTTTAGGGAATGGGAGAGTTGTTATGCAATTGAAGATTTAGTTCCTGTACATGACACATTGTAGATTTTATTTGCACTTTTATTTTCACATCTGCTCCTGCTTTTTTTCTTACAAATGATGTTTGCTAATGCTTAATTTTCTTGATGATAGGATATTAAGTTTTTACATACTGTAGAGAGATGAATGAAATTCTTCTTGTGTACATTTGGAAAGATTAAATTTGCTGCTGATCAGGTAAAACCTGCTACCAAATGATAAAATTGATATGTAAGTGCATCTGTCTAAGTATAGATAAGTGATATAACAACAAGCTCCTCTCTGGGATAATCAAAAAGAGTCATCAAATATTTATAGAGAGGGCAGCTCAACATGCTCAAAGATGTATAGAGAGTGCAGCTCAACAGGCTCAAAGATTTATAGAGAGTGAAGCTCAAATGGGCTCAAAAATTTATGGAGAGTGAAGCTCAAATGGGCTCAAAAATTTATAGAGAGTGAAGCTCAAATGGACTCAAAAATTTATAGAGAGTGAAGCTCAAATGGGCTCAAAAATTTATAGAGAGTGAAGCTCAAATGGACTCAAAAATTTATAGAGAGTGAAGCTCAAATAGGCTAAAATATTTATAGAGTGCAGCGCAAACAGGCTCAAACATTTATGGAGAGTGCAGCTCAAATGTGCTCAGATTTATAGAGAGTTCAGCTCAAACGGGCCACATGCAACATGTGTATAAAACTGAAAAAACTATGTCAGAAGCTCTGTAGAGCCTAAAAATTATCCTGACTGGATCACTTCAACCTGACACTTGACCAATCAACCTTCACATGAACATTTTCAAATCAATGTTTTGGAGACTTATAAATGGTCAGTTTTTCTGAAACTGCTGTTGTTCTAAATATTTGTTTTGGTATTATTTAATTTAATTAAACTGTGTGACATTTTTTGCAGAAAAGGTGTTGCCATTTGTAAATCAGATTGACTCCCAATGAATGTTTTTTCTTCATTTATAAAGCAAAGAGCTGCACTCACTTTCAAGGCATTGCCTCATCTCTTGTAACCCAGATTACAACAGTGCTGATAAAAGAAAAGATGACAAAGAATGCAGAGATAGAAAAGCTGACATTGTCAGAATGATATACATATACATATATAATGATAATATTTCTGATTTATTTTATCTATTGATATTTTTAACTTTGTGTAGTAGAGAACTGATTCTGCAAAAAAAGAAAACTTATTTTGGGACATCGAGCCTAAAGCTTAACTATTGGTTAAGAGGTAAAGGTCATTTCATTAATATTCCAAGGTCACACAGTCTGTATGCTAACATTGCAATGGTGAAGTAGTTTAATTTGAGGGTAACTCAATTATCAGAATCTCAAGTTTGAATAATTTTAAAGTCTTATGGTGTGAGGTTTATAGATTATGACCAAATAGGGTTTAATTTTTACTCATTTTGAAATCTCATTTGTTCAGAATTTTTAGCTCAATAAACTTGTGAGTCCTAAGATTTTTGGTGCCAGGTCAAATTACACAGGACACATAAATCGCTAGACTTTTTTACTAGATGGAAAATTATAGCAAATTATTAAGTATTTAGCAAATCAGCATTTGGACCCCTTTACTTTTTTTTCACTGCATGTAATAAATGGATTCAGTTGTGCATGTACAAAACCTACACTATTGACTGTAAAAAATAATATGTGTGAGAGAAATCAATAAAATTTAGTGTACATAGAAAAGAAAATATCAATCACTCTGTCTGTCTGTATTTCTGTTTGTCTATCTATCTATCCATCCAGTATAATCTGTCTATTCTGGCTGGCCATGCCATGGGACTGGCAAATTAGGCCGGATTGTGCAAGATCCAGAATACGGGGGGATAGACTGTATGCTTCATGACATTGACAAAACAAATTGAAATGACATTTCACGTTTTATGGTGTATGAATATCCTTTAATTTGCACCAACATAGATAAATACAGACGTTAAATGCATCTTATAGTTTGTTGGTTTTGTAATCGTCACTTTTTAATCAAGTACGTATCAAGTGTGGTTTGTGTTCTGAACATAGACTTTTATCGGCTTACAACTTTATCTACCTGTCTGGATTACACAATGTAATTACTCCCTAATATAATCACTTGGGGGAAGACATTTTGGCCGGAATTCGGTGTAAATAGATTACAGAATACACAGTTTGCTTGTGGGGAAATAATTTGGGACCAACAAACAACACTGGATAAGACAAGTATCCGGAATATACAGATTATACTGTATTCTTTTTCTGTGTTGACATAACCTTTATTTATTATTAATTGTATTTTTGAAAATGCAAATAAGTAGATGTTAGAAAATTTGATCCTTTATTCATAATATCTTTTTCATACCTGACCTGAAGGGTCATGAGAGATATTAACATGTCTGTACTGCTGCATATGGCGGCTCTTATTGTTATAGACACAGCATTAGGGGCACAGTACGCTTTTGACTTATATCCTGAAAATCATGGCAGTGTGAGAAAATGTTACCTCAAAATGATCAACACATAAAGATCTACAAATTTCATTCTTCCTTTGGAATTGTTTGAATGCCATTCCAGGAATTGTTTTCCTTTAATTTTCTGCTTTTGGCTACTTTGACTTATCCCTTGAAAATGATCTGAGATAGAGAGAAAGCATGAGATGTAAAATTTATACTAAGCTTTACAAAAGATGAAATTTGGCCACTTGTGGCATTTCCATTTTAATGTGGAATTTTCGTTATTTTAGTTTTTTCATACAGCTCTAACTAGGTATACAAGTTGGCCTAGTACATAAAAACCATACAAGTAATCCTTGGTAAAAACCATACAGGTAAGCTTTGCTAAAAACCATACAGGTGAGCCTTGGTAAAAGCCATACAGGTGAGCCTTGCTAAAAACCATACAGGTTAGCTTTGGTAAAAACCATACAGGTAAACCTTGATAAAAACCATACAGGTTAGCCTTAGTAAAAACCATACAGGTTAACCTAGGTAAAGACCATATTGTATAACCTAGGTAAAGACCATACTGGTTAGCCTAGGTAAAACCATTCAGGTAGGCCTAGGTAAAAACCATATACATGTATGTAAGCATAGGTTAAGACCATACAGGTAAGCCAAGGTAATGTCCATACAGATAAGCCTAGGTAAAAACCATACAGGTTAGCCTAGGTAAAGACATTATAGCAGACCATAATTGTTAGCCTAGGTAAAAACATACAGGTAAGCTTAAGTAAAGACCATACAGGTTAGATAAAGGGTTCCTTGTCTTAATATTTTTTTCAATAAGTTTTAAATTGTAGCACAAATCTTTGTTTGATATATGAATGTTTTATACCTTGACTTTTGTGGCTGATATGAGGTATCTTCCAAATGAACTACAGAAAACCTGAACAACATATTCAAGCTCTATTACACATTTAAAACTGATTGTTTTTACAGGGAGAGAAGTATGATGGCAGAAAAGCTGATGTGTGGAGTTGTGGAGTGATACTTTATGCATTACTAGTGGTATGTTATTATTTACATTATGAAATGAAGTTGAAAGGATTGAGGTCTACAGAGGTCATATGTTATTAGACTACCTCAAACAAAGGCTCATAGTGACCTATTGCTATCATCTTTATATTGAGGTCACAGAGGTCATATGTTATTAGACTACCTCAAACAGAGGCTCATAGTGACCAATTGCTGTCATCTTTATATTGAGGTCACAGAGGTCATTTGTTATCAGACTAGCTCAAACAAAGGCTCATAGTGACCTATTGCTATAAATTTTATATTGAAGTCACAGAGGTCACATGTTTGTTTGTTTATTGTTGTTTAATGTCCCACTCCAGAATCTCTCATATGGAGACGTCACCTAATAATGGTGAAGGGTTTCAAATTTTGGCCTATGCTCGGCACTTATGGCCATTGAGCAGTGAGGGTTCTTTAACATGCCGACATCTACTGTGACATGGGACCTTAGTTTTTACTGTGTCTTCCGAAGGACAGGAAACCAACATGCTGCCGGTTGGACTCGATCTCACAATCAAGAGTCGAGCGCTCTACCAACTGAGCCAGGTCTGCTCAGTCACATGTTATTAGAGTACCTCAGCCTAAAGTTCATAGTGACCTAATGCTATCATCTTTTTTTTCCCTGTCGTCTGTTAACTTTTAAAACATTTTCAACTTTTTCTCAATTTTAACCAAAATTGGCTGGAGGTATCCCCATGTGAAGCCACATAAAGTTTGTAAATGAAAAGGGGGTATCACCCATAAGGGCCTTAAAAGGGAAAAAACACCAAAATTTGGTTCATGGTTAAAAATCTTCTCAAGAACTAATGAACAGATGTCTTTATAAAGTTTTAATTTGCGATCGATGTCTACAAAATTTGTAAATGAAGATCAAATTTCGGGGGTACTTTAGTTGAAATTTGGTATAGTTTTATACAAATCATTTATTAACTCTAAACTGATTGACTATATTTATGATTGTAATCACACACACACACACACACAGACACACACACACACACACACACACACACATAAATACATATACATACAGTTAATTCTGGATGAACCACCACCTTTTGTTATTTATAAATTATGTCTGTATATCAAGTTTGGCGATGAATTGAATTCCAGTATCTTGGAGGGAAATAATTTTATCATTCTTTGTTATCATAGCTATATCTTTAATAAACAGAAAACAGGACAACAGTTGATATTAAGTAATTACCTTGTTTAATTAATTCTTCAATTACCTGGTTGTACTACTGCTACCTGACTTCACAGTGGTAATCTCTAGTCCCAGTTAGCCACTACAATGACCATGAACACCTATGGTATTATATCGAGATAAATGACATTTTGAAATAGATGTTTGTTCTCAAAATATAGTGGCAGATGGCAATAATGAATTTGGCGTTATAAAAAGAATTTTGTGTTACAAGGAAAACGATCCCGTACAAAAAAATGTGGTTTTATTGTGAGAATAGTGATAAATAAGTGACAATAATTCGCGATTGACTATGTATATATATATATATATATATATGAAAAGGTCATAACTCTTGAACAAGAGAACTAGGTCCTGCTGGAGGGTTCAATTCTAACACATATTATGTTTTATGGTCTTGGATCAAAATTTTAGATTTCCAAAGATGTTGTTAAAGCTTACTGAAACATCCAGAAATGAATTGTTGACCACGCTCACACATCCAGAAATGAATCGTTGACCATGTTCACACATTCAAAAATGAATCGTTGACCACTGCATACACATCCACAAGACCATTTCTTAGCCCAAAATATTTAATATGGAAACTTTTCTTTTAGAATTCAAATGAAGCAATAAAATGACATTTTGTTTCAGGGTGCACTTCCATTTGATGATGACAATCTCAGGCAGCTTTTAGAAAAAGTTAAAAAAGGAGTATTTCACATTCCACATTTTGTGCCACCTGACTGTCAGAACTTATTGCGGGGTATGATTGAAGTCAGTCCAGATCTCAGATTAACAGTAAGTCAAATGTTGTACTTCTTAGAGGGGACAAGTTGTCTTACTGGGAATTAACTTGTGAACCATGGAGACACAGACACTAGAGTCCATTGTTGTATGGGTTAGATACATTGATTTCTCAACCCAAAACTAACATGATTGAAATACCTCTACCTGTATATGATTCTAATACTGTCACCTGTACATGATTATGATACTGTCACCTGTACATGACTGTAATACTGTCACCTTACATGATAGTAATACTGTCACCTGAACATAGTAGTAATACTGTCACCTGTACATGATCATGATACTGTCACTTGTACATAATTGTGATGCTGTCACTTGTACATGATTGTAATACTGTCACCTGTATATGATTATAATACTGTCACCTGTATATGATTGTAATACTGTCACCTGTATATGATTGTAATACTGTCACCTGTATATGATTGTAATACTGTCACCTGTATATGATTGTAATACTGTCACTTGTACACGATTGTAATACTGTCACCTGTATATGATTGTAATACTGTCACTTGTACATGATTGTAATACTGTCACCTGTATATGATTGTAATACTGTCACCTGTATATGATTGTAATACTGTCACCTGTATATGATTGTAATACTGTCACCTGTACACGATTGACATATGTTTGCCTGTACATGATTATAAAACAGTGGCACCTGTACATGGTTGTGAAGCTGTTACCTGTACATGATAGTAATACTGTCACCTGTCCATAATTGTAACACTGTTACCTGTACACGATTGTAACACTGTCACCTGTACATGATTGTAATACTGTCACCTGTAAATGATTGCCATATGTTTGCCTATACATGATTATAAAACAGTGGCACCTGTACATGGTTGTGAAGCTGTTACCTGTACAGGATTATAATACTGTCACCTGTACACAATTGTAACACTGTCACCTGTACATGATTGTAATACTGTCACCTGTAAATGATTGCCATATGTTTGCCTATACATGATTATAAAACAGTGGCACCTGTACATGGTTGTGAAGCTGTTACCTGTACATGATAGTAATACTGTCACCTGTACATAATTGTAACACTGTTACCTGTACACGATTGTAACACTGTCACCTGTATATGATTGTAATACTGTCACCTGTACATGATTGTAACACTGTCACCTGTACAGGATTATAATACTGTCACCTGTACATGATTGTAACACTGTCACCTGTACATGATTGTAATACTGTCATCTGTACATGATTGTAATACTGTCACCTGTACATGATTTTAACACTTGTACCTGTACAGGATTGTAAACTGTCACCTGTACATGATTGTAATACTGTCACCTGTACATGATTGTAACACTGTCACCTGTACAGGATTGTAACACTGTCACCTGTACATGATTGTAATACTGTCACCTGTACACGGTTGCCATATGTTGCCTGTACATGATTATAAAACAGTGGCACCTGTACTAATTGTGATTCTGTCATTTCACTTCTCTGCTTTATGTTAATGCTTCTGAGTTTATATTTCATGAACCCATATTTGCACTAGCATTATTTTTTCTCATTTAAAATATTAAATCAGTGATTCACTTTCTTGTTTCAGTTAGAAGAAATCCATCAACATCCATGGGTTATAGTGTAAGTAATTTTCCACTGTATTTGACTTTCTGATTAATTCTGCCACAGGAATTGGTACTTTAACAAAATATCTACAATTTTATCAGAGTAAAATGTTAAATTCTTCACAAAGCCTTTAAATTTTTTTATTGTAAAACTATCCTCTGTAGATTGGAAAGAATCAACATTTCACTATCACATTTCTCAGTTGTATTCATCTGATACCAAAGACAGCAAGAAGATGCAAGAAATTGTGATTAGTACACAAGTACTTGTGATTGGTACACAAGTACCTGTGATAGTACACAAGAAACTGTAATTAGTGCACAAGTACCTGTGATTAGTACACAAGTACCTGTGATAGTACACAAGTACCTGTGATAGTACACAAGAACCTGTGATTAGTACACAAGTACCTGTGATAGTACACAAGAACCTGTGATTAGTACACAAGAACCTGTGATTAGTACACAAGTACCTGTGATTAGTACACAAGTACACAAGAACCTGTGATTAGTACACAAGTACCTGTGATTGGTACACCAGAACCTGTGATTAGTACACAAGTATCATTGATTAGCAGGCCTTACACTGGGTCTAAGAAAGAGGGACACTTCTCACATAAGTAGGGAGACTTCTACAATACCAAGGGAATTTTTCACATTGGACAAAGCCTACCTCACATTTTACTTTCCACAAAGACTCAGTGTGAATTATCTAATTATTCCTTTCTCTAGTAAAAACCCAGTAATAAATAATAATTGTTTATCAAAATGGAAAATTAGCAGAGAATCTGAGATTTATTTATTTTTTACTTTACCGTTAATTTTTTTTTCAATTAACACAAAATTATAAAAAAAGATAAAATAATATATTTTTTAAAAAATAAAATATTAGTAAAAAATAGCCATAGCCCAGTAAATGTTCAGCTTTAATAAAAATTTCTCCAAGTTAATAACTTCACAAAATGTGATACTTGCATTAAATTATGTAGTAGATTTTATCTAAAGCACTAAATATTCTCAAGATTAATTTGTTGTTTAGGCCCTATCATCGATGATATAAGCACCAAGTGATCGCCATGAGTTGCATAAGCATGCAACATGTCTACATGTCAAATGATTTAAAATCACAATATCTATATTTTTTATTTATTTACAGATTTTGGCATTTTATCTTCTTATTTTATAAGTACTGTTGAAATTTGAGAATGTGTAATATAAAATGCAATGACATAAGTGGCCCAATGTTGGCAAATCTTCATCTTGTGTATCATCAACATGGGGTGAAAATTTCTGAGTTTCAAATCTAATTAAAGGATTATCAGGAATAAATTAAACCCCTCTGATGTTGATTGGGCATCTTTAAAGTCAGTCTGAAATGTAGGTATGCTTAATTAGGCGTGAAACTTTTCTTAAACATTACACTTATTAGATCTATATCGCTGGAGGCCTCGGTACTGTAAAAACAACACACAGGTGTGAAAGGCTATACATCCTGTTGCACTCCTCCAGCCTCGGTACTGTAAAAACAATACACAGGTGTGAAAGGCTATACATCCTGTTGCACTCGTCATTGGAGATTAGGGTTGAATTAAAGCCATATTTATAATTACGATATTTATAATTACGATATTTATAATTACGATATTTATAATTACGATATTTATAATTACGATATTTATAATTACGATATTTATAATTACCGCCAAGTGATAATAACCCAGGTCAGCTATGTGTAGTATACAACAAGTTTTAATCCATAAGGTAAACTTTGCTTGCATTCAAACCTTTTTTGTAATGAATCTGTTCATAATGGATTTCAAACAGAAATGATGTCTTCAACAAAAAACAAAGTTTTATCCATTGCCGAAAGTGTTGATGTCTATAAGTGAAATAGGTGATAGATCGTTTTGCTACATCGCGACTTTAGGCCCGAATTATGTTGATGAAAAATTATTTCTTCAACATTAAACATAGGGTAAACTGTCTTTTTCACCCCGTATATTAATTAAATCAAGATAGAGAATGTTGTTTGGTTGTTTATTTAGTCTAGGCAGAGTATATGTTCATGTACCAAGGTAATAGCCCTAAATAGGATTATGTTCCATAAGCCCTAAAATTTGTTTTAAATCACAGCCATTTTTCGCGATGAAAATAATTATTTTACTTGTTCCCATGTTTGGTTTAAATTTAAAATTTTAAATAAGGTTCCGTAAATGCTCACGTTTTATTTACAAATAAGTGTTAATGCACGCCAGACAATATTTACAATTGGTGCGGAAGACAAACTTTCTGCCCCAAATTTAAGCAATTTTTTTGGGGAGGTAAAATCAGGCACAAAAAAAAAATCGCTTAAAATAGGAGCAGAAAGTTCAACTTAGAGCGGAAGATACAAGAAATAAAATTTAGAATTTTAATTTTGAATTTATTTAGAGGCAGGAAATTGTATTATGTTTTTTAGATCTACATTAATTTGATTTATTTCCATTTCATATAATTATGTTAGATTGAAGTAGTTTGATTCCCATGGCTATTTTGCCAAAATAACAACCAATTTCAGTACTTTGATGTAAACTATAGAAGCGTATATATTTTGTAAACTATAGAATCATATACATTTTGTAAACCAAAGGAGCACATATATTTTGTAAACTATAGAATCATAATTATTTTGTAAACTATAGAGTCATATACTGTACATTTTGTAAACTATAGGAGTATATACTGTAAACTTTAGGAGTATATTTTGTAAACTATAGGAGTATATTTTGTAAACTTTATATTTTGTAAACTATAGTATATTTTGTAAACTATAGGAGTATATTTTGTAAACTATAGGAGTATATTTTGTAAACTATAGGAGTATATTTTGTAAACTATAGGAGTATATTTTGTAAACCATAGGAGAACAATAATTTCATTTGTATTAACTGGTGATTTCCATGTATTTGTATCATCTATCTGTTATTGTCAATAATTTCATAAATGAACAAACTTTGAAATCATGTAATTTTGAATATTCAGTAATTTTGTTTTCAATGTTTTAGGGATTCAAAACGAGATTTTGACTTAGAGTTACCTGTCCTACAGGTTGTTCAGGTATTATTCAAATGCTAAATATTAAAACAATGTTTGGTTGTGTGTGTAGATGCCATATTTAAACAACCCCATATAACTTTTTATATGCAGACTTAATGAAAATTTCTTTCTTTCTTGTGACAGATTTGTCTCTAGAATGGGGTTTTATCTTCATGATGCTTGTTATCCCACTGTGAATTTGTTACCTATGATGAGATGTCACCAGGTACAAAATTGAGACAGAATTTCAAATTTGTGCGTTTATTCACTGATGTTGTCTATCTTTTAGAATCCCGTGTCATTGATTATTTGGATTAAATTTGGATTTGGGTTTTTTTATTTTTACTTTCATTATACATGAAGTGAGCTAATCTCCAATAAGTCAATAAACATGAATCAGAAAGCAAAGTTAATACATTGTTTACCATAAATCTACTAAGAAAGAAACTGCTGGTTAATCACAGGCACTCATTAAGTCTGCATTTAGTGTGTTTGTCAATACTAATGAATGTACATCATCAGAACTGTAGAACTGTTATGATGTTCTGAAGATGAAGCCCAAATCTAGTCTAACATTCTGCAGTATCTAATATTAACCTCTGATCCTGTAGTTGTTTTTTAAGTTGAGCTATATTTTTCCTTCTTTTTAGGGACTGTCAGGGACTAGTAGAATTAGAATTACCTGTAACACAGGTAGTGCAGGTAGTATCTGTTTTCTTCTTTGTAAACAGTTTACCCTTTTTTTTGCACTTGACGTTAAAACACATCCCTACATCTCTTACCTTGCGGTAAGAATGGTCTGTATACATACCCTACAAATATGAACCTTTAGTAGAAGGGGAGTAGTATTTGACCTCTTATTATTCACACATTGTCATGTTTAAGATCAAAATTTTGGGGGTTATGTTTCTAACAATAACTTAATGAGCTGAAGTTTACAACATTTAGACATTAATGCAAAAATAAGAATTTGACCTTAATACTAGACAATCTGTGAAACGTTATGAGTTTAAGAAACTGACAAAAGTCATTATTGTGTTATTAGGTCATCTGAGCTTTGCTCATGTTGACCTATTGCTATCGTTTATTGTCAGTCGTCTTGCATTTTCTGTCGTGTATTAACTTTTCACATTTTCGACTTCTTCTCAAGAACCACATGTTGGATTGGTTTCAAACTTGGTACAGATGTTCTACATGAAGTCCCACACAAGAGTTGTTTTGGGGCCTTGTGAAATCCAAGATGGCCACCATGGCCTCTGATTGGTTGAGACATTTTGCACTTCTTCTCAAGAATGACTGAATGGATCATGTTAAAACTTGGTATAGATGTTCTACACAAGGTGTTACACAAGTGTTGCTACATTTCAAGGCCATGCGAAATCCAAAATGGCCACCATGGCCTCTGATTGACTAAGACTTTTTGAACTTCTTCTGAAGAATGACTGAATGGATAATGTTAAAATTTGGTACAGATGTTCTACACAAGGTCCCACACAAGTGTTGTTGCTTTTCTGGGCATGGGAAATCCAAGATGGCTGCCACAGCCTCTGATTGGTTGAGACATTTTGAACTTCTTCTAAAGAATGACTGGAAGGATGAAGTCCAAACTTGGTACAAATGTTCCTTGTGAGTTCCTGCTCAAGTGTCGTTACTTTTGAGTGTATTTGAAAACCAAGATGGCAGCCCAGATTTCTGATTGATTGACACCAATTGACTTTTTGTAAACAAAGATATATGAGAAAGTTGTTAGGAATTATCCAAGGATCATTTTGACAAAATTTCAAGGTCATGGGGTCAAAGATCAAGGCCATGGACATGTAAGTAAGCAGAAAGTATAAATTTTTTGTCAATTAAAGTTTGTGAATGAAAAGGGGCTATGACTCATAGGGGCACTAAATTGTGTATGCATGATTATACAGCCAGTATCTACAATGTTTGCAAATGAAAAGGAAAGCTGTTGATGAACAGTCCACTAGGGGGCACTTGAATCACAGGGTACAGTTGTATACAAATGGCTTAAAGTTGTTAGGAATTATCTAAGGATCATTTTGACAAAATTTCAAGATCATGTTGTCAAAGGTCAAGGTCATGTAAGTAAACAGAAAGTTTTTTTGTCAAATTTTAGACATTTTGACTTCTTCTCAAGAACCAGTGAACTAATTTTAACCAAACTTGACTCAAAATTTTTCTCAGGTGACGGTTAAGGCCCATTGGGCCTCTTGTCTGTAAGAAATACTTTCTTGTGTGTAAGATTTCAGTTCTATATATTGCATGAGATAAATACCAGATTTAATAATTGCATGTATATTCTATGTGGTCTGTTCAAGATATTGTGTTTCATGATTAAGACTATCTATATATGTCATTGACATTCATTCTTTGTATGTAGTTTATATGATCAATTATTAATTTTGTATAATTGTTTTTATTATTATGAAAATATTCTCTCTCTCTCTCTCTGTCTGTCTGTCTGTCTGTCTCTCTCTCTCTCTCTCTCTCTCTCTCTCTCTCTCTCTCTCTCTCACACACACACACACACACCAGTTAAATTTCTGTTATTTCTTGTTGACTTTAAAGTAGTGGTATATGGAATGTGTTTTATAAACTTTATTAGTAATTACAATAACAACATCTGGAGTAATGAAATATTGAATTATTCTATGTGAGGTCTACATACTCAGGTGCAGATCCAGGAATTTTCTGGGAATGGGTAAAAAAAGTTCTGGAGACATGCTTCTAATGGGAAATTACATTTGTGTCATAGAGAGGCATTTTGAACTTTCACGTTTCAGACATAAAATCAAGTTGCACCCTAAATGCTATATACAACTTTTTCAAAATTGTTAAATTGTGATGCACAGACGCATTTGTTGAAATTTGAAGTTAGTCTGATGTCTTGATCTCAAGTTATTTTAAGCATAAAGTAACTGAAAACCTTTGAGAGGTGAAAGAGGTCAGGCACATTAGAGCTTGAAAGCCATTAGCCTACAGTATTACAAGTTGAGCAAAATAACATATTGATGGATTATTTAAAACAGAAAACATAGTCATAGTGCATTATAGCGGAGACAAGAAATATGGCCTCCATCTAAAACAGGTCACGATGTTCACAAATTTTCAAAGGATAATAAGACAAGACAATTGTGGACTAAATTTGTAAAACTAACATATGATGACTTTCAAATCTGTCCTGTTTTAGACGTATCTTATGAAGGGGCATGTCTTAACACCAAAAACATACACAGATAGTAAACTCTCCATTAAAATTTGGGTATAAAGTTTTTTAATTCCACCATTAATGACATCTATGTCTATACTTAACAATTGATACATTGTGTATGTTAAGACCAGGTAATGAGAGAGAGAGATATAGATAACTATATAGGTTTTGAAACATCAATAAAGCAATATATATAAGATATGACAAAATGTGTGTTCAAATACATTATCAAACACGTAAAACGTTGTAAAAGATCTTCTTTTCAAAGTTATTTGTTAAGATTTTAAGTTTTCCCGTTCCTTAAAAAATTCAGCTGTATTTCCATATGCAATGACCTTACAGATAAACTCTTTCATCATATCAAATGTACTTTGTAATTCAGTCAGGCGATCTCGGTTCTTTATGCGCTCGGACTATGTTAAAGTCGACCGATTTTTGTGTTTTATATTTATTTTTAAACTACAGGATGTGATTTTTATTGGAATGTGCATGTGTTATGTAAATATATGCTTTTCAACACTATTTTAAATACCTGAAGAAAATCGGATGAATATATGAATAAATATATCAGCTCACTAAAAGAAATTTTTATTATCTTTAATGTTACCCTTAATGCCAATGTTGACAAAATCAAAACAATATAACTGTGAAAAGTATGCATACCTCATGTTTTACAATTGTGCCGCCATGTCCTGTGGAGTTGGGCAGTTCATGATCATATGTGTGAAGAATGATAAAGCCGAGAATGTGATGGGATGATTTAAAAATGGGTCGAGATTATACGATATACCTGGCACATAGACAATTTCAGAAACGATTGTTTTGAAATGACAAAAAAGACATATTGATAATAAGTTTATTTACAAAATTAATATTGATTATTTCAAAGCTTACATTTTATTTAATCCTTAACATAATCATGTGTCATCTCACTGTAAGTAAAATGATTTCCCTTCATCAAGGGGATTAAAAGATCTAGGTGCCAAAATAAGGACAACTAAGAGTGCATGTTTATAGGGTATTGTACACAACAGCGTTGTTTATAGGGTATTGTACACAACAGCCAAGTAGTGGGCAACACCAGATGCTGGTATTCCTACACAGGGATTATAATAAAGAAATATTGCAACACATACTTCTCTGCTGAATTAGTATGATTTATTGTAATTGAATCATTATGGCTATATCAGCGATATATAAAGCCTGCCAGCTTAATATATCTCTGGCTATGTATTTTCAGATGAAAATAACAAATTGTTTTATTTCAAAATTACTAAAAGTTGTTGACATTTTAGTGAAATGTTGACATATGCTGATATGTATATCTATGTCAAGTTGTTGACAGTGCAGTGTTGACATATGTTGACATGTATATCTATGTCAAGTTGTTGACATTTTAGTGCAAATGTTTATATATATATATATATATATATATATATATATATATATATATATATATATATCAAGTTGTTGACAGTGCAGTGTTAACATATGTTGACATGTATATCTATTTTAAGTTGTTGACATTTTAGTGCAATGCTGACATATGTTGACATGTATATCTAAGTCAAGTTGTTGACATTTTAGTGCAATGCTGACATATGTTGACATGTATATCTAAGTCAAGTTGTTGACAGTGCAATGTTGACATGTATATCTATGTCAGGTTGTTGACAGTGTAATGTTGACATATCTATGTCAGGTTGTTGACAGTGCAATGTTGACATGTATATCTATGTCAAGTTGTTGACAGTGTTTGACATGTATAGTGCAATGTCTGTTGACAGTGCAATGTTGACATGTATATCTAAGTCAGGTTGTTGACAGTGCAATGTTGACATGTATATCTATGTCAGGTTGTTGACAGTGTAATGTTGACATATCTATGTCAGGTTGTTGACAGTGCAATGTTGACATGTATATCTATGTCAGGTTGTTGACAGTGTAATGTTGACATATCTATGTCAGGTTGTTGACAGTGCAATGTTGACATGTATATCTATGTCAAGTTGTTGACAGTGCAATGTTGACATGTATATCTATGTCAGGTTGTTGACAGTGCAATGTTGACATATCTATGTCAGGTTGTTGACAGTGCAATGTTGACATATCTATGTCAATGTTGTTGACAGTGTAATGTTGACATATCTATGTCAGGTTGTTGACAGTGCAATGTTGACATATCTATGTCAAGTTGTTGACAGTGCAATGTTGACATATGTTGGTGATATGTATATCAATTTCAGACATCTGTGATACCTTCAATAGAAGATCTAGACCCTGATGTCTTGTCCACTATGAATTCCTTACAATGTTTTAAAGACAAGGATAAATTAATACACGAGCTTTTAAATAGCAAGTAAGTTACTTTAGTTCCTTTGTTCTGATTGGATGTTCATAACCTCATTTTTATAATGTAGTTCACTTAGAACATGTTCTTCTTGAAATGCTATACAATTAAGAGTCACATGTCACAAGAACCTCAGCTGAGTATGTGGGAAAGCTTGTTAGGGTACCATGCAATCAGGTAAGTGAATCTTTGTTGGGGTAGTGTGGAATCAAGTAAAATGAATCATTGCTGAGGTACCATGCAGTCAGTCAAATGAATCATTTTGGGGTACCATACAGCTTAATGAATCATTGTTAGGGTACCATACAATCAGGTAAATGAATCATTGTTGGAGTACCATGCAATCAGCTTAAATGAATCATTGTTGGGGTATTGTGGAATCAAGTAAAATGAATCATTGCTGGGGTACTGTGCAATCAGTCAAGTGAATCATTTTGGGGTACCATGCAATCAGGTAAATGTACCATTGTTGGGATATCATGGAATTAGGTTAAATGAATCATCGCTGGGGTAACGTTCAATCAGGTGAAATGAAGCATTGTTGGGGTACCATGCAATCAGGTAAAATGAATCATTTTTGGGGTATAGTGGAATTGGGTAAAATGAATCATTGTTGTTGCACTGTGGAATCAAGTAAAATGAATCATTGTTAGGGTACTATGTAATCAGGTATTGTGTAAACAGGTAATATGAATCATTGTTAGGGTACTATGTAATCAGGTATTGTGTAAACAGGTTATATGAATCATTGTTAGGGTACTGACAGGTACTTATATTTACCGCTGACATGGGCCCCAGGTCCATTGCTTAGAGAACAACAACAAGCGTCCACTCGCTTCGACACTTTAATCTGGACTCCCAAAACACATGGTGGATTACTCCGCGTAAGATGCAGACAAGTACAGTGTATTAGAATCAGCCTCATTACACATCATTCATCCGCTCACTCTTACAATGGGTTACACTAATTCAGGATATCACATCCCTCCTTTCCTTAGACTTTTACAGGATTCTTACAACTAGTAAGACATAAACAATTTGTCTAATTGAAATATAAATCAACAATAATCATCAGAAAATTAAACTGTCCACAAAGAAGAAAAACTTTAAAACTGTTCAACATGTGAAATTGTCAGTTTGTTATTTATATGTATTATTGTTACACATAGTCCTTCAAAGCAGAGGGCTTTCGTACCACCCTTCCAGACCTAGTAATAACTCCATAGTTATTGTTGACTTGTTTTATTTGCCACTTTCAGATTGCTTGAACGATTTTCAACTGGGTACTTTAACAGGTGTCCCATTATCAGATATAGTCTTTGACCTGGGAATTACTTCCTCATCCTCCTCAGGAATAATATCACTCATTGTACTCTCAGGTTGAAAATGATTAGGAACTTTCTTGAAAAACGATGAGTTCGGGTAACCAGGTGATCGGAATTCACTGAAGATGCGGTAATCATTGTACCCTTTGTAGATACAACTTTACGAGGTACTGGGTCATAAACTGAATCCAATTTGTTTTTCTTTTGTTCTTTTCTAAGAAGCACAATGTCACCTGGCACAATGTTATTGGAGATATTCTCGGAATACACATTTCCTTTCATCTTCCGTTTAGCTATCTCATCGTTCCACTGAGCACACTCACTATACAAATTTGAATTTGTCACATTTACTTGCGGGAGTTTTGTACGACTTCCCCGTTGAAACATAAGTGTGAATGGATCAAAACCAGTAGAAGTATGGGGTGTACTTCTATACTGTCGAAGAAATCTAAATAATTCCTGTCTCCAGTTTTTCCTTTGTATATGTGCGGCACGCACAGCTTTCATCATCGGTTTGTTGAATGATTCTGCCTGAGAATTTGCTCTAGGCCATCTCGGTGTCACACGTCGATGCTGAAAACCCATATTTTCTGCATATTGCCTAAACTGATAGCTATTAAATGGACTACCATTATCAGACTTAATAACCTTCGGAATGCCAAAGCATGCTAGTATCTTATCTAACACTGGAATCACCACGTTAGCAGAAACCGACTTTAATATCTCTACTACAGGATATCTTGAGTACTCATCTGTCAGTACAAATAGATAGTCTCCACTAGGGAGAGGTCCACAAAAATCAGCACTTAGGTTTTCCCAAGTACCAGCAGGCATATCAGACATCTTAAAGGGTTCAAACCGGTTCTGTTTATCTGTTACACTTTGACAAGCTAAACATGACTTAAGCATATTCTCAACCAAGTCGTTAAGTCCTGGGAACCAGACCTTAGCTCGTAAAAAAGATTTAGTACGACTTATACCCTGGTGACCTTCGTGTGCGATATTTACGGCTTGTTCTCGCAATGCTCTCGGAAGAACGATTCGACCATCTCGCAAAAGAATACTGTCTGAATAAACAACTAGTTCATCGCGCATACTCCTGAGCGACTGTAGCTCAAGTATATCTACATAAGGATCATCAAGATGTTTCATATCTTGCCAACTACCGGTACGTACGTATTCTATCGCTTTTGACAAAGTTTTGTCAGTACGTGTCATCAACTTAACCGAATCAAGTGACATAGCTTGCGGAACCGCTTCTGAGGTTACAAAATGAATGTATTGTTCGGCTAAATCAGTTACATGATTCTTGGTCGTGCTATGCATCGGATGTCTCGACATATAATCTGCAGGGTTATCTTTCCCTGGTTTGTAGCGAATAGACATCTTATATGGTTGAAGTCTCAAACCCCAACGCTCTATACGTAATGGCGGTTTTGAACGCTGCCAAATGGTCTCAAGTGGCTTGTGGTCAGTAGTAACGGTAAAGTGATGAGCTCCGCGTAAATAAACATCAAAATGCTCACAAGCCCATACAATGCTAAGGGCCTCACGTTCGGTTTGACTGTACCGAGACTCAACATCGGATAATGACCTGCTTGCGTATGCAACTACATGATTCTCCTGAACTAATATGGCACCGACGCCAACAGGACTCGCATCAACAATTACCTCAGTATCCTTACCTGGGTCAAAATAAGCAACAATAGTATCACTAGATAATAAAGACTTGAGTGACTGAAAAGAATTCTCCTGCTCTGCTGACCAGATCCAATCTGTGTCAGAACGTGTCAATCGCCTAAGTGGCTCACTCACGGTTGCATAATCTTTTATAAACCTAGCACAGTATGACGTCATGCCTAGAAGACTCCTAAGTTCTCGAACATTAGACGGATTCGGGGCGTCACGGATCGCCGCTACCTTATCAGGATCAGGCGAAATGCCATCCTTACTGAACACCAGTCCAAAAAATGTAATGCGGTCACAGTTGAATTCACACTTGGTCTAATTCAACTTGAGATTGTTATCCTGTAAAGCACGTAGTACTGCTTCAAGCGCGCGGTCATGATCCGCCTTTGTGCTACCGAACACAAGAATATCATCGGATACATTCTTAGCACCAGGTATGCCCTGAATAACAGTACGAATAGCTTCCTGAAAAATTTCACTGGCAGAAGAGATGCCAAAGTTAAGTCGCTTGTAGCGATAAATACCCATGTGGGTGTTAAACGTTGTAATGTATCGACTAGCTGGATCAAGCTCTAGCTGATGGTAACCTTGGCGAAGGTCTAGTTTACTAAATACACGAGCTCCATTCAAATCATGTATGAGCTCCTCGACTGTAGGCATTAGATGTCGTTCGCGAGCGATTGCCTTGTTGGCTTCGCGCATATCTACGCATACCCTTATCTCGCCCGATTTCTTCGGCGGGGTTACTATAGGGGAAATCCAGGGAGTTGGTTGGTTCTCAACCTTCTCAATTATATCTTCGCCAAGTAACTTCTGTATCTCGGCCTCGAGTTTCGGTCTCAAATGGAACGGTGTCCTGCGATTTCGTTGCGCGACAGGTTTGACCGTGTCGTCAATATGAATGGTAACCGTCTTACCCTTAAGCTTACCAATTCCGTGAAATAGGTCAGGGTATTTGTTCACTATCTCAGAATTAGAAACCTGACTGACAATCTGAACAAGACCTAAGGACTGACATGTAGGATACCCCAGTAACGCTCCGTAGTTACCATGAACAACATAAAATTCATGCGTTTGTACTATACCCTTAGATTCGACGCGCAATGAGCAACTGCCCATGACCGATAACTCCTTACCCCCTCCATACGGGACAAGACGGGGCTGTTGACTAGTTGCAAGTTTTGGCATTCCGAGCTTAACAAAACAACTCTCATCCAACACATTTACAGAGGCACCTGTATCTAACAAGAAATCACACTCCACACCATTTACTTTCAAAACATACTTAGGGCCATTAGGTCTACTACAATTAATAGAATACAAATACTCATCATCACTTGATGAAGCGTCTAAAACTGGTTGCACATTCAGTTCATGCAGAGTCTTAATAGTGTTTGTACTTGTAGTATCAGACTGTCTCTTCCGACACATTTTACGAAAGTGATTAAACTGTTTACAATACAAACACCTTTTGCCTTTAGCTGGACACCTAGCAACATGAGGATATACTCCCCCACAATTTCTACACTGTTTCTGTTCACCATCAAAACGTTTTTTTGGAAAGTCAGTAGCACTAGTATAATTGCCACGATTAGCACCACGGCCTCGGCCACGTGGTCTAAACTGTGTCCTCGAAGTCGAAACTTTGTTTACAGTAAACACGCTCGCTCTGTGATTCCATCACGGTAGCCTGTGTTTCAGCAGCCTCCATTGCACGGCCTAAATCAAGTAAATGCTGTAGGGTCATGTTTGTTTCACGAAGTGCTCTCCTCCTGAGACGATTAGATTTGCAACTCTGAATAATTTGACTAAGTATTTCACTGTCAATATTGTGAAACTCACAATCTTTCGCTAATTTGCGAAGTTCAGTAACATATTCATCGAGAGATTGAGTGGCAGATTGTTTGTACATTCTAAATTTATACACCTCCATTTGGACGTTTTTCCTGGGAGAAAAATAATGTGACAATACCTCTTTAGTCGCATCAAACGTTGGCTCGGTATCCGCTTTTTCGGCCATATAGATGTCATAGATTCGTTCACCGCCGTATTGAAGTAATAGGGCACGTTTTCTGTCAGTGTCCTCGATATTCATTCCGACGAATAATAGTTCCAGGCGGTCTAGGTACTTCTCCCATTTCGGGCCGGCGTCTGCCTTGTCCGCATATTCGAATGGCGGAAAATATGGTAAATGTTCCATTTTGAACAAGATAGTTAGTTCACCATCTGTACATCCTCGTCGCCAAATGACAGGTACTTATATTTACCGCTGACATGGGCCCCAGGCCCATTGCTTAGAGAACAACAACAAGCGTCCACTCGCTTCGACACTTTAATCTGGACTCCCAAAACACATGGTGGATTACTCCGCGTAAGATGCAGACAAGTACAATGTATTAGAATCAGCCTCATTACACATCATTCATCCGCTCACTCTTACAATGGGTTACACTAATTCCAGGATATCACAGGTACTATGTAATCAGGTATTGTGTAAACAGGTAATATGAATCATTGTTAGGGTACTATGTAATCAGGTATTGTGTAAACAGGTAATATGAATCATTGTTAGGGTACTATGTAATCAGGTATTGTGTAAACAGGTAATATGAATCATTGTTAGGGTACTATGTAATCAGGTATTGTGTAAACAGGTAATATGAATCATTGTTAGGGTACCATGTAATCAGGTATTGTGTAAACAGGTAATATGAATCATTGTTAGGGTACCATGTAATCAGGTATTGTGTAAACAGGTAATATGAATCATTGTTAGGGTACCATGTAATCAGGTATTGTGTTAACAGGTAATATGAATCATTGTTAGGGTACCATGTAATCAGGTATTGTGTAAACAGGTAATATGAATCATTGTTAGGGTACCATGTAATCAGGTATTGTGTAAACAGGTAATATGAATCATTGTTAGTGTACCATGTAATCAGGTATTGTGTAAACAGGTAATATGAATCATTGTTAGGGTACCATGCAGTCGGGTAAAATGAATCATTTATTGGATTTGGGGTATCTTTGAATCAGGGTAAAATGAATCATTGTTGGGGTACTGTGGAATCAGGTAAAATGAATCATTGTTGGGGTACCATGCAATCAGGTACCCTCTGAATATAGGTTGAACAACAAAACCTCTGATTGCAGATTGAACACAAACCCTCTGATTGCAGATTGAACACAAACCCTCTGATTGTATGTTGAACAACAAAACCTCTGATTGCATATTGAACACAAACCCTCTGATTGTAGGTTGAACACAAACCCTCAGATTGTAGGTTGAACAACAAACCCTCTGATTGCAGATTAAAGAGAGAGAGAGAGAGAGAGAGAGAGAGAAGAAAAATATAATGGATATGAAGAAGAATGCACTGAATATGATTTTATAACTTGAGTATTGTAATTTTTTTCAGACACAATACAGAAAAAGTTGTATACTTTTTACTGTTAGATAGAAAACTCAGGAATCCAAGTATAGAAGATGAAGCAGATATTAGGACAAGGTCAGAATCAGGTAAGGATTTAGTACATATAATGTCAAGGTCACATTGATATTGACTAATCACATCATTTTCACAGCTGGATTGTTATGCAGAATTCTCTGATCTTGAGTGGCAGAGAGTAACCAGGGTTTTTCCTCCACCATTTAAAATCATCTAATCACTGAAACATTATTGAATGTGGTGTTAAACAAAAAAAATCCAAACTCATGAATTAATTATAAAACCCCCAAAACCACCGAATACTTGTAAAAAACCCCAAAACAATTGATTACCTTTAAAAAACCCAAACCCATAGATTACTTGTATAAACCCCAAACCAATAGATTACTTGTATAAACCCCAAACTCATAGATTACTTGTATAAACCGCAAAGCCATGGAATACTTGTATAAACCCCAAACTCATAGATTACTTGTATAAACCCCAAACTCATAGATTACTTGTATAAACCCCAAACTCATAGATTACTTGTATAAACCCCAAACTCATAGATTACTTGTATAAACCGCAAAGCCATGGAATACTTGTATAAACCCCAAACTCATAGATTACTTGTATAAACCGTAAAGCCATGGATTACTTGTAAAAACAATGACTTGGTATATGTAATACATCGTGTGTCTGAAGAATATAGATCTCAGCAATGCCAGAGGTCAATCTGTAAATGGTTGGCCAACAGCAGTGGTATTGGTCATGTGTTGTATGATCAGTCACCTTCAGGGTTATGGATCAATATTTAGATAATTATCTGCAATGCTGGTGATGTATTTTTAAGAGATTCGGAAAACTGCAATAATGGTGAGGTATGTTTTGAGAGTTGGTCAACTGCAATGCTGGTGATGTATTTTTAAGAGAGTCGGTCAACAGCAACAATGATGATATATTTTTAAGAGAATTGGTCAACTGCAATGCTGGTGATGTATTTTTAGGGAGTCAGTCAACTGCAATGCTTTTGATGTATTTTTAAGAGTCAGTCAACTGCAATGCTGATAATGTACTTTAAAAGAGAGTTGGTTAACTGCAATGCTGTTGATGTATTTTTAGAGAGTCGGTCACCATTAGGGAGTGACTATCAGTCCTTTTTGGACAAAGGGTTAAAGCTGATAAGCAGTACAATTTGTTTTCTTTCTGTACATATCAGTTATCTTGTTATTTTCTTTAACTGTTGTTTTAGCGGATCCACCAAGAAAGAGGGTTGATGCAGTTCAGCTGAATGGCCAGCCCAGGTATGGTATTCTTACATCAACTAATTGTAGATTTTTAGTTTCCAGCTAACATATTTTGTCCAACTGAAATATGACTAGGTTACCTGTATTAAATAAAGACCTTTATAGAGAGATTACCTGTATAAAATAGAGATCTTTATATAGAGGTTACCTGTATAAAATAGAGATCTTTATAGAGAGATTACCTGTATAAAATAGAGATCTTTATATAGAGGTTACCTGTATAAAATAGAGACCTTTATAGAGAGATTACCCGTATAAAATAGAGATCTTTATAGAGAGGTTACCTATATAAAATAAAGATCTTTATAGAGATGTTACCTTTATAACATAGATACCTTTATAGAGATGTTATCTGTTAAAATAGTGACCTTTATATAGAGGTTACCTGTATAAAATAGAGACCTTTATAGAGAGGTTACCTGTGTAAAATAAAGACCTTTATCGAGAGGTTACCTGTATAAATTAGATACCTTTATAGAGAGATTACCTGTATAAAAAGAGACCTTTATCGAGAGGTTACCTGTATAAAATAGATACCTTTATAGAGGTGTTATCTGTATAAAATAGAAACCTTTATAGAGAGGTTACCTGTATAAAATAAAGACCTTTATATATAAGTTATCTGTATAAAATAGATACCTTTATAGAGGTGTTATCTGTATAAAATAGATACCTTTATAGAGAGGTTATCTGTATAAAATAGATACCTTTATAGAGAGGTTATCTGTATAAAATAGATACCTTTATAGAGGTGTTATCTGTATACAATAGAAACCTTTATAGAGATGTTACCTGTATAAAATAAAGACCTTTATATATACGTTATCTGTATAAAATAGATACCTTTAAAGAGATGTTATCTGTATAAAATAGAGACCTTTATATATAAGTTATCTGTATAAAATAGATACCTTTATAGAGGTGTTATCTGTATACAATAGAAACCTTTATAGAGAGGTTACCTGTATAAAATAAAGACCTTTATATATAAGTTATCTGTATAAAATAGATACCTTTATAGAGGTGTTATCTGTATAAAATAGAGACCTTTATAGAGAGGTTACCGGTAAAAGATAAAGACCTTTATATATAGGTTATCTGTATAAAATAGAGACCTTTATGGAGAGGTTACCTGTATAAAATAGATACCTTTATAGAGAGGTTACCTGTATAAAATAAAGACCTTTATATATAGGTTATCTGTATAAAATAGATACCTTTATAGAAGTGTTATCTGTATAAAATAGAAACCTTTATAGAGAGGTTACCTGTATAAAATAGAGACCTTTATATATAAGTTATCTGTATAAAATAGATACCTTTATAGAGGTGTTATCTGTATAAAATAGAGACCTTTATAGAGAGGTTACCGGTAAAAGATAAAGACCTTTATATAAAGGTTATCTGTATAAAATAGAGACCTTTATGGAGAGGTTACCTGTGTAAAATATATACCTTTATAGAGGTGTTATCTGTATAAAATAGAGACCTTTATAGAGAGGTTACCTGTATAAAATAAAGACCTTTATATATAGGTTATCTGTATAAAATAGATACCTTTATAGAGGTGTTATCTGTATAAAATAGAGACCTTTACAGAGAGGTTACCGGTAAAAGATAAAGACCTTTATATATAGGTTATCTGTATAAAATAGAAACCTTTATAAAGAGGTTACCTGTATAAAATAAAGACTTTATGGAGAGGTTACCTGTATAAAATAGATACCTTTATAGGGATGTTATCTGTATAAAATAAAGACTTTTATAGAGATGTTACCTGTATGAAATAGAGACCTTTATAGAAATGTTACCTGTATAAAATAGAGACCTTTATAGAAATGTTACCTGTATAAAATAGAGACCTTTATAGAGAGGTTATCTGTATAAAATAGATACCTTTATAGAGGTGTTATCTGTATACAATAGAAACCTTTATAGAGAGGTTACCTGTATAAAATAAAGACCTTTATATATAGGTTATCTGTATAAAATAGATACCTTTAAAGAGATGTTATCTGTTTAAAATAGAGACCTTTATGGGATGTTACCTTTATAAAATAGAGACCTTTATGGAGAGATTACCTGTATATAAAAGAGACCTTTATGGAGAGGTTACCTGTATAGAATAGATATCTTTATAGAGAGGTTACCTGTATAAAATAAAGACCTTCATATATAGGTTATCTGTATAAAAGAGATACCTTTATAGAGGTGTTATCTGTATAAAATAGAAACCTTTATAGAGAGGTTACCTGTATAAAATAGAGACCTTTATATATAAGTTATCTGTATAAAATAGATACCTTTATAGAGGTGTTATCTGTATAAAATAGAGACCTTTATATAGAGGTTACCGGTAAAAGATAAAGACCTTTATATATAGGTTATCTGTATAAAATAGAGACCTTTATGGAGAGGTTACCTGTGTAAAATATATACCTTTATAGAGGTGTTATCTGTATAAAATAGAGACCTTTATAGAGAGGTTACCTGTATAAAATAAAGACCTTTATATATAGGTTATCTGTATAAAATAGATACCTTTATAGAGGTGTTATCTGTATAAAATAGAGACCTTTATAGAGAGGTTACCAGTAAAAGATAAAGACCTTTATATATAGGTTATCTGTATAAAATAGAAACCTTTATAAAGAGGTTACCTGTATAAAATAAAGACCTTTATGGAGAGGTTACCTGTATAAAATAGATACCTTTATAGGGATGTTATCTGTATAAAATAAAGACTTTTATAGAGATGTTACCTGTATGAAATAGAGACCTTTATAGAAATGTTACCTGTATAAAATAGAGACCTTTATAGAAATGTTACCTGTATAAAATAGAGACCTTTATAGAAATGTTACCTGTATAAAATAGAGACCTTTATTCAGATGTTACCTGTATAAAATAGATACCTTTATAATGATGTTACCTGTATAAAATAGAGACCTTTATGGAGAGGGCACCTGTATAAAATAAAGACCTTTATAGAGAGATTACCTGTATAAAATAGAGATCTTTATAGAGAGGTTACCTATATAAAATAAAGATCTTTATAGAGATGTTACCTATATAACATAGATACCTTTATAGAGATGTTATCTGTTAAAATAGTGACCTTTATATAGAGGTTACCTGTATAAAATAGAGACCTTTATGGAGAGGGCACCTGTATAAAATAAAGACCTTTATGGAGAGGTTACCTGTATAAAATAGATACCTTTATAGAGAGGTTACCTGTATAAAATAGAGACCTTTATTCAGATGTTACCTGTATAAAATGGAGACTTTTACACATGTTACCTTATAAAATGCAATTTTAGAGACAATTTGACACATTTAATATTAGTCCTCATGAGTGCACAGTTTCTAGAGAAAAATAACAATTATTCTCACTCAATTCTCACTCAATTCTGCATACCAGTTAAAAAATAATGACTAAAGGAAGTATACACAGGGACAACATTATACATGCTACATCTGAGACCATTTTATTAGTTGTATTCATATATGAACAATTTGCAGTTGACATTTGCTAACATGATAACATTTTTGTTTGTGTTTACTAACAGTATGTTATGTCATTAACATTTAACATCAGCAGACTATCACTGGGCAGTATAAGTGAAGGATCTCCTGTGGCATCTCGGAGGGCACTTGCCGTACAGCAAGTGTAAGTTTTACTAACAAACTGATTTTGTGTTGTACTTCAGATATTGTGCTGTTATTAATCTGTGTGCAGCATTATATCACATGGGGGGAGAGGGAGAGAGAGAGAGAGAGAGAGAGAGAGAAGAAAAATATAATGGATATGAAGAAGAATGCATTGGATATGATTTTATATTTTGAGCATTGTGAAATTATGGTGTAAAATGTTTTGTGAAGTATCAACATAATGAAATTTTGAAAAACCTATGTACAATAAAAACAATCTCCTGAAGATTTTTATAAACATGAGGAATTCAGATTGATTTTACACTTATATCCTCTCTCCATAAAATTTATAGATCAGTCCTATCTTGGGTAACTTGTCTGTGAAAGAAATAGATATCATCATATCTATTAAAAATGCCTTTGATATTTGACATGTGTATAATTGACTCTGTATCTTTTATTGATTATTGTCCTTTTTAGTCGCAAGGCCAGCTTGTCAGGAAGTCCAAGCAGTTCACCTATCAGTAGCCCTCGCCTCCCGGTGCGAGGTCCAACCCATAGTCCTTCAGCAACACCACCAGGTTCCCCGGGGATACAGACCAATCCATGGAAGTCTCGGTTACACACCATCAAAAACAGTTTCCTAGGTTCTCCAAGATTTCATCGGCGAAAACTTCAAGGTATTGCCTACTGTAATGGAATCATAATGGAGACCGACTCCAATTTTCTTTCAGGTAGAACATTAAAAATTTCCTTCTTTTGGCATGACGTGTTGACGTTATGCGAAGCTGAGCTTTTCTGTGGGTAAGGCATTGTTGTATTTAACTCATTAATTACTGGCTTTAAGCTTCTCTTTTAGTATACAGATTACTTACCAAATTATCATATTCAAATAACAAAAGTAACTAACATATTTTGTATCTAGAGAGATCTCCACAGGGTGAAATCTAAGTGTTGATAAGAATGTTTTGAGAGGACCACACAAGGGTGGATCATATTGTTTGTGTGGGACGATTACACATGAGTGAATAAAATTGTTAGAGGGGAGAGGACTACAGAAGGATGGATAAGATTGTTTGTTTACAGGACTACACCAGGGTGGATAAGATTGTCACAGTGGAGAGGACTACACAAGAGTGGATAAGATTATTTGTGTTTGAAGGACTACACCAGGGTGGATAAGATTGTCTGTGTGGAGAGGACTACACAAGGGGGAATAAGATTGTGTGTGTGTATGTGTGTGGACAGGACTACATAAGAGTCAATAAGATTGTCTGTGTGGAGACTACACAAGGGTGGATAAAATTGTTTTGTGTGGAGACTACACAGGGTAGATAAGATTCTGTGGAGACAACTTCACAAGTATGGCTAAGATTGTGTGGAGACAAAACAAGAGAAGATAAGATTTTGTGTGGAGACTACACAAGGGTGGATCAGATTTTTTTCCTGTGTAGACTACAAAAGGGTGGATAACATTTTGTGTGGAGATGGAACATGGGTGGATGAGTTTTTAGGAGACTACACAAGGGTTGATAAGAGATTCAATGTAGAGTCATGAAGTAGATAAGATTCTTTGTGTGGAGACTTTGAGGAGATTTTGTTATGTGGAAACTATAACATTTTGCAGTGTGTTTGAATGTTTATTTGTTTAAGATATAGAAAATATTGTAGTCAATAATTCATTAACAACAATAAAATATATTGCTCATCAATATTAGGCAATGCATTGCAATTTTCTAATATAACTCAAAATTCTTTAAGGGTGTTGAAAGGATTTTAGAATTTTAAAGTAGTCTAGGATTAGTGGGAACATTTCAAGCATGGGTCATAATGAAAACCTTAAAAATAGCTGATGTCATAGATAGCTTATATAATGTCATAAGTAGATAATGCCATAAGATAAGCAGAAAGTAAATAATATCATACATAAATGTCATAAGTTGATAATGTCAAAATAAAATGCTATAAGTAGATAATATCCTACATAGATGTCATAAGTACAAAATGTCATAAGTAGATAATTTCATAAGTAGATAAAACCATAGGTAGATAATGCCATAAGTAGATAATATCTTTCATAGATGCCATAAGTACAAATGTCATAAGTAGATAATTTCATAAGTTGATAATATCATAGGCAGATAATGCCATAAGTAGATAATATCTTTCATAGATGTCATAAGTACAAAATGTCATAAGTAGATAATGTCATAAGTAGATAATATCCTGCATAGATGTCATAAGTACAAATGTCATAAGTAGATAATGTCATGAGTAGATAATACCATAGGTAGATAATGCCATAAGTAGATAATATCCTGCATAGATGTCATAAGTACAAAATGTCATAAGTAGATAATGTCATAAGTAGATAAAACGATAGGTAGATAATGCCATAAGTAGATAATATCTTTCATAGATGTCATAAGTACAAAATGTCATAAGTAGATAATGACATAAGTAGATAATGACATAAGTAGATAATGTCAAAAGTAAATAATGTCCTGCATAAATGTCATAAGTACAAAATGTCATAAGTAGATAATGCCATAAGTTAAGTAGAAAGCAAATAATATCTTACATTGATGTCATAGGTAGATAATGTCAAAGGTAAATAATGTCATGCATAGATGTCATAAGTAGATAATGTCAGACATAGCTAATGTTTTAAGAAGATAATATCAGAAGCAGATAATGTCAGTAGATACATGTCAATAGATGTCATAAGTAAATAATGTCTTAAGTAGATTATGTCATACAAAGATGTCATAAGTAGATAATCATGATAATGTCAAACATAGCTAATATTATATGTATATAATCTCAGAAGTAGATAATGGCAGAAGAAGGTAATGTCAGAAGTAGATAATATCAGTAGATGCCATAAGTTGATAATATCAAACATAGCTAACGTCATAACTAGATAATGCCACAAGTAGATAATGTCATATGAAGTTTAATATATGATACTGGTGGTAAAGTGCATTCCAGCAGCTAATGTTGTAAGTTGGATTTGGGTTTCTTGTTTACCCAAAACACCTTTGAAGTATTGTGATGGAGGGACAATTGGATTGTAAATCCCAGAGAACACTTGACCAATTTCCCTATCAATTAAAGGTGAGACACTCACTGGTCATTCATTGTTCAGTAATGCAGTGTCATACAACCTACATAGTCTATTTTTTAGAATAATAATATTAAAGTTTTACATTGTACTAAAGAGAATAGAGCTGCGATATTTCCAGTATCTATCAGAGGCTTTACTAAAATCTTTGGACACATGATACATGATAGCTGTCTGTTTCATTTACTAGCGTATATCCTGGTTTGGCAGCTGTATTCACAGTATGTGTAGCTGTTTGTTGACACATTTACTGGTGTATATCCAGGTTTGGCAGTTGTATTAACAGAATGTGTAGCTTCCTGCTGACACATTTACTGGTGCATATCCAGGTTTGGCAGTTGTATTCACAGTATTTCTAGCTGTCTGTTGACACATTTACTGGTGTATATCCATGTTTGGCAGTTGTATTCGCAGTATGTGTAGCTTCCTATTGACACATTTACTGGTGTATATACCAGTTTGGCAGTTGTATTCACAGTATGTGTAGCTGCCTGTTGACACATTTACTGGTGTATATACAAGTTTGGCAGTTGTATTCACAGTATTTCTAGCTTCCTGTTTACACATTTACTGGTGTACATACAGGTTTGGCAGTTGTATTCACAGTATTTCTAGCTGTCTGTTGACACATTTACTGAGGTTAGGCAGTTGTATTTGCAGTATGTGTAGCTTCCTATTGACACATTTACTGGTGTATATACAAGTTTGGCAGTTGTATTGACAGTATGTGTAGCTGCCTGTTGACACATTTACTGGTGTATATACAGGTTTGGCAGTTGTATTGACAGTATGTGTAGCTTCCTATTGACACATTTACTGGTGTATATCCAGTTTTGGCAGTTGTATTGACAGTATGTGTAGCTTCCTGCTGACACATTTACTGGTGTATATACAAGTTTGGAAGTTGTATTCACAGTATTTCTAGCTTCCTGTTGACACATTTACTGGTGTACATACAGGTTTGGCAGTTGTATTGACAGTATGTGTAGCTGCCTGTTGACACATTTACACAATTTGTCTATGACCAATAGACAACATCAAATGAAACTGCACAATTTAAAATGGCATTGACTAAATTTGCATCAAGCTTTAAAGTGCAAGTAATTCTTAGTACTAGACTAGTACCTATATGACATTACTTGTACCTCTATGATATGACTAGTACTGCAATGACATGACTAGTATCTATATGACATGACTAGTATCTATATGACATGACTAGTACCTATATGACATGACTAGTATCTTTATGACATGGATAGTACCTATATGACATAACTAATACCTCTATGATATGACTAGTACATATATGGCATGAGTAGTATCTATATGACATGGATAGTACCTATATGACATAACTATTACCTCTATGATATGACTAGTACCTATATGGCATGAGCAGTATCTATATGACATTATTAGTACCTATATGACATGACTAGAACCTCTATGACATAACTAGTACCTACATTACTAGTAAACCTAATAACTGTTTTATTTTGTCGAAGACCATATTCTCATTTAAGAAATGTCAATTGCCACTGTGCACAGACTGGTGCTTCTTCTCATCCATCATTGCAGTCTATTTTTTGCTACTTACAGTCCCTAGAACCTTGGATGGCAGTTTTGTGACTCGTTATATCCAATGAAATGGTGAAATTTCAGTTCAAGGCAAAACAAATAGCCATGGATAGTACATAAATAGTCATGAGAAATACCTAGACATGATAAATAGCTATATATATAGACATGACAAGTACCTATATATACATGACTAGTACATATATAGGCCTGACTAGTACATATATAGGCCTGACTAGTACATATATAGGCCTGACTAGTACATATATAGGCTTGTCTAGTACATATATAGGCCTGACTAGTACATATATAGGCTTGACTAGTACATATATAGGCTTGACTAGTACATATATAGGCCTGTCTAGTACCTATATAGACATGACAAGTACCTATATATACATGACTAGTACATATATAGGCCTGACTAGTACCTATATAGACATGACAAGTACCTATATATACATGACTAGTACATATATAGGCCTGTCTAGTACCTATATAGACATGACAAGTACCTATATATACATGACTAGTACATATATAGGCCTGACTAGTACCTATATAGACATGACAAGTACCTATATATACATGACTAGTACATATATAGGCCTGACTAGTACCTATATAGACATGACAAGTACCTATATATACATGACTAGTACATATATAGGCCTGACTAGTACATATATAGGCTTGTCTAGTACATATATAGGCCTGACTAGTACATATATAGGCTTGTCTAGTACATATATAGGCCTGACTAGTACATATATAGGCCTGACTAGTACATATATAGGCCTGACTAGTACCTATATAGACATGACAAGTACCTATATATACATGATACATATATAGGCCTGACTAGTACCTATATAGACATGACAATATATATATACATGACTAGTACATATATAGGCCTGACTAGTACTATAGACATGACAAGTACCTATATATACATGACTAGTACATATATAGGCCTGACTAGTACATATATAGGCCTGACTAGTACATATATAGGCCTGTCTAGTACATATATAGGCCTGACTAGTACATATATAGGCTTGTCTAGTACATATATAGGCCTGACTATACATATATAGGCCTGACTAGTACATATATAGGCTTGACTAGTACATATATAGGCCTGACTAGTACATATATAGGCTTGACTAGTACATATATAGGCCTGACTAGTACATATATAGGCCTGACTAGTACATATATAGGCTTGACTAGTACATATATAGGCCTGACTAGTACATATATAGGCTTGACTAGTACATATATAGGCCTGACTAGTACATATATAGACATGACAAGTACCTATATATACATGACTAGTACATATATAGGCCTGACTAGTACATATATAGGCCTGACTAGTACATATATAGGCTTGTCTAGTACATATATAGGCCTGACTAGTACATATATAGGCCTGACTAGACATATATACTGACTAGTATATATAGGCTTGTCTAGTACAACTGTCTAGTACATATATAGGCCTGACTAGTACATATATAGGCCTGACTAGTACATATATAGGCTTGACTAGTACATATATATGCCTGATAGTACATATATAGGCTTGACTAGTACATATATAGGCCTGTCTAGTACATATATAGGCCTGTCTAGTACATATATAGGCCTGACTAGTACATATATAGGCCTGACTAGTACATATATAGGCCTGTCTAGTACATATATAGGCCTGACTAGTACATATATAGGCCTGACTAGTACATATATAGGCCTGACTACATATATAGGCTTGACTAGTACATATATAGGCCTATAGTATATATAGACATGACAAGTACCTATATATACATGACTAGTACATATATAGGCCTGACTAGTACCTATATAGGCCTGACAACATATATGCCTGACTAGTACATATATAGGCCTGACTAGTACATATATAGGCCTGACTAGTACATATATAGGCCTGACTAGTACATATATAGGCCTGACTAGTACATATATAGGCCTGACTAGTACCTATGTAGGTCTGACTAGATGCTATAGTCCTGACTAATACCTATATAGGTACAACATGTATATCTATATAGGCCTGACTAGTACCTTAGATAGACCTGACTATATGCTATAGACCTGACTAATACCTATAAAGGTACAACATGTATATCTATATAGGCCTGACTAGTACCTATGTAGGTCTGACTAGATTCTATAGTCCTGACTAATACCTATATAGGTACAATATATATATATATATATATATAGGCCTGACTAATACCTATATAGGTACAACATGTATATCTATATAGGACCAACTAATACCTATATAGGTCTGACTAGATACTATAGTCCTGACTAAAACCTATATAGGTACAATGTGTATATCTATGTAGGCCTGACTCATACCTATATAGGTCTGACTAGATTCTATAGTCCTGACTAATACCTACATAGGTACAATATGTATATCTATATAGTCCTGACTAATACCTATATAGGTACAATATTTATATCTATATAGGCCTGACTAATACCTACATAGGTACAACATGTATATCTATATAGTCCTGACTAATACCTACATAGGTACAATATGTATATCTATATAGTCCTGACTAATACCTATATAGGTACAACATGTATATCTATATAGGCCTGACTAATACCTACATAGGTACAATATGTATATCTATATAGTCCTGACTAATACCTATAAAGGTACAACATGTATCTCTATATAGGCCTGACTAGTACCTATATAGGTCTGACTAGATGCTATAGTCCTGACTAATGCCTATATAGGTACAACATGTATATCTATATAGGCCTGACTAATACCTACATAGGTACAATATGTATATCTATATAGTCCTGACTAATACCTATAAAGGTGCAACATGTATATCTATATAGGCCTGACTAGTACCTATATAGGTCTGACTAGATGCTATAGTCCTAACTAATACCTATATAGGTGCAACATGTATATCTATATAGGCCTGATTAGTACCTATATAGGTCTGACTAGATGCTATAGTCCTAACTAATACCTATATAGGTACAACATGTATATCTTTATAGGCCTGACTAATACCTATATAGGTCTGACTTTCTAATGGTATACAAAATTAACAGTTTATAACAGCATCTATTACTAATGCAAATTTAAAGTCATTCAGTATTTATTGGTTGTAAAATACTGTTGACACATGTTAATGTCTTCATTTATTATATTTTTTGTCATATCTCCATACAGTAAACCCACATATAATGAATTTCAAGAGACCTCATTTTTCATTTCGTTATAAGGGCAGTTTGTTACATAGTTATAGCAAATAGGGCTGAATGGTTCCAATGCAATTCGTTAAGAACAAAAATCACTCTAAATTCTGTCTAAACAGGAATTTTCCTAAGAAGAACAAAAAGAAAGGATCTTTCCTATAAAGTAAAAAAAGACACTTTTTGTTACTTATAATTTACACAACTCATTTAATCAAATATTAGGCCTACATATGCTTGGCAAAAAAGTCAACAATTGACTTTTGTTTTAATGATATTGATCACTTCGTTATAATTCTATAAAAGACATTGGTTGGGAGTCAAGGCACATGGAAATTGGTTTGTTATAGGCAAAAGTTCATTATAAAATTGTTTTTCAACTAAAAATGTACAGAGATGCAGTCATGGATTATCTATTGATTCATTATGTGCATGAATTCGTACAAACAGAGTTTGTTGTTTTCAAGTTTTACTGTGTATGCATAAAGCCACCTGTATGTTCAAAAGATTACCTCTATTTTTTTTCTGCTTAGAGTTGTTCTTTTCCAGAAATGAAATACAATGTGTTTCAGTTAAAGGCATAGTGTCGTTCAGTGTATCAAAATTATGCTTTGGTTTTAAATGCGGAAAAATAAGAAATTTATAAAAATATTTTAAATATTTTGTCATAAATATAAACTTTTCACTGTATTTTGATGTCTAAACATGTGAAATAAGGCTTTGTTAAAATTGTGCTGTATGACAACGATTTAATTAGACCCTAGGTCACTCATGTGACCTCCAGTTTGAACTCAATCAAAAAGCTTTTCATGCATGCTTAACTTGGTGAACAAAAACAAAAATGCTAGAGAGTAACAAATTCAATAGTGAAAGAAAGCAATCACTAACAGATTCTGAAAGAGGAACAAAAGCACTATATATATATATATATATATATGTTTGTGATTAGCTTGCACACTGGAATGATATTTTCATTGGTATTATTACTGTGCCTCCATACCTCAGCATTAGTATTAAGAATCAAGGTCATTGTCTAAAATTACTTTTGACTGTTAGTCAATCATATCATGTATATGTGTCTTTAGAATCTGGGTCAATGTATAATAGATTAGATATACTGACAAATTAACCTTATAAAATTCCTATTATATGCAATGTTAATGTTTTTTCTCTACACAGAAACATTGTTTCAGAAACAGAAACATCATTACACATTACTGTATTTCAGTACACATTATAACTGTATTTCAGTACACATTATAACTGTGTTTCAGTACACAATATTACTGTGTTTCAGTACACAATATTACTGTGTTTAGTTATACTTTAATACTTTTTCAGTAAACATTATTTCTGTGTTTAGGAACACATTATTACTGTGTTTAGGTACACATTATTTCTGTGTTTAGGTACACTTTATTACTGTGTTTCAATAAACATTATTTCTGTGTTTCAGTACACATTGTTACTGTGTTTAGGGACATATTATTACTGTGTTTAGGTACACTTTATACTGTGTTTAGGGACATATTATTTCTGTTTTTAGGTACACATTATACTGTGTTTAGGTACACATTATACTGTGTTTAGGTACACTTTATTACTGTGTTTAGGTACACATTATACTGTGTTTAGGTACACTTTATTACTGTGTTTAGGTACATATTATTACTGTGTTTAGGTACACTTTATTACTGTGTTTAGGTACACTTTATTACTGTATTTAGGTACACATTGTTACTGTATTTAGGTACACATTATTACTGTGTTTAGGTACACATTATTACTGTGTTTAGGGACACATTATACTGTGTTTCAGTACACTTTATTACTGTGTTTAGGTACACTTTATTACTGTGTTTAGGTACACTTTATTACTGTGTTTAGGTACACATTATACTGTGTTTAGGTACACTTTATTACTGTGTTTAGGTACACATTATACTGTGTTTAGGTACACATTATACTGTGTTTAGGTACACTTTATTACTGTGTTTAAGTACACTTTATTACTGTGTTTAGGGACACATTATACTGTGTTTAGGTACACTTTATTACTGTGTTTAGGTACACTTTATACTGTGTTTAGGTACACTTTATTACTGTGTTTAGGTACACATTATACTGTGTTTAGGTACACATTATTACTGTGTTTAGGTACACTTTATTACTGTGTTTAGGTACACTTTATTACTGTGTTTAGGTACACTTTATTACTGTGTTTAAGTACACATTATACTGTGTTTAGGTACACATTATACTGTGTTTAGGTACACATTATTACTGTGTTTAGGTACACATTATACTGTGTTTAGGTACACTTTATTACTGTGTTTAGGTACACTTTATTACTGTGTTTAGGTACACATTATACTGTGTTTTATTACACTGTATTACTGTGTTTAGGTACACATTATACTGTGTTTAAGTACACTTTATTACTGTGTTTAGGTACACTTTATTACTGTGTTTAGGTACACATTATTACTGTGTTTAGGTACACATTATACTGTGTTTTATTACACTGTATTACTGTGTTTAGGGACACATTATACTGTGTTTAAGTACACATTATTACTGTGTTTAAGTACACTTTATTACTGTGTTTAGGTACACATTATACTGTGTTTTATTACACTGTATTACTGTGTTTAGGGACACATTATTGCTGTGTTTAGGTAAACTTTATTACTGTGGTTAGGTACACTTTATTACTGTGTTTAGGTACACTTTATACTGTGTTTAGGTACACATTATTACTGTGTTTCAGTACACTTTATTACTGTGTTTAGGTACACTTTATTTCAATGTTCACCAGTATGCAATATTGTATCTTACATTTCAGTATATGTTGTCATCAAGTAAGATAACTTTTTGTCTGTATCTGAGCATTTACTTTAGTTTCCTTTTAATGTTTCAGTGCCTGCAGAAGATTCCTCCATGACACCAGACTCATCACCAGAGTAAGTCAACATTATCATCCATAAGCCAAACCTGAATATAAAAATCAATTTGAAAAATTATTAAGATATACATATAATTGATGACTTAAAATACCCAAAAATATACAGATATTTATGATGTTTATACATTCACCATTATATATATTCCTTCTGGTTGACGTTCTCATTGAGTTGTGGATCATGATTGGATTGTCCAATCAAAAGTGTTGCTGGTCTAAAAATAGTAACAGGAGTGTTGTAAATGCTTCATGGAAAATGTTTAAAAGTTTATGGTATATTAAAGTGATATAAGCTGTCACAATGATGATTTTTGTCCCATGACATATAGACGAGAATATGATAAAATGTGTGTTCAAATACATTATCAAACAAGTGAAACGTTGAAAAAGATCTTCTTTTCTGAGTTATTTGGTTTATTAGAATTTAAGTTTTCCCGTAGCTTAAAAGTCTGGCTGTATTTTCGTATGCAATGACTTTTCAGATAAACTCATTCCCCATGTCAAATGTGCTTCATACTTCAGTCAGGAGGATCTCAGTCTTTTACACGCTCAATCTATCAGCAACCTCAGCCCTTGACAAAATTGGGTGTCTTAAAGTCAGATAATTTTTAATGTGTTTTATGCTTACTTTTAAAATACAGGACATGATTTTTATTGTAAAGTTCATGTATTATTTAAAATATGTGCTTTTCAATGCTATTTTAAATACCTGAAACAAATTGGATCAATATATGAATAAAAATATCAGGTCACTAAAAGAAATTTTTCCAGTCTTTAATGTTACCCTGAAATGCTGACATTGCCAAAATCAAAACAATATAACTGAAAATTATGCATACCTCATGTTTTACAATGGTGCCGCCATGTCTGGTGGATTTGGGCAGTTCATATTTGTCAAAAATAATAAAGCCGAGTATGTAATGGGACTTAAATATGGGTCAGGATTACCCGATATATACCAGTGGCACGTGGACAATTTCAGAAACGAGTGTTTGAAACAACGGACAAGACCAACTTTGCCTGATTTAGGTATGAAATGATGATGTACGAGAAAAAACACAAAGGCTTATAAGAATAGAATATATATTAACTTCAAATAGCACGTCGTTATTGGACACTCAGTAATCTTCGTAAGAATTACTGAACGTTAATGTGTAATGGCCAGAATGATATCAAACTAATATTACGGGTTACATTTGGCAATTTCGGGGCAATTATACGCATGTATTTGTTATTCTAACCAACAGATGGTCTCTTTCGAATATATATGAGATAAAATATTACATGAAATGGGCATGTAATTTTTTTCATCTATGATAGCTCATATCACTGTATTTAAAAGGAAATAAAATGTTGTTATGTTACCATTATTAATATTTGGTACAATTTATACAGAATTTTTTTATATTTTTATATGTTTTACGCTATTTCTGACATATATTGACAAACAACATCCTCAAAAGTCAGGAAATGTCTTTTCAATTGTAAACAAGTAAAGAAAATTAAACTTATGCAAGCTATTTATGACCCCACGAGTCAACAGGAATCCACGACTTAATGAGAAACAGCCATATATATATATACATATATCTCGGTATAAATGTATGTATAGAGAGAGAGGGAACAGGACAATTGCCCCCCGGACAACTGCCCCCCGGACAACTGCCCCCGGACAACTGCCCCCCGGACAATTGCCCCCCTAGGACAATTGCCCCCCAGACAATTGCCCCCAGACAATATATTTATGGGGCTTATTTTTTAATATTGAACTTAAAAAATAGTGTATTTAATTGAGATGTTGATATATAATATAAGTTTAAGATTATATACCAATTAATTTATAAAAGAAAATAAAAATAGATATATAGATGAAAAAATAGATAAACAAATAAATGAATAAATAAATAGAATTAGGTCAAATTAAGAAACTATTTTCAAAACAATTATTCAGTGTTCCCAAGCTATGATAAGGGACCATTCTATTATCATAATTGATAGATGCTAATTAATTTCTTTTTAAGCTTAATTACTTTGATCTCTTAAAATTGGTTCTAATGAGAAAGATTATGAAATTACCCAAGCTAAATATTGACTGGAATCTGGCTTAAATAGGACTGTGTTTTGCAAAGAAGTATAGTTGTACAATGGAGTTCCTTGAGTCAGAGAGAGGTCACCAGAAGCTTAGCTACCAGGGCTTTGTCTACGTGAAGCAGAAGAACCTTGCCAATGATGTTGTGTCTTGGGAATGTGAACAAAGAAGACACAAGAGCTGCAGTGCCAAAATTAAAGTTAAAGGTGATGAAGTTGTTGGCCATGTCAATGAACATAATCATGCTGCAGATCCCTGTCGCAAAGAGACCCTACAGATCAAATCAACAATTAAGCGGAGAGCCGTTGACACAGATGAGACCCCACAACAGATCATCAGCATGGCTGTGACAACCTGTACCAAGGCAGCAGCAGTTCAGCTTCCACCCTTGCGCCATATCAGAAGAGGTATTCGACGGCTAAAGAAAAATGCAGGAAATCCTTTGCCTGTCCCCCAGAACCTGCAGACAATGGAAATCCCAGACGAGTATAGGGTAACCCACAGAGATGAACCATTTGGTGCTTGAAATAGTGGCAGTGCTTATTCTGCTTGTTGTAACATGTTGTTTTTGAAGTACAAGATACACATATTTAATTTAAAAAAAAAATTATTTGTTGTTTTATTGTTGTTTACCATCCTCTTTTTTTTGTCAGATTTTTTAACATGTTTAATGACAAGAGAAAAACCATCCTTATCATATCCAATCAACAGACTTAAGTTGTGTATTTATATTTCAATCAACAGACTAAATTGTGTATTTATATAATATCAATATAAAAAAAAATAAATAGTCAACTGAATGTGTTAAAAAAATCTGACAAAAAAATTTGGGGGGGCAATTGTCCTAGGGGGCAATTGTCCTAGGGGGGGCAGTTGTCCGGGGGGCAGTTGTCCGGGGGGCAGTTGTCCGGGGGGCAGTTGTCCGGGGGGCAGTTGTCCTAGACCCAGAGAGAGATAGGGGGAGGAAGGTTCTCTTACACAAGATATAATTACCCTGTAGTATAACGAACATGTAAGATATGATAATCATTGTGGTATTTATTGTATCAAATCAATTTTGAGTGTGAGAATTTTTTATTTGCAGAACAGGGGGCATTTTGAAACACCCATAAATTGGCATAACACATGAATTGCATGTTGTGGTATTTGTGGTGATTAATTACCCTGTAGTATAACGAACATGTAAGATATGATAATCATTGTGGTATTTATTGTATCAAATCAATTTTGAGTGTGAGAATTTTTTATTTGCAGAACAGGGGGCATTTTGAAACACCCATAAATTGGCATAACACATGAATTGCATGTTGTGGTATTTGTGGTGATTATGTCCTGACAAATATGATCTGATTGTCTTCCTAAAGTAGTCTTGTGTTAAATCGGTAAAGATTAGTCAAAAAATCTTAGAAATGACAAAAAACTGTTACTATCAGGTTATTCCTTTATGAAATTTTAAACTTTCAAGTTATCATTCATACAAGGTGACACAGATTCTGCCAGTCAAGCATTTAAAGCCATTAGTGAAACAGCAATGATCTAAAATTATGTTTCAGGATTTTATTATGTCACCTAAGTAAAAGACTCATGTTAACCTATTGTGATTGTCTTTTGTCGTATGACGTGTTATTTGTTGTTTTACACATTTTTTTTTACTTCTTATCAAAAACCAATCAAGAAATTATCCCCATATGAAACCACATAAACTATGATAATAAAGATCAAACTAATTTTGTTACATCTTTATTGATCCTTTTCTTGTGAATCAATAATCAGATTGCTTTTAAATTTTGTTTTTCGTCAAATTTTTCAGATTTTTGACAGCTTTTAAAATCAAGCTAGAAATATACCCATGGAAAGCTTCATAAAATTTATGAATGAAAAAGGGATTTGAACCCATAGTAGGCCCAAATTGGTTAAAACTCTTCTCATTTATCATGCCCCCTTCATAAGAAGGAGGCATATTGCTTTGCTGCTGTCAGTCAGTCGGTTGGTAGGCCAGTGTCTATGACACCGGTATGTCGGAAGGTTGGTTGGTCCATACACCAACAGTGTCCGTTCATTATATCTGCAGCGGATGCACATGTTGAAATAAAATTTGGCATAGAGATACAACATGAAAATATCTAGTTCAAGTTGTTATTTGGTTACCATCAAACAATTTTTTACAGAGTTACGACCCTTGAACTTTGAAAATTTCCAATAATTCACAGTTTCCGTTCAATATCTCTGCAATGGTTGCACATATTGAAATGAAATTTGGCATACAGATACATCATGAGAATATTTAGGTCAAATTTTTATTTGTTTACCATAAAAATTTTTTTTTACATAGTTATACCCCTTAAACTTTGAAAATTTCCAATTAATCACAGTTTCCGTTTATGGGGGAGGGGAGATAACTGTTTTACAAACAGCTCTTATTATTTGAGATTTTGATACCTGACATTTCATACGAGACAAAATTATTCATATATAATTTTCACATGTTTAATTTTTTTCAAGCATTTCTCCTGTTTCGTTCCACTCATTTCACTTTCTCTTTGTCAATTCAGAATGACCAAAAAGTCTTGGTTTGGTGCATTAATGGGATCTGATAGAGAAGAACATCATTTTTTCATGGCCCAGGACAAGCCAATCAGTCAGGTCAAAGCTGACTTGGTTCATGCATTTTTGTCAGTAAGTATCTTATAAGCTGTAATCAATGTTGGGCATTATTTATTTTTTTAGGTCAAAATGGATGTTGTTTATTTATTTTCAGGTCAAAATGGATGTGATATATGTATCTCAATGACAAAGATGTCTTATTTTTCAGGTAATGGGGATATGGTTTACTTATATTCAGGTCAAGAAGGTAGTGGTTTGATTTTTTTTAAGTTAAATGAGTGTGCTTTACTTATTTTCAGATTCAGGTATGTGTGGTTTACCAATTCTGAGGTCAAGGGAGGTATGGATGACTAATTGTCAGGTTTAAGTAGGTTTGGTTTACTAATTTGAGGGTAAAGGTGGGTGTGGTTTACTTGTGTTTAAATTTAAGATGGCTTTTTTAACCTGTGAATGTGATGTTTACCTGTGTTTAATGTCAAGGTTTATGTTGTTTACCTGTGTTAAAATTCAAGATTGGTCAGGTTTATCTGTGTTTGACATCAAAGTGGGTATGGTCTATTTGTGTTTAAAGGCAAGGTGGGTGTGCTTTATCTGTGTTTAAAATCAAAATGGGTATGGTGTATCTGTGTTTAAAGTAAAAAAGTGGGTGGTTTAAAAGGCAAGGTGGGTGTGATTTATCTGTGTTTAAATTCAAGATGGGTATGGTGTATCTGTGTTTAAAGTAAAAAAAGGGGGTGGTTTAAAAGGCAAGGTGGGTGTGATTTATCTGTGTTTAATGTCAAATTGGGTGTGGGAAATAATAGTAAATGAAGCCTTGGAATTCTCGTACAATTTTCACGGTTAATAATCTGTGAGAATGGACACCAATAAATTGTAATTTAGATATGTAATGTGTTTTGACAAATTTCAGACCTTTAATCAAAATATTGTTCAGACCTGTTTTATGTTACTAGCTGAGTCTAGCAAACATATTATTTAAATTCATTTTAAAATATAAATTGTTTTTCAACTGTCACTTAATGTGACATTATAGTTTACATCTTTTTTGGTCAGTCAGACATCCGGTGTTATACAATACACATGTAGTGGTCGGCCAGACATCTGGTGTTATACAATACATATGTATTGGTCAGTCAGACATCCAATGTTATACAATGCACATGTATTGGTCAGTCAGATATCCAGTGTTATACAATGCATATGTATTGGTCAGTCAGATATCCAGTGTTATACAGTACACATGTATTGGTCAGTCAGACATCCAGTGTTATACAGTACACATGTATTGGTCAGTCAGACATCCAGTGTTATACAGTACACATGTATTGGTCAGTCAGACATCCAGTGTTATACAGTACACATGTATTGGTCAGTCAGACATCCAGTGTTATACAGTACACATGTATTGGTCAGTCAGACATCCAGTGTTATACAGTACACATGTATTGGTCAGTCAGACATCCAGTGTTATACAGTACACATGTATTGGTCAGTCAGATAGCCAGTGTTATACAGTACACATGTATTGGTCAGTCAGATAGCCAGTGTTATACAGTACACATGTATTGGTCAGTCAGATAGCCAGTGTTATACAATGCATATGTATTGGTCAGTCAGATATCCAGTGTTATACAGTACACATGTATTGGTCAGTCAGACATCCAGTGTTATACAGTACACATGTATTGGTCAGTCAGACATCCAGTGTTATACAGTACACATGTATTGGTCAGTCAGACATCCAGTGTTATACAGCACACATGTATTGGTCAGTCAGACATCCAGTGTTATACAGTACACATGTATTGGTCAGTTAGACATCCAGTGTTATACAGTACACATGTATTGGTCAGTCAGACATCCAGTGTTATACAGTACACATGTATTGGTCAGTCAGATAGCCAGTGTTATACAGTACACATGTATTGGTCAGTCAGATAGCCAGTGTTATACAGTACACATGTATTGGTCAGTCAGATAGCCAGTGTTATACAGTACACATGTATTGGTCAGTCAGATAGCCAGTGTTATACAGTACACATGTATTGGTCAGTCAGATATCCAGTGTTATACAGTACACATGTATTGGTCAGTCAGATATCCAGTGTTATACAGTACACATGTATTGGTCAGTCAGATATCCAGTGTTATACAGTACACATGTATTGGTCAGTCAGACATCCAGTGTTATACAGTACACATGTATTGGTCAGTCAGACATCCAGTGTTATACAGTACACATGTATTGGTCAGTCAGACATCCAGTGTTATACAGTACACATGTATTGGTCAGTCAGACATCCAGTGTTATACAGTACACATGTATTGGTCAGTCAGACATCCAGTGTTATACAGTACACATGTATTGGTCAGTCAGACATCCAGTGTTATACAATACACATGCATTGGTCAGTCAGACATCCAGTGTTATACACTACACATGTATTGGTCAGTTAGATATCCAGTATTTTAGGTGAGTTGTTTGTTCTTAGCAACAAACGAACAATTCAACCTTTTTTGACACAAGTCTTGTTAAACAAAGAAATTTGTTTCTTTGTTTAGAAAACCATTGAAATGATACTGAACTTTGAAAAAGCCTTAAACATGAGTCAGATTCTTTGAAAAATCCTGTTGCTGATTTATTTGTTTTTGTTTTAGTGATGATTTAACAAGAAGCCTCATTTCATGAAGTGATCATTAACAAAATAATGCTATAATATTGAATAACAAAAATGAAAAAGAATTGAGAGTATGATAAAGACCAATATTTTATGGTTAATAATTGTACGACATTTTGTAGAAAAATCGGATCATTGTCAATTTCTTCCTTTCATCTTCAGACTGCAGATCTGAGCCATAGTGTTGTGTCTACGACAACTTTCAGGGCTGAATATAGACGGTCAAGTAGTGCCTCCATGTTCTCACGTAATGTCAGATTTCAAGTGGACATAACTCCGGCTCATGCTCGAGTAGGACAGGATTGTGTCATGTATTGTTTAACCTTCGTGCTGATATCAGGTTTGTTTTTATGTTGTTGAGCAGCTGAAATATTGCTATTATTGGTGCTTGATATTAGAATGTCTGAAATGCAGTCACATAATTATGGAGTGATAAGAAATATATAAGGGACAAACTCTGCTGTATGATTCCTATGAGAATTTGTCATGTTTTGTCACAACTCAACTTTATTATAATTGATTTCAGGACCTTCAAGAAGGTTTAGACGAGTATGTGAACATTTACAAAATTTAATGTTGGGACCAAGAGGCGATGCCCTCAACCAAAGAAAAGTTAGCACTGATAGCGCATCTTCTTATACATCAGAGACTGGGGATTCCCCCAGACATAGCAGCTCAACCAAAGAAAATGGCAATGAGGAGGTATACATCTATCATTTTGACCAGTAATTAAACACAATAATTGTAAAGAACACACATGTGAATATCCATAATATGTACAATAGAGTGTCCAGGTAATGCAGTGGTTAGCACACTTGCTTCTCACCATTGTAATCTCAGTTTGATCCTTGGATAGGAAAGAGTAGTATTTGGGATGATATGGTGGTAGTAAGCTGAGATGTATGAGTTTTTTTGCCACAGTAAGTAACCCATCACACCAACATCAGAGCCAACAAGAGACATTAAAATAATGTCCATAAACTTGCAATCTCTTACACAGAGTTGTTGGTCCTTGCACTTTGGATCAGTCTCAGTCAATGTCTTGTGAATATTTCCAGTTTCTTGGAAAATATAAAAATTGTACTATAGGTTTTGCTCTTTATAAGGTATTGTTTTTTTTGGCGTATATTTTCAGTGCTGTCATTGAATAAAGTACTGTTTTAGATGAGAATACTTTTTTAAAATAGCTATAAATATAGGGACTATATTTTTGTGTAAAGTAAAGTAATTTGGTTTTGATATTAATTCTGATGGTTACATGATCACATGTCTTAAGACTGCTTTTTAGATGTTGACAGAGACTGATTGAGAATGCAAGGACAGACAACTCTGTGTAAGAGATTGATAAACTTGTTTGTTAATAGTTGGAATATGAATAAAATTTATAGATATGTATGAAAATACTCTTAAACTAATGTTTAGAGTTGTTGTTGAAGAGGTCAAAGGAAAATGAGTTAAAGTTACATAACTTTAAAGGTTTTCATATATCATTGTGTTTTTCCATATAAACAATAATGTATCAATATATTTACCTTTAATCACCTAAAAATACCTCACTTCGGCAACGATTGGGAAATCTTAAAGCGCTTGATATGTAATGTACAATCCATCATGCCTGCGACAACTATATTGAAATTTGTATATATAAAAATTCAGTAGTAAATTGAAAGCAAAATGTTTTATTCTTTCAAAATGCATTCCGGTCTACTCTGATGAAAATGCTATAGTTGTAGGTAAATTATGCATCTTTATTGACTTTTAACATTTTAATTCACTAGTAAACAAATCATTTTTATCAGACACAACTAAGTCGCTGTACACCATGATTACATTAGTCACCTAATCATATATATATACACCATGATTACATTAGTCACCAAATCATATATATATACACCATGATTACATAAGTCACCTAATCATATATATACACCATGATTACATAAGTCACCTAATCATATATATATACACCATGATTACATTAGTCACCTAATCATATATATATACACCATGATTACATAAGTCACCTAATCATATATATATACACCATGATTACATAAGTCACCTAATCAAATATATACACCATGATTACATAAGTCACCTAATCATATATATATCATGATTACATAAGTCACCTAATCATATATATATACACCATGATTACATAAGTCACCTAATCATATATATATATATATACACCATGATTACATAAGTCACCTAATCATATATATATATATACACCATGATTACATAAGTCACCTAATTATATATATATATATACACCATGATTACATTAGTCACCTAATCATATATATACACCATGATTACATAAGTCACCTAATCATATATATATACACCATGATTACATAAGTCACCTAATCATATATATACACCATGATTACATAAGTCACCTAATCATATATATATACACCATGATTACATTAGTCACCTAATCATATATATACACCATGATTACATTAGTCACCTAATCATATATATATACACCATGATTACATAAGTCACCTAATCATATATATATACACCATGATTACATTAGTCACCTAATCATATATATACACCATGATTACATTAGTCACCCAATCATATATATATACACCATGGTTACATAAGTCACCTAATCATATATATATACACCATGGTTACATAAGTCACCTAATCATATATATATATACCATGATTACATAAGTCACCTAATCATATATATACACCATGATTACATAAGTCACCTAATCATATATATATACACCATGATTACATTAGTCACCTAATCATATATATACACCATGATTACATTAGTCACCTAATCATATATATATACACCATGATTACATAAGTCACCTAATCATATATATATACACCATGATTACATTAGTCACCTAATCATATATATACACCATGATTACATTAGTCACCCAATCATATATATATACACCATGATTACATAAGTCACCTAATCATATATATATACACCATGGTTACATAAGTCACCTAATCATATATATATATACACCATGATTACATAAGTCACCTAATCATATATATATACATGTATACACCATGATTACATTAGTCACCTAATCATATATATACACCATGATTAAATTAGTCACCCAATCATATATATTTTTCATGCTAAAAATTAAATGATACATATAGCATGCATATATTGTTTTTACCAAATTAAGATACATAGACAGATATAAATAATAAAATTTGACATGCTAGAAATTTACTTTTTATCTGATATGTTATCAAGACTTTCTAAAGGTTTGGAGTAAGTAAAATTTATGCTGATATCTGTGTCAAAGAAAAATATGGCTTAAATTTTAGCTCACCTGGCCTGAAGGTCTAAGTGAGCTATTGCTATAAGCCAAAGGTCCGCCGTCTGTCATTGTCTGGTGTCCGTCTGTTAACTTTTATATTCAAACATCTTCTTCTCAAAAACCAGTAGGTCAGTATTAACCAAACTTAGCATATAGCATCCCCATGTGAAGCTGCATAAAGTTTGCAAACGAAAAAGGGATAGGGGCCCTGAAAGGGACCAAAAAGGACCAAAACTTTAAAAAATATCTTTAAAAATCTTCTCATGAACCAATGATCAGATGACTTTCAAATTTTGTGTGCATGATTGTAAAGTCAATGTCTACATAGTTTGCAAACGAAAATGAAATCTGTCCATAAACAAGCCACTGGGAGTGCTTCAGTAACACAGGGTATATATGTATTACAAATTGTTCGATAACTCAAAGCTGATAAACTTTTTGTATACAAAGATTTATGAGAAAGTTGTTAGAAATTACCTGAGGACAAAATTTCAAGGTCATGGGGTCAAAGGTCAAGGTCACAGGCACCTAAGTAAATGGAAAGTACATTGTGAACTTTTCAACGTTTTTGGCTACTTCTCCAGAACCATTGGACCAATTTGAACCAAACTTGACAGAAAGTATAACAATGTAAAGCTGCATAAAGTTTGTGGATGAAAAGGGACTAGGACCAAACATGGCTGCAATTGCTAAATAAAGAACGAATAAGTCAGCAGACATTTTTGATTTAATACATGTATCTCCAAAGTTATTAAAGCTAGAGAAAAAAACCGTTATCTTTAAATGAGCAGCTTGCAAAAATCTACAAATATTTCATTTTGGTGGAGATTGTCGGGTTGACCCTTATGTGAGTTATTTCTCCTTTTTTGTGAATTTTTCATGTTTTTGGACATTATCTTGAAAAGTATAATAGCTAGAGTAAAAGTGAAAGAAGCAAAAATGTTCAGTATGCAAAGATCTACAAAAATGTCAACAGAAATTGTCAGGTTGCTGCTTATGGGATTTTTTCCCCTTTTAAGTGGCTTTTTGATGTTTTTGACAGTTTTCACTGGATCAAAACCCAGCTTTAAGTTTGACTTAAAGGTAGCTGAAAGATTACTAAAAGTGGCTTAGATATGTCTTTAAGTTACCTTTAAGTCATCTTTAAGCCACCTTTAAGCATTTTGATGGCTTAAAGGTCACTTAAAGATGACTTTAAGCTGCCTTTAAGTAAGCTTTAAGGCGATACTTATAGGTCCTTAGTGGCCTGGAAAATTTAAGCTCCTTTAAGACATCATATATGACTGAAATGGAGAGAGTAAATAGATTTACATTCTGAATTGATAAATTTTAAAACAAAATATAGGTCAAGATCAGTTTCACATTAAATTACTAGACATACTGTGAATCATTTACAATTATTACAATTTCAAATTTACAAGCGGATCAACATCTACTATAAAAAAAAATTTACGTAGCCTAAGTGTAATCAATCTTGCTTGATCTGTTGCTCTATTGGTTCTTAAAAATCATCATACAACAAACTATATATCATAGAATGGAGCTTACATTAGAAATATGAAAGAAAATCTAACCTCATTACATATGGAACGCATGTACTTGCAGATCACTTTGTGTTTGTAGTTAAACTGCTCTCTTCTTTCAATAGGCTAAATATGAAACTCGCACATTCAGTCTCGTTTTGAATATAGTGTCTTATTGAAAACCGGTCACACTAATAACCGGAAATTAAAGCATGCATTGCCAGGTGGTTTCAACAAGGCAATAGATTTTACTTCGAAATTATGATTTTTTTTTTTTTTTATCACACTGGAAATTATGAAAAATTTCATGACATGAAATAAATTTTAGGCCATACGGTCGCCTTGATCTGAGATGTTACACGTCTATGTTTTTAAAAGATAGATTGCACATGATCGCAGTCCCAGTCGACCTTTTGACAGTGTATCTGCAAGTCATAATTTTACCTCATTTCACCTAGAATAATAATTGTAAACTTCGTAGTGCTATACCTGAAATGTATTGATTCAATGATATTTCAATTAATTTTCTCACTTTTGTGAACTGACATACGTTTCGGTAATAAGAGCTACCTAAGATTTGTTTGATTTACTTAGGGATACATCTACATGTATGGGCCAAGCTTTCAAGCTTTATTCGTTTTTTCACTTTAACCAGAAACATATATTATGTGTTATATATGTCTCTGCCTTAGCTTTTATTAGAATGATATCAAATTTAAAATTTATGTTGAAATATTTTTTGGCAGCAGTTTTTTAATATTTAGGTCTATCAGAATTACATAGATCTACATAGGATGTAGACTATATTTTAGTTTTTCTTTAAAGTTTCGATACCAAACAAAATTGACGATCATTATTACTCTTGCATGAAGTATTCTAGTTTCAAGGTCTTTACTTTTCAAAGGGCATGAACAAGATTTTATTGTAATTTGCAACACGGGGTCATACTTATTAGTGATAAAACATTTACTCCCTACCCGAACGCTGTTGTAAATGTAGATGTTCTTCATAAACCTAAACCTTATTAAAAAGTCATCTAAAATCTTAAAATAGTAAAAATATGGAGAAAAAAATAAATTAAATATTAAGTAATTTAGTAAAGCAAATTATAAAAGTAATCTAGAATTTACAATCATGCAGTGGCGTTGTTTTATTCTATTTGAAAACTGTTTTATACTGCACTGGCATCTCTCTCTCTCTCTCTCTCTCTCTCTCTCTCTCTCTCTCTCTCTCTCTCTCTCTCTCTCTCTCTCTCTCTCTCTCTCTCTCTCTCTCTCTCTCTCTCTCTCTCTCTCTCTCTCTCTCTCATCAGACATTTGCTCTCCCTCTCAATTAAAGCACATATTTTTATATATCTATTGTCCAATCTTTTTTGCCGGGGAGGGGCCAGATTTTATACTGCACTAGATGTATTGCACTCTCCCTCTCTCTCTCTCTCTCTCTCTCTCTCTTTTTCCCTCTCTCTGAACAAATGTCTGTTAAGCCTACTGTTCAATCTTTTCTGTCGTGGGGTCTTCAATTTATACTGCATTAGGTGCATTTCTCTCTCTCTTTCTCTCTCTCTCTTTTCTCTCTCTCCCTCTCTCTATCTCTTTCTCTCTCTCCCTCTCTCTTTTTCTCTCTATCTCTCTCTCTTTCTCTCTCTCTTTCTCTCTCTCTTTCTCTCTCTCTCTCCCTCTCTCTCTCTCTCTCTCTCTCTCTCTCTTTCTCTCTCTCTTTCCCTCTCTCTCTCTCTCTCCCTCTCTCTCTCTCTCTCTCTCTCTCTCTCTCATATTATTTGTTTGGAGGTATAGGAAATAACAAGTATAGCACATATTTTTATATATATTAATAGATGGAAGTTGGTTACACATTTTTAAAATTTTATTCGATGTTCCATAGAATTTATACTATGTCACAGCAGAGACAATGAGACATTATAGGTCTCTGATTTTTTCTATTTTTATCATTTTGTTATACCAGGGATGTTCATCAGTTTACAAGCTTAGCTTGTTCCCATTTAATGGTATATTTCCTCTCATTCCATTTTGTAGTTACCCTAATTTATTCGCAAGAAAACTCTCTGCCAAATTCCCATTTGCCTTCGCTCCATTCCTATGTAAGTTCTCTTTATACCCATGATTTATATTTAGGGGTTTTGCTATGACTATAACTGAAACTATGACCTATTCATGCATGGTGTGATAGATGTAGATGACTGCATGAAATAGTTAAATAATTTTGGCTATATTTTAAGTTTTTAAAGAATGAATATACGAAATTTAAATCTTCATTCAATGCATCAGGTGAAATTACGATTCATAATTTTATATTACAGATTGAGGTGGAAGTTTTGTTCAGTGGCTTAATTTTTTTTTATTATTAATTAATTAAAGTACGTAATGATATAAGAATATAATTGTTTCAGAAAATTTACATCCAGACACAAGCACTCATTTCAGGATGGGAATTAAAATAATTACTATGAGATGTCACGTCTATGTTTTTAAAAGCAGATTGCACATGATCGCAGTCCCATCGACCTTTTTTGATAGGTATCTGCAAGTCATAATTTTACCTCATTTCACCTAGAATCTGATTGTTTCATAGTGCTACACCTGAAATGTATTTATGCAATGATATTTCAATTAATTTTCTCACTTTTGAAAACTGACATACGTTCATCATTTGTTTGATTTACTTTACATCTAGCTATGGGCCAAGCTTTGTTCCGTTTTTTTCACTTTAACCAGAAATGTGTTATATATTCTCTGCCTTAGCTTTTATTAGAATGATATCAAATTTAAAATTTATGTTGAAATATTGGCAGCAGTTTTTTAATATTTTGTCTATCAGAATTACATAGATCTACATAGGATGTAATTTTAGTTTTTTTTTAAAGTTTCGATACCAAACAAAAACGAAATTACTAGTTTCAAGGTCACTTTTCAAAGGGCATACAAGATTTTATTTATTAACAGTATACTTATTAGTGCATGTAATCCCTACCCGAACGCTGTTGTAAATTTGTTCTTCATAAACCTCGTCATCCTTAAAATAGTAAAAAATATCCTAAATTAAATATTAAGTAATTTAGTAAAGCTTTATTTACAATCATGCAGTGGCGTTGTTTTATTCTATTTGAAAACTGTTTTTATACTGCACTGGTTTTGCTCTCTCTCTCTCTCTCTCTCTCTCTCTCTCTCTCTCTCTCTCTCTCTCTCTCTCTCTCTCTCTCTCTCTCTCTCTCTCTCTCATCTCTCTCTCTCTCTCTCATCATACATTTGCTCTCCCTCTCAATTAAAGAAACTATTGTCCAATCTATTCAGATTTTATACTGCATTGCACTCTCCCTCTCTCTCTCTCTCTCTCTCTCTGTGAACAAATGTCTGTTAGATGTTCAGATCTTTTCTGTCGTGTCTTCAATTTATACTGCTGCATTTCTCTGAAATCTTTCTAAATAATTTTGGCTATCTTTCTCTCTCTCTCTCTCTCTTCTCATATTATTTTTGGAGGTATAGGAAATAACAAGTATAGCACATATTTTTATATATATATTAATAGATGGAAGTTGGTTACACATTTTTTAAAATTTTATTCGATGTTCCATAGAAATTTATACTATGTCACAGCAGAGACATTATAGGTCTCTGATTTTTTCTATTTTTATCATTTTGTTATACCAGGGATGTTCATCAGTTTACAAGCTTAGCTTGTTCCCATTTAATGGTATATTTCCTCTCATTCCATTTTGTAGTTACCCTAATTTATTCGCAAGAAAACAATCACTCTAATTTGTTTATTAAAGTATATAATGCCAAATTCCCATTTGCCTTTTATTCCAGTTCTCTTTTACCCAGATTTAGGGGTTTTGGACTATAACTGTTGACCTATTCATGCATGGTGTGATAGATGTGATTTAGTTAAATAATTTTGGCTATATTTTAAGTTTTTAAAGAAGATGACTTTATATATCGCCGAAATTTAAATCTTCATTCAATGCATTGAGTAGATCAGGTGAAATTACGATGCTCATAATTTTAGTTTTGTTTACATTTACAGATTGAGGTGTTTTAATGTTTTGTTCAGTGGCTTAATTTTTTTTTATTATTAATTAATTAAAGTACGTAATGATATAAGAATATAATTGTTTCAGAAAATTTACATCCAGACACAAGCACTCATTTCAGGATGGGACTCATTAAAATAATTATCATTAAATAAATAAGTATTTACCGACATGTGTAGGCCCTACAATTTCAAAAATATATATCAAATCATATTATCCCAGAAAATGGTTTTACATCATTTTATTTTAAAAATTATAATGTCATATGGTCTTAAAAATATGTAAAATTGCTCAATCGTGCCCAGGTCATGAAAACAAGGGATTCTCACCAAGTTTCAAATGAGTGTTAGTTAGGCCATGACGGGTGGTCTGTGTGTTTCCTGTCATAAAAGTATAATCTGGTTGTTGGGATGTTTAGTCAAAGGGCGCCGATATAGCTGTTCAAGGGACACTAGCTGTGTATTATTTTCAAAGTTTTTGTTTTCCTTTATTATTACTTAGACTGATATAAAATAACAAAAAGGAGAAATGCAAATGCATAAACATTCTTAACTTCCTGTAAAATTTGTCAAAATTGTTTGAGAAATTATCAGGTTGCCCCATATGGGAGTTATTTTCCCTTTTAAGTAAATTTTTCATGTTTTTCGATGTTTTTTGAAATTATCTTGAAAAGTATAATAGGTAGAGTAAAAATGAAAGAAGCAAAAATGTTCAGCACGCAAAAATCTACAAAAATGTGAACAGGGCCGAAATTGTCAGGTAGCCTCTTTTGGGATTTTTTTCCCTTCTGAGAGGATTTTTCATGTTTTTGAACATTATTTTGAAAAGTATAATAGGTAGAGTAAAAGTGAAAGTAGAGAAAATGTTCAGTATGCAAAGATCTACAAAAATGTCAATAGGGCCAAAATTGTCAGGTTGCCCCTTATGGGAGTTATTTCCTCTTTTAAGTGGATTTTTCATGTTTTTGGTCATTTTGTCTTAATATCTTCAAAAGTATAATAGATAGAAAGAAAGTGAAATAAGCAAAAATGCTCAGCATGGAAAGAGCTACAAAAAAGTCAAGAGGGCTGAAATTGTCAGTTTGCCCCTTTTGGGAGTTATTTCCCCTTTTAGTGGATTTCTCATGTTTTTGACAGTTTTTCTAATATCTTGAAAAGAATAATAGATAGAAAGAGAAAGAAGCAAAAATGTTCAGTATGCAAAGATCTACGAAAAAGTCAACAGGAATTAAATTGTCAGGTTGATTTTATGGGAGTTATTTCCCCTTTTAAGTGGATATTTTCATATTTTGCATTGTTTTTCCCTATTGTTCAGTGATCACCACCATGCTTTTGGTTGCTTTTCAGTAAATTGTTAGTAAAATACATTTCACTCATGTGATTTTAAGGTCCAATGAGCCTATTGTTTTTCATGTTTATTAGTGAATTTATTTTTTACACATTTTTTAGGTTTTCTGCAGTGTTGACCAATTTTGCCAGGTGAGCGATGTAAGGCACCTTGGGCCTCTTGTTTTGGAGTAGGTGTTTTAGACATCAAATCCACTTATTTCACATCAATCTTTTCTTTGATATAATAAAAATCTCATGACATACCGTATATGAATTGCTTTAGAATATATTTAACTCATGTCTATATAGTAAAGTATTTAGATATATATTGTTTTAAAATTAGTCAAACTTGCGATATTTTCTAAAAATAGAATATGAACTCAAGATGTGAAAAGAGGGATTACAATGTATTATGAGCATAAACATGACTTCATTAAAATCAGTGTTTCCTTTTTCAGTGTACATGATTAAAAAAAGTAACAGTTTCATAAATTTTATGTGTAAGACAGTTATAAATAGTTTGTCAATTTTGTATTTTGAACTGAAATACATCAATATCACATCAAATAAACCATAGACTTTCCATGTATAGCCTATATTTATTTAGAATTGATATGTATTTTATTGATGTTATTTATCATTATTATCCAGGAAATTTTAAGTTCTGGATGACACATTCCAGTCGGGATATTGTCACTACACATAAGTATTATACATAGACGGCACATGAGTGGCATTATAATTTATTACCCGTTAATACCTTCGGGACATATGTCAGTCTCAGGGTTCACTTCAAAGAACACAGTGGTGTCCGGAAGACCCCAACCAAGATGTCATGTATATATTCTCATAAACAACTGGGAAGTTTAAAAACAACATGCTCCTGGATTTTAACAGACAAACAAGGCATCACAAGTGATACCAATCCTTTGCAATGAAAATATTGTATAATACCTGTATACTGGAATGTTTTGTGAAATTCTGTTGAGAAATAATTCCAAATTTCATCAGAATCTGACAATGTTGAAATTTTTAATAATTGAAAGCCTCAATTTGCTATAGATGGCAACAAAACCCATATCATTGAATTTGCAATCCCTTGATACCCATCAATTCCAAATTTCATCATAATCTGACAGTGTAGAAATTTCGACCAATCAGAAGCCTCCCTTTACCACAGAAAGCAACGTTGAAATCACATTTCCTAGATACCCATAAATTCTTAATTTCATCAAAATCTCACAATGTTTAAATTTGGACCAATCAGAAGCCTTGGTTTTCCATAGACAGCAAAGAAACCTATATCATTGAAATCACAATTCCTTAATCCCATAAATTCCAAATTTCATCAAAATCTGACATTGTTGAAATTTTGACCAATCAGAAGCCTCAGTTTGCCATAGATGGCAATGAAACCCATATCACTGAAATCACATTCCAATGATACCCATAAATTCTAAATTACATAAAAATTGGACAATGTTTAAATTTGGACCAATCATAAGCCTTGGTTTTCCATAGACAGCAAAGAAACTTATATCATTGAAATTACAATTCCTTAATACCCATAAATTCCAAATTTCATCAAAATCTGACAATGTTGAAATTTGACCAATCGGAAGCTTCAGTTTGCCATAGGTGGCAATGAAACCCATATCATTGAAATCGCAATCCCTTGATACCCATTAATTTCAAATTCATAAAAATTGACAATGTTGAATGTCGACCAATCAGAAGCCTTGGTTTGCCAAAACTTATAATCATATGAAGTTTCATGAAATTCTGTAGAGAAATAAACTTGTTAGAACACTGAAAATACTATTTCAGTGAGATAAACAACAGGCAATAACTCTGTAATGAAGGGAGCGCAGGTTACAAAACATGGACTTGTCTGAGAAATAAAATTGTTAGAACGCTGACAAGGAAAGTGTAACATAAATACGTACGTACATATGTATGTACACACGTCTTGTACGTAAGAGCCCAACCCTATATCCTGTCCAAACTTCGTTTGCGAGGGGATAAGTATCGTACTCTTTTGTTATCTACATTGCAGAATTAAAACAGTAGATCTAAGCCTGTCTACATTTATTTTACTGTAAACATTAGGCATCTTTAACTTAGTATACGGGCCATGTAAAAAGCTTAAAGCGATATAAGCTGTCACAATGATTATTTTTTTCCCCTGACATATAGCCGAAAATATGATAAAGTGTGTGTTCAAATACATCATCAAACATGTAAAACATTGTAAAAGATCTTCTTTTTGAAGTACGTTGATTTATTAGAATTTAAGTTTTCCCGTACTTTAAAAAATCCAGCTGTATTTCCGTATGCAATGACCTTTCAGATAAACTCTTTTGCCATATCATATGTACTTTGTAATTAGGTCTGGGGATTTTGGTCCTTTACACACTCGGATCATGTTAAAGTCAGTCGGTTTTTATGTGTTTTATATTTATTTTTAAAATACAGGACATGGTTTTCATTGAAAAGTGCATGTATTATGTAAAATATATGCTTTTCAACGCTATTTTAACACCTGAAGAAAATCGAATGAATATATGAATAAAATATATCAGGTCACTGAACGAAAATTTTCCGATCTTTAATGATACCCTGAATGCTGACGTTGACAAAATCAAAACAATACAACTGTGAAAAGTATGCGTACCTCATGTTTTACAATCGTACCGCCATGTGGGACAGTTCATGATCATATGTGTCAAGAATGCGATGGAGCAAGTTAAAGATGGGTTGAGATCACCCGATATACCTGGCACGTGGACAATTTCAGAAACGAATGTTTTGAAATGACAAAAAAGGCAAACTTTGCCTGATTTAGGTATGAAATAATGATGTATGAAGATAAACGCAAAGGTTAATAAGAATAGAATGTATATTAACTGCAAATAGCACGTGTTTATTGTCACTCAATAATCTTTGTAAAAAAATACCGAAAGTTAATTTGCAATGCTCAAAGTATGGCGGACAAAAAATAACTGATATTACAGGTTACGTTTGGCAAGATTGTCGCAATTTTACTCATGCATTTGTTATTCTAACCACCAGATGGTCTCTTTGGAATATATATGAAATAGAATATCACATAAAAGGGCATGTTAAGTTTTTTGCCTACAACAGTTCATATCGCTTTACTACATGAGTGGTACATGTATAAGAAAAGCATGATGGATTGTACATCATTTCTGGTTTATCGCATCTAATGGGATATTTAGTAAAGGGGAACTACTTTTTTTAACACTGAAACTGGTTTGCTATAGACAGCAATGAAACCTATATCATTGAAATTGCAATCCCTTAATACCCATAAATTTGAAATTTCATCAGAATCTGAGAATGTTGAAATTTTTCATCAGAATCTGAGAATATTGAAATTTCGACCAAACAGAAGCCTTGGTTTGCCATAGACACCATCTTTTAATGACCCCACCACAAACATTGTGCTTATCTGCACACCAAAACACTTAATCATATGAAGTTTCACAAAATTCCATTGAGAAATAATTTTTTTAGAGTGCTGACAATGATATTGCAATGAAATAAACAAAGAGCAATAACTCTGTAAGTAAAGGAGCACAGGTTACAAAACATGAACTTGTTTGAGAAATAGCTGACAGGGAAAGTATAACATACATACGTACAAGCTTAATCCTATATCCCCTCCAAACTTTGTTTGCGAGGGGATAAATATCGTAGTGCTCTTTTGTTATCTACATTAAACAAAATACATTTATGACAACATAAAAAGTATATTGATAGAAATAAATTGTACAAAACAGTAGATCTAGGCCTGTCTACATTTATTTTACTGTAAATGGTAGGCCTATCTAACTTAGTATATGGGCCATGTTTGAAGCTTAATACATCAATGGTACATGTATAAAAAAAAAGCAAGATGGATTGTACGTCATTTCCAGTTTATCACACCTAATGGGATATTTAGTAAAGGGGAACTATTCTTTTTAACCCTGCAACTGGTTACCTTTTTTCACCTGGTATCATTAATTGGGAGTGTATAAATTATTTTCATTGTACTTAAAAGAAAGCTTTGATGTGTATCTTAACAAAAACTGAATAAAATCAACACTGAATTTTTATGTTTGTTGACCTTTAAGCTTAACAATTACTAATTTTAGTGTAGAATGTTTATGCTTTGAGTATAGTGTATGTTTTATTAATATGCTATATGTAACTTACAGTTCAGTACAGATTGTATGACTTGTAACTTACACAGTTCAGTACAGATTGTATGACTCATAACTTACACAGTTCAGTACAGATTGTATGACTCATAACTTACACAGTTCAGTACAGATTGTATGACTTGTAACTTACACAGTTCAGTACAGATTGTATGACTTTTAACTTACACAGTTCAGTACAGATTGTATGACTTGTAACTTTCACAGTTTAGTACAGATTGTATGACTTGTAACTTACACAGTTCAGTGTAGATTGTATGACTTGTAACTTTCACTGTTCAATACAGATTGTATGACTCATAACTTACACAGTTCAGTGTAGATTGTGTGACTTGTAACTTACACAGTTCAGTACAGATTGTATGACTCATAACTTACACAGTTCAGTGTAGATTGTATGACTTGTAACTTACACAGTTCAGTACAGATTGTATGACTCATAACTTACACAGTTCAGTACAGATTGTATGACTTGTAACTTACACAGTTCAGTACAGATTGTATGACTTGTAACTTTCACTGTTTAGTACAGATTGTATGACTTGTAGCTTACTGTTTAGTGCTTATATGACCTATGCAGAAAGAGCACATTGCTTGTATACAGGAACAGCACACTGCTTGTATGACCTATACAGAAACAGCACACTGCTTGTATGACCTATACAGAAACAGCACACTGCTTGTATGACCTATACAGAAACAGCACACTGCTTGTATGACATATACACAGCACACTGCTTGTATGACCTATACAGTGTGCACACTGCTTTACACCTATACAGAAACAACACATTTGTATGACTATACAGAAACATACACTTTGTATGACCTATTCAGAAACAACACACTGCTTGTATGACCTATTGAAACAACACACAGCTTCAGAAACAACACACTGCTTGTATGACCTATACAGAAACAACACAATGCATGTATGACTATACACACAGCACACACTTTGTATGACCTATACAGATTGCTTGTATGACCTATACACTTAACACACACTGCTTGTATGACCTATACAGAAACAACAGACTGCTTGTATGACCTATACAGAAACAACACACTGCTTGCTATGACCTATTTAGAAACAACACACTGCTTGTATACCTATACAGAAACAACACACTGCTTGTATGAAATACAGAAACAACACACTGCTTGTATGACCTATACAGAAACAGCACACTGCTTGTATGACCTATACAGAAACAGCACACTGCTTGTATGACCTATACAGAAACAGCACACCGCTTGTATGACCTATACAGAAACAGCACACTGCTTGTATGACCTATACAGAAACAGCACACCGCTTGTATGACCTATACAGAAACAACACACCGCTTGTATGACCTATACAGAAACAGCACACCGCTTGTATGACCTATACAGAAACAGCACACCGCTTTTATGACCTATACAGAAACAACACACTGCTGTATGACCTATACAGAAACAACATACTGCTTGTATGACCTATACAGAAACAACACACTGCTTGTATGACCTATACAGAAACAACACACTGCTTGTATGACCTATACAGAAACAACACACTGCTTGTATGACCTATACAGAAACAGCACACTGCTTGTATGACCTATACAGAAACAACACACTGCTTGTATGACCTATACAGAAACAACACACTGCTTGTATGACCTATACAGAAACAACACACTGCTTGTATGACCTATACAGAAACAACACACTGCTTGTATGACCTGTACAGAAACAACACACTGCTTGTATGACCTATACAGAAACAACACACCGCTTGTATGACCTATACAGAAACAACACACCGCTTCTTTGACCTATACAGAAACAGCACACCGCTTGTATGACCTATACAGAAACAGCACACCGCTTGTATGACCTATACAGAAACAGCACACTGCTTGTATGACCTATACAGAAACAGCACACTGCTTGTATGACCTATACAGAAACAACACACTGCTTGTATGACCTATACAGAAACAGCACACTGCTCATGTGGCCTATACAGAAACAGCACACTGCTTGTATGACCTGTACAGAAACAGCACACTGCTTGTATGACCTATACAGAAACAACACACTGCTTGTATGACCTATACAGAAACAACACACTGCTTGTATGACCTATACAGAAACAACACACTGCTTGTATGACCTATACAGAAACAACACACCGCTTGTATGACCTATACAGAAACAACAAACTGCTTGTATGACCTATACAGAAACAACACAACACACTGCTTGTATGACCTATACAGAAACAACACACTGCTTGTATGACCTATACAGAAACACTGTATGACCTATACAGAAACAACACACTGCTTGTATGACCTATACAGAAACAACACACTGCTCGTATGACCTATACAGAAACAACACACTGCTTGTATGACCTATACAGAAACAACACACTGCTTGTACCTGTACAGAAACAACACACTGCTTGTATGACCTATACAGAAACAACACACACTACTATACAGAAACAGCACACCGCTTGTATGACCTATACAGAAACAGCACACTGCTTGTATGACCTATACAGAAACAACACACCGCTTGTATGACCTATACAGAAACAGCACACCGCTTGTATGACCTATACAGAAACAACACACTGCTTGTATGACCTATACAGAAACAGCACACTGCTCGTGTGGCCTATACAGAAACAACACACTGCTTGTATGACCTGTACAGAAACAGCACACTGCTTGTATGACCTATACAGAAACAACACACTGCTTGTATGACCTATACAGAAACAACACACTACTTGTATGACCTATACAGAAACAACACACTGCTTGTATGACCTATACAGAAACAGCACACTGCTCGTGTGGCCTATACAAAAACAGCACTTTATTAGCACTATTATCATCTTGTTGTTATCAGTCAATTAAAGTATGTTAAAAACAACACAGGGATGTTTTAAAAGTATTAACACACTGAATTTGTCACATACCAATCAATAGAACAGGATGTTATTTGTATAAGGGAAAGGTAATTTGTTACTTGACCTTTTTGTACCCTTGTATTTCAGGTTTTTGACAGACACCAAAGTCTTCGTCTTTCCAAGACACCAACACCGACCAGACGAGAAGTTCCTAGGGTGATAACCAATGGAAAAAGAGTCTTAGTTGACCATAATGTTAGAAAAGACAAACTATAATATGGTAGCAGTTCTGGCAGTAACCAGGGACTGATTATTTGTACCATCTCTCTATAGCTGTTTTGTGATTGGAGGACAGAGCTTTCATTGCCAGATCACTGGATTATGAAGAGGATCCCAAATGTATTATTAAAGTCAAAGCAGATAAATATTATTTTTAGCTCAAATAATTTAGAATGTATGGTGTATACAAATCTGTTTAAAGTGTATGTATGGGTTAAATGTATAGGGATACAATTGGTGGTTAAAGTGAGACTGTAGGCTGACACTGCAGTAAGGGTACTATCCAATACATCACTGGTTTATACACCTGTCATTTGCGTTAGTATCTATTATATATATTCACCTGACTGATCTGAAATTGTTTTAATCTAACAATTATAAACAGACCAGAACATTTCTTGAGAGACTACTGTTAGTAATATCTTACAATCATGAAATACCCCCATCTCAAAGACCACCTGACATGAAGAACTTAAAGGCCTCCTGACTTGAAAATCACATGACTTGAACACCATGCCTTAAAGGCCATCTGATTTAAAGACCACATGACTTGAACACCACACCTTAAAAACCACATGACTTGAAGACCACACCTTAAAAACCACATGACTTGAACACCACACCTTAAAAAACCACATGACTTGAACACCACACCTTAAAAACCACATGACTTGAAGACCACACCTTAAAGGTCACCTGACTTGAAGACTACATGTCTTGAAGACCACATGACTTGAAGATTACACCTTTAAAACCACATTACTTGAAGACCACACCTTAAAAGGCCACATGCCTTGAACACCACAACTTTAAGACCACACCTTAAAGACCACATGACTTGAAGACCACACCTTAAAGACCACATGAATTAAGACCACATGACTTGAAGACCACATCTTAAAAAGCACATGACTTGAACACCACACCTTAAATACCACAGGACTTGAAGACCACACCTTAAGACAACAATATAAAGACCACATGACTTGAACACCACACCTTAAATACCACAGGACTTGAAGACCACACCTAAACCTTAAAGACCACAAAGACCACATGAAGACCAAACTGTAAGACCACTTAAATACCACACCACATGACTTAAAGACCACATAAAGACTTGACTTGAAGACCACACCTTAAAAACCACATGACTTGAACACCACACCTTAAATACCACATGACTTGAAGACCACACCATAAAGACCTCATGACTTGAAGACCACATCATAAAGACCACACCATAAAGACCACATGACTTGAAGACCACACCATAAAGACCACATAAGACCACATCATAAAGACCAGACCAGATCACCTTAAAGGCCTCTTGACTTGAACACCACACCATAAAGACCACATGACTTGAAAAGATCAAAGACCACACCTGACCAAGACCACCACATCTTAAAGACCACAACTTAAAGACACATCATAAAGACATATGACTTGAAAAGACCTCATGACACACATCATAAAGACCACACCATAAAGACCACATGACTTGAAGACCACACCATAAAGACCACACCATAATGACTTGAAGACCACATCATAAAGACCACACCATAAAGACCACATGACTTGAAGACCACATCATAAAGACCACATGACTTAAAGACTACATCATAAAGACCACATGACTTGAAGACCACACCATAAAGATCACATGACTTGAAGACCACACCATAAAGACCACACCATAAAGACCTCATGACTTGAAGACCACATCATAAAGACCACACCATAAAGACCACATGACTTGAAGACCACATCATAAAGACCACATGACTTGAAGACCACATCATAAAGACCACACCATAAAGACCACATGACTTGAAGACCACATCATAAAGACACCATGACATGACTTGAAGACCACACCTTAAAGGCCACATGACTTGAACACCACACCATAAAGACCACACGTGACTTAAAGACCAAACTGTAAGACCACATGACTTAAAGACCACACCATAAAGACCACATGACTTAAAGACCACAATAAAGACCACATGACTTAAAGACCACACCATAAAGATCACATGACTTGAAGACCACATCATAAAGATCACATGACTTGAAGACCACACCATAAAGACCACATGACTTGAAGACCACACCATAAAGACCTCATGACTTAAAGACTACACCTTAAAGACCACATGACTTGTGACATGTGAAGCTAATAGTTTAGCAGATGTCAAGCATTTGTTATACAGTGAATCTTGTATATAAGACCCCCCCCTAGGGACACAACAATACCAGTCTTTATAGGGAGGTGGCCTTTATATAGAGGTTGATTGTACACAATTGATATTATTGGGGACAGCAAAAAACGGTTTTTGTACACAGGTGGTCTCTAAAGCAGGTTTTGCTGTATTGTTTTCCAAAAATTAGAATAAGTTTCCTGTCACCAAAGACTATGAATGTACGAAGAGAAAAGATTAAAAATTTTCACATTTTCTATGGAGATTTGAAAAGTAACATTTATTTCATGGAATTTAATTGTTGCTTTAGGCATTCCATGTGATGTAATAAACCAATGGTCTATCCTGACAGTGGGTCGGTCACACACACACACACACACAGACAGAGAGAGAAAACACACACATCAAAACCTCCCCATTAATACAACATATTCAGTATTGCACTGCTGAGTTATCACAATTTATCTAATCATAATTTGGATAGGACTTCGTGTAAGAGTGTTTCTTTTTTTGTTGTTTACATACATGTACAGGATTTTTTTTATTTTTGTATGATCCACCATTTCCAAGGCTGACATCATTTTAATTTAGTTGTCTGGATATTCTTCAGAAGTACATATTTCCTAAAATATTGATAAATATCACAAGAATCAAAATTTGAGTAATATCATTTAGCCTATGTATTGTGATCTACAGCCCTACAAACCATCACTTGCCCAGAAACAAATAGAACCATCCCGACAAACCCTAACTTGCCCAGAAACAAAGAGAATCTGATATAGTTCTGTTTGAGGTAGAGAGAATCTGATATAGTTCTGTTTGAGGTAGAGAGAATCTGATATAGTTCTGTTTGAGGTAGAGAGAATCTGATATAGTTCTGTTTGAGGTAGAGAGAATCTGATATAGTTCTGTTTGAGGTAGAGAGAATCTGATATAGTTCTGTTTGAGGTAGAGAGAATCTGATATAGTTCTGTTTGAGGTAGAGAGAATCTGATATAGTTCTGTTTGAGGTAGAGAGAATCTGATATAGTTCTGTTTGAGGTAGAGAGAATCTGATATAGTTCTGTTTGAGGTAGAGAGAATCTGATATAGTTCTGTTTGAGGTAGAGAGAATCTGATATAGTTCTGTTTGAGGTAGAGAGATTAAAATTTCCTTAGGTTTTTATGTAGAATGTTCATGAACATGTACAGCAGTTGTTCCATATCAACAATTATTGAATATGTTCCAGAAGTTTAGTTTCCAAGGTAACCACTTAAGTATTTTTGTGTTCTCATACCTTTATCCACTTTCTGTCTGTTTTAACCAGCAATTATATTTCATAACAGCATTGTCATAATTATCATAACTTGTAAGAAATACAGTAATTACTGATTACTGGTGGGATAAACAAGCATTATAGTGGCTAAGAATCATTGTTGTATTGATTACTTGGAAGAAATATATTGATTTCTGGTAATAATTATAGTAATTAGTGGTAAGAAATGAAGTGATTACTGATAAGGATTATGTTGATTACTTGTAAGAATTGTAGTGATTACCAGTGAGAACTATACTGATAACTGGTAGAATAAGTAAGAATTGTAGTGATTACCAGTGAGAACTATACTGATAACTGGTAGAATAAGTAAGAATTGTAGTGATTACCAGTGAGAACTATACTGATAACTGGTAGAATCAGTAAGAATTGTAGTGATTACCAGTGAGAACTATACTGATAACTGGTAGAATAAGTAAGAATAAGTGATTACCAGTGAGAAATTGTAGTGATTACCAGTGAGAACTATACTGATAACTGGTAGAATAAGTAAGAATTGTAGTGATTACCAGTGAGAACTATACTGATAACTGGTAGAATCAGTAAGAATTGTAGTGATTACTGGTAAGAATTGTAATGATTAATGATAAGAATTATAATGATTAATCAGCAGCATATATATTAAGAATAATATATGTGTAGGCTAGGATGAAGTCACAGCTTTCATTCGAGGCATGAAGCTCCAAGATGGGGGACTGAAATGTTTTTGTGTAGGCTACAGCCTATATGGAATATATGCTGCTGTTAATTGCAAGAATTGTAGTGATTGCTGGTTAGAATTATAGTGAATACTGGTAGAATAAGTATGAATTAGAGTGATTACTGTTAAGAACCATACTGATTACTAGTAAGAATTGTAGTGATTACTGATACAAATCATAGTAATTACTGGTATGAATCATAGTAATTACTGGTAAGAATCAGAGTGATTACTGGTACAAATCATAGTGATTACTGATACAAATCATAGTGATTATTGGTTAGAATTATAGTGATTAGTAGTAAGAACTATATTGATTACTTTTAAGAATTGTACGGATTACTGGTAGAACAAGTAAGAATATTATAGCAATTGTTGGTAAGAATATAGTGATTAATAGAAAGAATTACACTGATTATTGGCAAGAATTAAAGTGGCCGAGTGATTTGAGCATTGCGCTTTAAATCACAAAGCCTCTCACCTATGGTTCAAATCCTGCTAGGGTCATTTTGAATTAAGTGGGAAAGTGTGCCAGTTTTCTTGCGGAAGGTCGGTGGTCTTTACCCAGGTAACCGGGGTTTCTCCTGCACCATTAAAAAATGGACGCCATCATATGACTGAAAGATTGTTGAGTATGGCGTAAAACAAAAAATCAAATCAAATTTAAATCATTTATTATAAATCCAAGCTGCAAAATCCAAGATTTAATATCAGATTCACTGCTCATTATACCCAGCACTTAGATTTTTTTCTAATCAACCACTTGAAAATGTGTGTAGCTGGTAACAACTTATGCAGAGATGTAAATATGTATCATTATTTTAGGCTCTAAACATGAATATAAATTGTAATGATATTTATGCTGAAGATTTTAGATTCTAGGCAAATTATGCTAGAATATCAACATATTATGTGGGACTCTAAGTATGTTATGTGAGATTCTGAACAGCTTATGTGAGACCAAGAATAATATGGGATTCTGAGTAGTTTATGTGAGACCAAGAATAATATGGGATTCTGAGTAGCTTATGTGAGACCAAGAATAATATGGGATTCTGAGCAGCTTATGTGAGACCAAGAATAATATGGGATTCTGAGCAGCTTATGTGAGACCAAAAATAATATGGGATTCTGAGCAGATGACATGAGATTCTTAGCACCTTTGTATTCTGATTTTGTCTTTCATACATATTGAAAACTACAAAATTGTTTATATGTCTATGCTATAATTCTCTGGAGATAATAGAAATATAATTTGCTCTATTGTGTACATGTTTTTTTCCCTGAATGACCAAACCAGAAATGATGTGGTTTCAAATCTTCATTTGATAATATAATTCACCATAATAAAACTTGATTGCATAATTCACTATAATAAAACTTGATTGCATAATTCACCATAATAAAACGTGATAGCATAATTCACCACAATAAAACTTGATTGCATAATCACTATAATAAAACTTGATAGCATAATTCACTATAATAAAACTTGTGTTTTGAGTGATTAATCATTGTGTAATTGCAATTTGTAAGCTAAGTCTGAATGGATCTCACAAGAAGTGTTGTAAATGTATAAGTGTTTTGCCAGCTGATATGTAAGTCATGTTTCCATTGAATAATTACTGTTATACTAATTGTGTTTGTAAGAAGTGTTTTGATTGGATGATAATTATTTTAACATGACAGATTTACCAGGTAATCAGCATTTCATTAACATAATTCTGTATCTTTCATTTGACTCGATGACCACTTTGATGTTACTGATTTGTACCTTGTATTTTGATTGGCTACTAACTATATTATAATGCATGCATTGGTTACTGACTTATCATCTCACCTGACCCTAAGGACAAAGTTTGCTTTAGCTATGACCTGATATTCATCATAATCCATCAGCTAACTTTTCCATTTAAATAATTTCTTCTGGACAGATTTCAACCAAAGGAGAAGTATCATTAAGATGAAATAATTAGTTATTTGTGAATTTATGGAAAAATTAGATGAAAATATGTTTATTTTACACGACAAATACTTCATCTAGATTTTTAATGAAACAAAAAATGTAATAGATGTTTATTATGTAATTTAAAAGTAAAGAGAATCTCTTTGGTTAGAATATAAACATGTCTTATAAAAAAAAAGGTAAGTCAACTCTCTGAGTATAGTTTTGGGGATTCCCCTTTCTGTCCATTGTATGTGCTGTACATGTGATGAATTGTATGGTGTCATAGATCAACTTTGATTGTATCTGATATAATTATGTGCTGTACATGTGATGTCATAGATCAACTTTGATTGTATCTGATATAATTATGTGCTGTACATGTGATGTCATAGATCAACTTTGATTGTATCTGATATAATTATGTGCTGTACATGTGATGTCATAGATCAACTTTGATTGTATCTGATATAATTATGTGCTGTACATGTGATGTCATAGATCAACTTTGATTGTATCTGATATAATTATGTGCTGTACATGTGATGATTTGTATGATGTCATAGATAAAGTTTTATTATATCTAATATTATCATGCGAGAATGATACTGATTTGGCCAACACAACACTACAATTGCAATTATCCTTAAAGATCTGTCGAATTTGAAACTGAAACTAAGGTATTTCGTAATTGAAGTATATAATAAAAGACTTATACACTTATATGGAAGAAGATATAATGTATTATGAACCTAGAATAACTTATATGCCTTGGTCAGTGTAAGTTCTCAGGTTAATATCACATCATATTCACCACTGCAAATGTCCTTCACAGTATCTGTGCATGTGTGTTATTCCTTGATTTTTAGATTAAGAAGATTCTTATGGCACTGTAATTCAGTGATCTGAATGTCATTTACTTCTTTATAGGACATTCTCAAAGTGTTTTTTCCCTCGGACATGTAACTACAAAATTTTAGCAAGAAATAAATTATTAATTAAGAGTTTAATTGAAGATTGCAATTTTGACAAGTCTAAGATTGTGATATTAGACCCTGACCAGGGTAAAATTTGCTATCTTAGACCCTGACCAAATGAAAATTTGTGATTCTAGACCCTGACCTGACCAAACTAAAGTTAGTGATCTTTGACCCTGACCTAACTAAAGTTAGGCATCCTAGACCCTGACCTGATGAAACTAAAGTTATTGATCTTTGACCCTGACCAAACTAAAGTTAGTGATCTTTGACCCTGACCTAACTAAAGTTAGTGATCTTTGACCCTGACCTAACTAAAGTTAGGCAACCTAGACCCTGACCTGATGAAACTTAAGTTATTGATCTTTGACCCTGACCTAACTACAGTTAGTGATCTTTGACCCTGACCAAACTAAAGTTAGTGATCTTTGACCCTGACCTAACTAAAGTTAATGATCTTTGACCCTGACCTAACGAAAGTTAGGCATCCTAGACCCTGACCTGATGAAACTTAAGTTATTGATCTTTGACCCTGACCAAACTAAAGTTAGTGATCTTTGACCCTGACCTAACTAAAGTTAGTGATCTTTGACCCTGACCTAATTAAAGTTAGTGATCTTTGACCCTGACCTGACCAAACTAAAGATAGTGATCCTAGACCATGACCTTATGTAGACCTTCCTATCAGGTAATGCTGAATACATAAGTCACCCAAGTTTAAAGTGCTCTTGTCTGGATAAAGTGACACCTGTAGAAATATGCAGATGTGCAATTTTGATGTTATTAGCTTTTATGTACAAGTGATTTTGGTAAGACAAGACATATTATGGTATACCTACCATTCATCAGTCTGGTTGTCCATTAACTTTTGTGTCATCTCTCCAACCTTTCATTCCTTCACCAATTTTGATGAAACTTGGTCCATAGATTCAATACCAATATACCTCAGACAAGTTGGGCAATGAATAGTGTCATTATCAAAGTTCAGGTGGTTGTAGATCTTGTACCATTTGCAGTACTATTGTTATATATTAGAAGTCTGAATATCAGAATTTATTAGAATCAGGTATTTTGTATGTAGACAATACCTTTGTCATATGTTTAACCAATGTATGTGTCAAATCTGACATGAATGATCACCATCATAGGAAACAAGACTTTTTATTCTTTGACTTTTTAAAAAAGAACTTGTCTTGATAAAAATTCTATGTAAGATTTTCTGTTCATAAAAAACTGTGTGATACAAAAAGAGGATGTGACTGTATAAGTAGTCATGTGGCATTAATAGTCACAGGTCAGTTGAGTGTAAAGGTCATAACCTTGAATGTATGTGGTAAGATTGATCATCTTTGTGCCTATATATTGGCAAGTCCTGTAAACATTTGATATCACCTATCTGCCGTGTATGGATAGAAAGTATCATTCTGACTTTGATGTTGGTCATATTAACTATTACATGTATAAGAAGTATCATTCTGACTTTGATGTTGGTCATATTAACTATTACATGTATAAGAAGTATCATTCTGACTTTGATGTTGGTCATGTTAACTATTACATGTATAAGAAGTATCATTCTGACTTTTTTCTTTGTCATGTTAACTAACACATGTACTGTGGTTATAATGTTTGCAGGTATTTGATTTTTATGTGACGTAAATGTATATTTAACATTTTGTATATATAATATCCAAACCATGTAACACTTTCTGAAGATTTAAGTATGAGTGGGTGCATGTAGAATATCAAAAGTCTTATTACTGGACATGAAATGCAGATTTGACAATATGGTCATGCACACATAGTTGATTTAAATAAATCAGTTAAAACAAATAAATCAGTTAAAACAATACAAGTATTTTAAGTTATTTTGCTCTGGTTTCTATATAGTTTATCTAGTTTGTTTTTACTAAAAACAAGATAAAGAAATTAAATATATCAGAATAATACAATGTGTGTGCCAAACCTGGGTACAAACCAGTTATGTTACATACCATTTGTTTCAAACCTGGGTACAAACCAGTTATGTTATATACTGTGTGTGCCAAACCTGGGAACAAACCAGTTATGTTATATACTGTGTGTGCCAAACCTGGGTACAAACCAGTTATGTTATATACTGTGTGTGCCAAACCTGGGTACAAACCAGTAATGTTACATACCATTTGTTTCAAACCTGGGTACAAACCAGTTATGTTATATACTGTGTGTGCCAAACCTGGGAACAAACCAGTTATGTTATATACCATATGTGTCAAACCTGGGTACAAACCAGTTATGTTATATACTGTGTTTGCCAAACCTGGTTACAAACCAGTTATGTTATAGACCATATGTGTCAAACATGGGTACAAACCAGTTATGTTATATACTGTGTTTGCCAAACCTGGTTACAAACCAGTTATGTTATAGACCATATGTGTCAAACCTGGGTACAAACCAGTTATGTTATATACTGTTTGCCAAACCTGGGTACAAACCAGTTATGTTACATACTGTGTGTGTCAAACCTGGTTACAAACCAGTTATGTTATATACTGTATGTGCCAAACATGGGTACAAAGTACCACAAACCAGTTATGTTATATACTGTATGTGTCTAACCTGGTTACAGACCAGTTAAGTTATATACTGTATGTGGCAAAACTGGGTACAAACTAGTTACATTATATACCGTACATGGCAAACCTGGGTAAAAACCATTTACTTTATTAGGTCATGGTGATCTATTGCGATCGTCATTTGTCTGTCATCGTCCGTTGTGCATTGTGCGTTGTTAACATTTCAACTTTTTCTCAAAAACCAGTTGGCCAGTTTTAAGCAAACTTGAGAAATAGCATTCCCATGTGAGGCTGAATAAAGTTTGCAAATGAGAAGCGGTTAGGACCCATAGGGGTCCCAAAAGGGATAAAAAAGGACCAAAACTTGGTACCGCTTTAAAAATCTTCTCATGAACCCATGATCAGATGTCTTTAGAATTTTGTATGCATGCTTGTTAAGTCAGTATCTAAAACGTTTGCGAATGAAAATGAAATCTGTCTATTGATGAGGGGGTGCTACAGTAACATAGAGTACAGTTGTATACAAATTGTTTAATAACTCAAAACTGACTGACTTTTTATATAAAGGAGATATGACAAAGTTGTCAGGAATTATATAAGGCTCATTTTGACAAAATTCCAAAGTCATGGGGTCAAATGTCAAGGTCACAGGCACCTAAATAAACAGAAAATATAAGATTTTTGTCAAATTTGAGACATTTTTCACTTCTTTTCAAGAATTATCTACAAAGTTTGCAAATGAAAACGAAATATGTTGATAAACAAGCCACTTTTAAACAAGGGTCACTTTTGTAACCTAGTATATAGTTTTATACAAATGGCTAAAAACTGATTGACATTTTGTATACAAAGATATATGAGAAAGTTGTTAGAAATTATTTAAGAAAACAGAAGATATAAGATTTTTGTCAAATTTGAGATATTTTTTACTTCTTCTCACAGACCAGCAGACCAATTTTAACCAAACTTGCCATGTAGCATTTTCATGTGAAGCTGTATAAAATTTGCAAATGAAAAGGGACTAAGACCCATAGTATTCTCAAAAACAAATGAACTAATTTTAACCAAACTAGACAGGAGATTGTTCTCAGGTGACTGTTAAGGCCCATTGGGCCTCTTGTTTACTGTATTTGTTGGTAGAAACCAGTTACATGTAGTTAATATACCATATGTCCCAAACCTGGTTACAAACCAATTACATTATATACCTTATGTGCCAAACCTGGGTACAAACCAGTTACATTATATTCTGTATGTGCCAAACTTTGGTACAAACCAGTTATGTTATATACCATATGTCCCAAACCTGAGTACACACCAGTTACATTATATTCTGTATGTGCCAAACTTTGGTACAAACCAGTTATGTTATATACCATATGTCCCAAACTTTGGTACAAACCAGTTATGTTATATACCATATGTCCCAAACTTTGGTACAAACCAGTTATGTTATATACCATATGTCCCAAACTTTGGTACAAACCAGTTATGTTATATACCATATGTCCCAAACCATATTCATACGTCAAAGAGGGATGAAAAACGGGTGTTTCTCTTGCTGTAAGTTCGGAAAACAAGGGACATCTGTGCAAAAAAACAGCCATGAAACTCGTAAATGGTCCGAGAGTCTTCATGATAACCATTCACTCGATAAGATCCTACTTGGACTTCACCTCCATGACGAGCATGTCTAATCGTTTGATCAGTTTGACTGTCGTGCCGAAGGATATCCCCGTGGAGGTATGATAGCAATCGTATCTCTTTGCACATGATTGCGACGGTATGCTATATTCCCCGTCCTGGCAAACGTAATCGATTCAGCAAAGGGGTCCACATCTGTTAGTTTCAAGCACATACAAGCCTGTCAGAAAATAGTCACGTCCGATTCACAGTATTCTTCTAATTCCGGTTGCAAATGAAAAATCTCACCCTTTCGAATTTGGTCTTGATACCACTCTTCAAAATCACGACGGACATCAGGTTTCATACATTCTGGGTTGTAATACATAGCTGGGGGTTATACCCCTATGTCTTCAGCATTAGCATCTGTATTGAACAAATGCAGAAAGTATCCTTTCTTGGGGTCAGTCAATCCAAAAGATTTGGGTAACAAAGCTAAAGGAAACGACAAGAAATTACATGATGTCTCCTGCCGTCATAGACACAATCTTAGAACCGTTCATGATCACATCAGGTTTTTCACAGGCATGATGTACCAAATGATGTAATATAAACTATCCATCGTACCCTTTAAAGTTATGGGCAATAGCTATAGCTCCATCATGTAAAAGTCTCTCTCTTTGATGTATGTCATCACACGGTCGTTCAAATAACCAACTCAAAAAATAAGTGAGTGTCGTGGGTAAGTGTCGTGGGACCTCGGAATGTAATACAATGATCCTCCATGGTTTTACATTGCTCACACCAGTCATCCGACGTACACTGGGGACATACCCGATGAACAATACATAGATTAGGTTTGTATCCTGGGTACACTCAAAATCATAGAAAATGTAATAAGGGGTGTAGATGATGCATCCTGAGAAGGAATTTGTTGTATAAAACAACGATGATCTAGATCCACGATCTATTTATAATGGCGATCTTTTTTCTTCTTTTCTTGACAGCAGTGTTGTGTGAATTGCTTCTTACTCATCCATAATTGACAAGTGTGACATCGAGTCATTAGCTGACATGGAGTCCTGGTCGTATTTCTACTATAAGGTTTCAAATAATTCTCGTAACACTGAGTCGATATGAATGTCCCCTGGCAATGTATACATTCTATAATTTTTTATAGTGTTGTCGGGAACACAGGGCCACGGTGCAAAACAACGAAAGCAGAATTGAGGGCATCGGTGATCTTCTACATGATTATACCCCACATCACAACGTTCACAATAGTAATTATATTCCAAGAGTCCAGACATAGATAATATGCATTTGTAATGGTGATCATCGTATAAGACGTGAATGGGGTCCCCGGATCCTACACCACTATACAGTACATTTAATGTTAATCGTTTTGTGTTGGTATTCAGTTCGTAGATTTTCAAACGGTAGTGTGGTAACAACACAATCTGAAAACGTTGCCATTCTTCAGGCCCACTCTCTTGCTGGGGATCACATCCAGCTTGTTGCATTAAAGCATGAGCTTCTCGTCGTTGAAGAGTATATCTATTTGCATCGCCATAAATCAAAGTTTTCCAATATCGTTGCCAGTTTTTGTACTTGTCTCCATCTCCAAGTCCAGGTTTCTGACAATGAAAACGACTAACTACAATAGCACGAGCTAAACAGGTCTTGTCTTTATTCTTGATCTGTATCAAACTTTTCTTCTTGTTCAGCATGACTTTTTAAAAATTAAAACTGAGGTGATATTTTCGTTTTCCACCTCCCAACTTTGATTTATTGTTAAATGAAAGACAAGGACAGGCGAGAAGTCAAAGACAGGGTCACCTGAGAGATCAACGGGGTGACGGTTTTAATGCAAACAGACAACTCACCGATTATAGTGATTACTATGAAGTAGACACTCTGAGTGAGCGTAAATCACGTAAGTTTAAAACGGCCTCAAATGTGTTCCAAGTCAAGTTTAAACATTTTTCTAAAGATGCCATACACTTTGTATCAAAGGTATTAGATCATACGTTGACTTCTATCAAGAATAAACTACAGTGTGAAGATCGGGATAAGATGCGAGTCAATTTACATCATCCATCTTTAAAAAGTGTGGGTAGAATTTACGGATGCCAAAGACCTGAATGCTGATCTACTCATGGAGAAAATTGAGAAAGTACAACAGAGTAATGAAAAGTTTAGAATCGAAGATGAGTCTACCACCATGTCGGTGATCCATGTCCTACAATCTGTAGGTAGATTAAAGTCGAATATAGTACGTCAAGTGATTAGAGAGAGGTTCAGTTAAGCCTGTGAAAACTCATTTGAGATACGAAACTTGAGGTGTTAACATCATAAGAAAACCACTACCAGCATGGGTGAGTGTTTCATTTTTTATTACATAGGGCTAGATTATTTTCCATGCATTAAAATGACAAATATCTCAAAAAAGTCACATGACTTTAAAAACTATATATATATAGGTTCAGTTAACCCTCTGACAGCTCATTTACGATCCGGAGCTCGAAGAGTTAACATCGTCAGAAAAAAATAACCACTACCAGCATTGGGTGAGTGTTTGAATTTTTGTAAATAATACATAGGTAAACCTATGGAGAGGGCGAAGGCATTCATCAACAGTTTACATGTTCAGTTAATCCTTTTGGACATTCCGTCCAGAATCACCAAAGAGATTAATATTCAGTGACAGTGTTTATCTCGTAAATGTCCTGGTCATTTACACATTGTTTTATTACTTTTAAATAAAATATTGAGTGGCTGACTGTTTCCTTCGTGCTAAAACTTAAATAGAATCTATGTGGTATTAGTCATGAATTAAATGCACAAACATGTTTTTATGCAATATATTTTTCTCTATCCCAGCGTATCCATCATTTCGTGCAGTTCACATTACCAGAATAATGGAGGCGCTTCGTGATCGGGTTCGATGTACAACCCTAGTCGTTATGGGAAAGTCTCGGTCTACAAAACGTTTCTTAGTGTGGTAGTTTATTACTTCGTTTGCAATGCGCTTTTAAGTAATGACTTTGCATTTCCGACATTTTGTTTATGTCACGCGCAAATTCCCGATGTGAGCAAAATTTTTACCATTAGTAGTACGGGTCCCTGGATGTAGTAGGAATAAAAAATGTGAGCTTCTCTACATATATGAGGGCCTCGCCCTCTATTACATAGGCTTAGTGTTTACCTTATGAAACAGTAATTTTCAATATCTCAGAAAAAATTAGGGAGCTAGCAACGTTAATAGAGGGCGAAGCTCTCATATATGTAGAGAAGCTCACATATTTTATTCCTACTACACCCGTACTACTAATGGTAAAAATTTTGCTCACATCGGGAATTTGCGCGCGACATAAACAAAATGTCGGAAATGCAAAGTCATTACTTAAAAACGCATTGCAAACGAAGTAATAAACCGCCACACTAAGAAACGTTCTGTAGACCGAGACTAGGCCATAACGACTAGGGTTGTATATCAAACCCGATCACGAAGCGCCTCCATTATTCTGGTATTGTGAACTGCACGAAATGATGGACATGCTGGGATACAGAAAAATATATAGCATAAAAACATGTTTGTGCATTTAATTCATGACTAATAAATACCACATACACTGTATTTAAGTTTTAGCATCAAGGAAACAGTCATCCACTCAATATTTTATTTCAAACAATGAGTGAATGACCGGGACATTTACGTGATAAAACACTGAATGTTAATCCCTTTGGTGATTCCGACGGAATCCCCCAAAGGGATTAACTGAACATGTAAAACTGTTGATGAATGCCTTCGCCCTCTCCATAGGTTTACCTATGTATTATTTATAGAGGGCGAAGCCCTCATATATGTAGAGAAGCTCACATTTTTAATTCCTACTACATCCGGGGACCCGTACTACTAATGGTAAAAAAATTGCTCACATCGGGAAATTGCGCGAGACATAAACAAAATGTCGGAATTACAAAGTCATTACTCAAAAGCGCATTGCAAACGAAGTAATAAACTACCACACTAAGAAACGTTTTGTAGACCGAGACTAGGCCATAACCGACAAGGGATGTACATTGAGCCCGATCACAAAGCGGCTCCATTATTCTGGTTATGTTAACTGCACGAAATGATGGATACACTGGGATAGAGAAAAATATATAGCATACAAACATGTTTGTGCATTTCATGACTAATAAATACCACATAGATTCTATTTAAGTTTTAGCACCAAGGAAACAGTCAGCCACTCAATATTTTATTTAAAACAATGAGTGAATTACCGGGACATTTACGTGATAAAAACACTAAATATAAATCCCTAAAGGGATTAACTGAACATGTAAAACTATTGACGAATGCCTTCGCCCTCTCCATAGGTTTACCTATGTATTATTTATAAGATTTACTTACAACTTAATTATGCTATCAGGGTAATACCCCACCATCTAATCAACGTTCATTCACTCTAGAACTCAAAACTGGGAAAACCCATCTCCTGTAAGAATTACAACTCTCGCCGACTGTGGCGACACCTACTACTGATTTCACTCCAAGCTGGGAAAAACCCAAAGTTTCGGTTCTGGAAAACTTCTCATGAACTCACGTGACCCGACCTCTTGTAACGAAGGCTCTCATATTGGCTCGTTATCCAAGATGACCGCCTCCGCAACCTTCCACTTCCGGTCATAGACACGTCTCCGAGCTCAACGATTGGTTCTTTTTCCTTATTGCCATGACAACATTACCTCCTTTCCGGTATGACATACTTCCGGTATGACCTCACTACCGGTATGACGCACTTCCGGTATGACGTCACAGGCTGCTCCCTGGCATGCAGATTCAAATTGACCAATCAAAAGCCAGGATTCTGTTGACGCCATCAACAGCGCCACTGGTGACGCCCCCTATCGGACAAATTTGAATCTGCACGCCAGGGAGCTGCCTATAACGACTGTCGTCTATCAGACAAATTATAATTCAAAAGATAAAAAAAGCATTTCCAGAAATACCATACAAGTAGATCAGAATGACTCGCCTTATCTAAAGCTTTTTTTTTTTTTTTTTCCTTATTCAAACATATAAAATATTTCTAAACACACATGCACATTTAAATTATTTGGAAGGAATCCAGATTGTACAAGTAAATGATATAAAATCTATTTCAAGCATAAGTTACTTGTAAATTGTCCTTTCAAACATTTTTCCCACACTACTTAAATGTCCATATTTGGTTTGTTTGTTTGTATATTGTTGTTTAAATCCCACTCAATAATATTTCACTCATATGGAGACGTCACCAAATGCCGGTGAAGGGCTTCAAATTTTGGACTATGCTCGGCACTTACGGCCATTGAGCAGTGAGGGTTCTTTAACGCGCCGACACCTACTGAGACACGGGACCTCCAGTTTTTACTCTCTCATCCGAAAGACAGTAAACCAACCTGTCGCTGGTGGGACTCGAACTGACGACCTCACGATCGAGAGTTGAGCACGCTACCAACTGAGCCAGGCCGGCTCCCGTAGTTGGTGGTTATCACCTGTTTTTAAAATTTAAGCACGTATAATATAATCCTATTTTTTCCAAATTGTTGGAGATAATGATTGTTCAGTGACTTTTCAGTGTCAACAAATTCCACGTATCCTGCAGGACAAGTAGTATTTAAACCTACTTGTCGGAATGCAAAAATGACTTGTCCAAAAATCAAGTGTGACATTCAAAGATATTATTTTGCGTTTAACCAAGAATAATCTTTATTAAATTTACTTTTGTCTTCAACAAACTGAATGGACAAGTGAGAAATATCTATTTGTACGCAAAATGGACTTGTCCCGGACAACCCTTAATGTTGAACCCTGCTTTTGAAAGATAATAGATAAAAGCAAACTAAGTGTTTGCAGTATGTTTTTAACATTTGATGGCTTCTTTCATTACCGCTTGCATGGTCTGGATGCAGAGCGTTCTACTCGCAATGGAAGATCCCAGGTTCATACCATATAGACTTTAAAAAGGTTGTGAATGTTCCTTCGCCAAGCGCTCAGCATACTCAGCTCAAAGTCACAGGTCCATCGGATGTGGTCAAAAGCTGTGGCAGGCGTGGCACGTAATCCAATTCACAGGTAAAAGATTGTGGCACCTTATGCTAATGACAGCTCCATATAAGTGGAAAGTTCTTGGCGGTATGTAAAACGAAAAAAGAAAAATTTGATATGAACCCGAATATGTTCAGTATATGTCTCTGGTTTACAAGACCAATAGTATGATTTAATGTTTGATGAGTTCTACAAGGAAAATCTCCAACTGCGACATCACTGTCATTTAATGTTGAAATATAATGTAAAATATCTATTAAAAATGTCATTTCAACTTTTAAACGATTTTTGATTTTTAAAAAAGCTTTTAGACACTATTTCCTCCATTGGCAGACATATATCTGTTGAATGTTATCAGCGATATAAAAAGCTAACATCGCTAATGTTCGCAATAGAAACCGGTTCGCAATTCCGTAGAACTGCCGTCATTTCATTTCTATACTCATAAAGCGAAACAATGGAAAGATGACATGTAATCAAAACATATAATGTAATCATAGCATTGATATTCTGCATTAATCTTACATCTAAGACTTCAATAAAGATACATTAATATATAGATTCTACAATTAGTTTTTTAGGTCACCAAGGTGAGCTTTTTCCATCACTTTGTGTCCGTCCGTCCGGCATAAACTTTTCATTCAAAGATCTACTCCTCTAAAACTACTGAGCCAATTGGATCCAAACTTGGTCACAATAGTCTTTGGGTGGTTCCCTGTAGAAAGGTGTTTTTCAGGTTCGCACCTCATCCAAGATAGCCGATAGCAGGGAACATAGTTAAACATTGGACCCTATGGGAAAACGCATTTACAGATCTTTTTCTCTGGAACTACGATCCCAATTGAAACCAAACATGGTCATAAAGGTCCTTCGATGGACCCATTTAAAAATGTGTCAGGCAGGTCCAGGTGCTATCCAAGATGGCCGCCAGCAGAAAACATAGAAATATAACCATAACATTGGACCACATGGTAGCACTTTCAAAGATCTTCTTTGAAATTACTGAGCCAATTGGAACCAAACTTGGTCACAATAGTCTTTGGGTGGTTCCCTGTAGAAAGGTGTTTTTCAGGTTCGCATCTCATCCAAGATAGCCGATAGCAGGGAACATAGTTTAACATTGGACACTATGGGAAAACGCATTTACAGATCTTTTTCTCTGGAACTACGATCCCAATTGAAACCAAACATGGTCATAAAGGTCCTTCGGTGGACCCATTTAAAAATGTGTCAGGCAGGTCCAGGTGCTATCCAAGATGGCCGCCAGCAGGAAACATAGAAAGATAACCATAACATTGGACCACATGGTAGCACTTTCAAAGATCTTCTTTGAAATTACTGAGCCAATTGGAACCAAACTTGGTCACAATAGTCTTTGGGTGGTTCCCTGTAGAAAGGTGTTTTTCAGGTTCGCACCTCATCCAAGATGGCCGCTAGCAAGAAACATAATTTTACATTGGACCTTATGGGAAAACTCATTTACAGATCTTTAAGTCTGGAACTGCTATCCCAATTGAAACCTGGCCCATCTTCAAACTCACATCCACTTCTACAGGTAAGTAAATGCCGTACATGTGAATAACCAGGAGCAGTCTCATGTTGGCTCAATTTGTAACTTGACTTGTTAACTACTGGGAGAGGTCCTATGTGTATGGAATTTGTATCATTATTGTGGTGAATTACCAGGAGCAATCCCATATACATGACATTTGTAACTGACTGTGGTGAGCTATTTGGAGCAGTCCCACGTATATGATATGTGAGCTATGTAACAAGTATTGGGGTATTCCTTTTTTCTACATGTCTAATTTTCGCCACTAGTCATCCCCTGTCGTTACGTATACATGAATATAAATCATATATGCTAATTTCTGTTTATGTTAACCAATGTTATTTGGTAAGTATGAGGACATTTGAACACTTAATATATAAAAATTGAGTATTCATACGAAGTTTTCACGAGGAATCGGCACTAGATATGTTACCGATAGTTGTTATTTTATACTGTAATATTTAGCTTTTACCATTCCTATGCAAGTATACAAGTAATCAGCTTTTACAATTCCTAAGCAAGTATTCCAATATTCGGCCTTTACTATTTCTCTGCAAGTATTCCAGCATTCGGCTTTTACTATCTCTTGGCAAGTATTGGAATATTCAAGTGTTGCTTTTCTACTTCTCTATAGATATAACCATTGCTTTTCTACTACTCTATAGATATAGCCATTGCTTTTCTACTACTCTATAGATACAGCCATTGCTTTTCTACTACTCTATAGATACAGCCAATGCTTTTCTACAACTCTATAGATACTTCTGTAACAATATGAGGTACGGGAGATAAATCTTTTAAGAAATTATATACGTAAATAAATTGGTGTGACTTGAAATAGTATTGATGTGTATTATATGTATTTTGGAAAATACGGGCAGCTAAAATTACATGATTTCTAATTCGGTCAAGTAAATATGTTGACAAAGTTAATTTAGATATAAAATTCCAAATTCAAAATTACTCAGCATAATATTTAGTAATATGACTTAGCATTATTACAATATACTGTTTTTGGATAAACAACTTGTCAACACCTTTACAAATTCAGCAGCAATTGAAGCTGCATGTTAAAAGGTCAAATATCTGTCATCATCAGTTTTGGTAAACAAGATTTGATGTTAATGATAATGAATATAAAGTACTGAAGTTGTACTAAGAATGATAGTGTAAAAAGGTTATCAAAGGTTGCATTATGACAGATTTTGATGATGACGGCGGCCCCATATTCTCCCAATTGTAGATGCATTTAACTCTCTAGAAGTTTCTAGAACTTTAGTGTTTTGCGTTGGTCAAAACTGACAAATGTATATAAGCACTGGAGTTCTGGAAACGACGAAGACCAGCGGGAAACCGCCTAGAGAGAACACCACCATACTCTCTGATTGTTGAAACATTTGTTACCATTGCTGTACTCTGCTGTGCTGAGAATAAAACTATACGATCACAGACCGGACTTTGAGTTATTGATATTTGTGGGTTGGTTTACAAATATCGATTTGGTGCCCTTTTGCCCTGGATCAAGACCTGGGAACAACACAAGACTTGGAACTAAAAGGTAAGACTTTTACTTTTCTTAGTACCTTATTATTTTGACCACAAATTGTGAACATTCTTTTTGACAAACTCTAAAACTTAAAACTTAATTTAATAAAATTTAAATTAACCAAAACTCTATTTTAAACAAAATCTACAATTTTAATTTATTTAGGCAATAATATAAAAACTTATTTTGAAACTTTAACAAAATTAGTTATACACAAAATTTAACATTTGAACAAAATTAGTTAAAAACAAATTTAACAATTGAAATAAAATACAAAATTAAAAACAGAATTAATAATGGCAGAGGAAAATAGATTAAAATTAAGTAGTATGGCTACGGCTTTAGGAGAAATTGAGGATAATTTAATGTTAGACGACATAAATAAAACTAGACCAACCACGTCAGATCAGACAGACATACAAAATGAAACTGAAAATAGAAATATAACGAAAACAAAAGCATCAGGTCAGTCAGACGTATCAAACAAAACAGAAGGTAGTAGTAACAGGTACTACAGTATATCGGGGGGAGTAGGAAATAGAGAACCACCATTTTGTAGAGTGTCTGGGATACCTGAAAACAAAGGTGACAATGATGAAAAAGAGATGTTTGATAACATTTTGAGACAATTCTCTAACATGGCAAGTGCAATGGCAGTACCTGTACATCAGGTAATTAAGAACTTTTCGGGTAAACCGGCAGACCTTAAGGCATGGATATCAGACATAGAAAGATATGCAAATTTAGTTGAATTAAATGTACAGAAAATGCCGGGTATAGCATTGGTAACATGTTTCAGGGGCGGTAGCGGATTTCATTAGGAGGTATTTAATAGAACAAGAAAATAACGAAAATGTAGCTAGTTGGGGGGACCTCAAGAAATTATTAAAAGAAAAATTTGGGGAAGTGACAAACAAAAGACAGGCATTAATTAAGTTAAGAAATCTAAAACAAGAGACAGACGAGTCAGTACAAATGTTTGGGGAAAGAATAATACAAGCATCTGAGGATGTTTATACGACAGAGCAGACTAAAAATAAAAGCACAAAAGACTTAGTAGAACAACAGTTGATAGACATATTTTGTAAAGGGGTGACTTTTGATTACATCAAAATGAAATTGATTAGGGAAGAACCTACAACTTTAGAAGCCGCAGTTAAGATTGCGACACGCGAACAAAATGTTAGGGATCAAATTGCATTGACCTTAGACGGTACACAAAATGTGTTTAGATTTAAAACTGAAAAAGAAGACAGAGACATACAACCAATGGAAGTAGATCACCTAAGAAATAAACTATGTAAGAATTGTTTAAGAAAAGGTCACACTACTCAAAATTGTCCAAAAAAGGTAGATGTAAATGCAGCTGACGAGACAGACAGTGACAGTGATAGTGACGATGACTTACAAATATCAGTAGCAGAGACAATAAGAAACAGGTTAGGTTCAAAAACGCTAGAAAACAACAAACTCAGCAAACACCAAGGTTAAAATATCAAATACAAAGAAACCACCAAGTAGGTCCAAATAGACAAAATTCACAATCTGTACCAGATTGGGTATTAGGCGCAGAATGTTGGGTATGTCACATGATATAGGTCACCTTAAAAGAAATTGTCCAAATCGAAACATTAACCCTCGCAACTGGGTACCCATATTGGCAGTATAATCAAGGACCACCAACGAATCGTGGCAGGGGTAGAACAAATAATAACTATCAATATAGGCAAAATTACGATCCTCCACCCTCGCAGTTTACACCTCATACTTATCGGAATAGGCAAAACTTCAACTTTCGACCTCCACAATTTACATATCAGCAAAATCAGCCAGATGATCAAACATTAGCATTACCAGAACCACCTCAGATGTTAGCACTTCCGGCACCCCCAATGCGAGATAATACGTCTCAGTCAAATAAACAGTTAGCACTCCCTGCACCACCTGTAGTAAGTGAACAAACTTCAGAAAACTCCACCCAGCGAATAGGACAACAATGGTCTCAGTATAGGGAACATAGGGAACAGGAAAACTAGAAGGCTCTTCTTTATAAGGAAGCCGATAAGAAGAGTTGTAGTAGAAAATTAAGAAAAAGTAAGGTAGATAACTCTAGTGGAAAATTAGATAAAAACTATGAAATTCAATTAGCAGGAAATCCAAGTTCATGTGTACTATGGATTCAAAAACAAAAATTTAGGACTTTAGTAGATACAGGAGCAGAAGTATCATTGATTAGTAAAAAGTGCTTCCAAAATCTTCCAATCAAGGTTAAGGTTGTTAAAGAAAAACCAAATCTTAGGGCAGTGAATGGTCAATCACTTAAAGTAATAGGTGCAGTAAATATTAAATTTACGATGAATAAAAATGACCATGAATCATAAGTTTTATGTCACCGATGGTTTTGAATAGAAACTTTATCCTTGGTAGGGACTGGTTAAGACAAAATGGAGTAAGACTATACTTTGATTTAGGTTGCTTAAGAATAGGGAGAACCTATGTCAAATTTGAAGATGACACTCACATATCATCCATAGTAAGAGTATCAAAAACAACTACATTAAGACCACAGAGTAAGACAATATGTTTTGTTAGGACAAATAGAGCATTTAACAGTAGAAATAAAGAAAATTTTGAAATCTCAAGTATCAATGATGGATGTCTTTTAGATGACCCAGGACTTGTAGTTCAAGAATCAATAGGAACAGTAACAGGAAATAGAAACATTCCAGTATTAGTAGTTAATCAAACAAATAAATTTTATAGATTAAAAAGAGGTCAAGTGTTAGGAAAAATTAGAGCTTTAGAAATAGATGAGATACAAGTAGAATCAACAGCTTTAAGTCCAGAAAATACAATAGGAGATGTAGACTCTCTTAAAGATATTGACGCACCTTCGGAGTATAAAAGAAGTATTTTTAGTCTGTTACAAGAAAACAAAGATATTTTTGCAAAAACTGATGCAGAGTTAGGTCACACTAGTACAGTGAAAATGAAAATAGATACAGGGGACCATCCACCAATCAGAAATAGGCCATATAGAACACCTCTTAATAAACGACAAGTGATTGACAAGGCAGTAGATGAAATGTTAGATGCAGGTATTATAGAAAGGTCAAGGTCAACATGGGCTTTTCCATTAGTTGTAGTTGGGAAGAAAGATGGATCCAAAAGAATGTGTGTCGACTTTAGATCTTTAAATAAAATAGTGAAACCTATATCATTTCCCTTACCATTGATTGATGACATCTTAGCTAGGTTGGGAAAGGCCAAACATTTCACTAGTTTAGATCTTAAAAGTGGGTATTGGCAAGTACAAATGGATGAAGATAGTAAAGAAAAAACAACATTTACTTGTCACAAAGGGTTATTTCAGTTTAATGTAATGCCCTTTGGGTTAAGTAATGCTCCAGCTATCTTCCAAGAACTCATGAACATAGTATTACAAGAATGTGAGGACTTTGCCACTGCTTACTTAGATGACATCTTAATATTTTCAAAAGACTCAGAAGAACATCTTAGGCATATTCAAATAGTGTTTGATAAGATCAGGCAACATGATTTAAAAATGAAGTTGAAGAAATGTAGTTTCTTTCAGAAAGAAATAGAATATTTAGGTTTTATTGTTAGTGAACATGGAGTGAAACCTAATGAAAAGAAAGTGAAAGCTATAAGAACATTACCTGTACCAAAGAATGTAAGAGAAATTAGGGGATTTATTGGCATGTGTAGTTATTATAGGAGGTTCATTCCAAATTTCTCAAAGATAGCAGAACCTTTGATTGAGTTAACTAAGAAATATGCTAGATTTAAATGGTCAAAAGAATGCCAAGTAGCCTTTGATTTTCTCAAAGACAGTTTAACAGTAGTACCTTTGTTAGCTTACCCTGATACAAACAAACCTTATGTGTTATACACAGATGCTAGTGATACTTGTGTAGGTGCTTGTCTCACACAGCTTACAGATACTGGGGAAGAAAAACCTATCTATTATTTGTCTCACAAATTAAGCAAATCTCAGAAAAAATGGTCAACAATAGAAAAAGAATGTTTTGGAATAGCTTTTGCTCTCAAGAAATTAGACTTATATTTACATGATGCTCAGTTTGTAGTACGTACAGATCACCGACCATTGAAGTATTTATTAGATTCACCTATGCAAAATAAGAAAATACAACAATGGGCTCTCAGTATCGCAGGTTACAACTGTAAGATTGAGTATATAGAAGGTAGATTTAACTGTTGTGCTGATTTGTTGTCAAGAATACCAGACAGTCAAGAAACAATTGACATTACTGAATCAGAGTCAGAGTCAGACGAAATAGAAATAGATGATAGATTTTTAGAAGTAGGTGCATTAAATTCAAACAAGTTCACTCCCAAGAAATACGCTAGTTGTAAGATAGATCCACCAGATGACTTAGTCAAGCCGTTTATAGATCTTCCAGGGGACATAGATATAAAAACAGAACAAGAAAATGATGAAAAGATAGCAAAACTTAAGATAAAATTAGACAAAGGTAGTGCCACAAAAAGGGAACAAAATAGTTTAATAGTAATAGATGGTTTGTTATATTTTTTATCTCAACAAGATTCAGAAGATCCAAAACTTAGATTGTACATACCTGAAAATTTAGAAAACATTGTCATTAAACAACATCATGACTTTGTAGGACATATGGCAGTAGATAAAACATATGACATCATTAGACCAAAATACTATTTTCCAAAAATGTATCAAAAGTTGCACAAATATGTAGATCAATGTGTAACATGTCAAACTAGAAGCCAAAAGAAAACACATCCACCTCTTAAAGAAACGGACATTCCACCTTATCCTTTCGCAAAAATTGGTCTAGATTTGTCAGGACCATATACTTATCAGGCAACAAGTACATTGTCTCATTCATAGATTTATATTCTGGATGGCCAGAAGCTTTTAGTGTACCAAATAAAACAGCTGATAATATAGTCCATCTTATATTAGAAGAAATATTTCCAAGATATGGTTGCCCACTTCAGATACTAACAGATAATGGGTCAGAAAACGTGAATAAGCCGTGCAAGAAACACTTAAAGAGTTTAAACATAGATCATATTACAACATCTTATTATAGTCCTCAAAAGTAATGGCAAGGTAGAAAGATTTCATAGAACTTTACATGATGTAATGGCTAAGAAAATATCTGATGATGTACAAACTTGGGACTTGTATTTAAATCAGACATTAGCAGCAATTAGATTTCATCCAAGTGAATCGACCAAATTCTCACCCTTCTACTTACTATACAATAGGGATGTAGTATTGCCATTAGATACAATTCTTAAACCTAGAAGAAAATATAATGGGGAAGACCAATATCAAGTAGCATTACAGCAGCAACATAAAGCTTTTACGTTAGTACACAAAAATTTAGAAGACGCTAAGAAAAGACAAAAGAAATATGCAGATAGGGGTAGTCAAGAAATTAATTTCAAGATAGGAGATCCAGTATATATTAAGAATCAAAGAAAAACCAGTAAATTAGATAATAAATGGACACCTTATTACCGAATTATTGAAGAAAAAGGACCTCTAAGTTTTATAGTTAAGAATCAGTTGACAGGAACAACAACTAAGACACATGCTCGACATCTTAGGTTAGCTAATTTAGATGATTGGGAGATACCCCAAGACAAATTAAATAGACCGATAAGAAAATCAACATATGTAGTACCTCCAGATTCAGAATCTTCAGATGACGAAATTGATAAGAATGAAAATCAAGATATTGTAAAGAGATCTAGGCAAATTCGAGATGACTCAGATAGTGAGGATGATATTCCTTTAGCAGAATTAAAAAGAATATACAGAAACACAAAGTTAGATGATAGAGAAAAGTTAACAGAACAAGACAATCAGACAGAAAACAAAGAAATAAGTAAGGATACAGAAGATACAGAAATAAATGAAATTAAGAGTTCAAAAAGAATTGTAGATGAAATGGACCCTACTATTAAAGGGATATTAATTACGTTAAATACAACATTTGACAAAATGAGTAGAAACAATTTAGATATGTTTAATAACATGTGTCACACAATGAGAAATCTCAGACTATAAGACGTACATTGTTATTACAGGAAAACAATTAACAAGAAAGAAGACTCAACTCTTATTATATGGCAGAAATAGTTAGGGAAATAATTGAGCAAATATTAGAGAAAGTAGATAGATATATTAGTGAAATAGAATTAGATGAATTAATAAGTAAACTACCAGAAGAAATAAAGTGTAAAATATATAAAAAACTATACAGAACAGCAAGTTAAAAGTAAAAGACCACTTAACCAAGAATTCTTAAGAATAATTAAAATTAATAAGACACTGCATCGTAGGAAAGAAATTAGACATAGTAAAACCTTCGTTAATAAAATCAATTATAGCAATAAGAACTACCATAAAGAAAATTAAGACTAGAAGATAAATTATGGATAGGAAAAGACTATTTGTGAGAAGTAGGCATGCAAGATCTCCGCCCCCTTCTCAAGAAAGAAGAAATATAGAACTTATATCAAAATTTCCAACAATGAGGCTAAGAAATTGTCCAAAACCGGGAAGTTGGCCAAAAGTTTATCAGGAATTTAGGATTTCACCTTGGGAATGGGATAACATCCATCTCGAAGGATGTACATTTGGAAATGTAAAAGTCTATGTTCCATTATGTGACTTTTCAGATAAGAATCTAAACTTAAAGATTGAAAAGGAACAGGAAATAATCTGTAATTTTTGGGAATTAGACCGTAGAGAATTTTGTAATAGAATGGATCCTAAACATAAAGATTATTATTGGGATGGGGAAGAATACAAATGGAAAAAGCTTAAACCTTTAGATTTACCAAAAAGAGTAAAGGCAAGAAAATGGCCAATTGTACAGATAAAACCCACACAGTTAGATACTTGTAGTCAAAACATATCACACTTACCCTCCTTAGTAGTCGACGAAATAAACAGACAGCTGATAAAAAAAATCACAGTTAAACAATTAAGGCCGTTAGTGCAAGAATTTAACCATTTCAAGAGAATTCAAAAGGATACTCTTATAAAAGAGATGATAGGACTAGAAGATAATGAATATCTGCAACCCTCTCTTATTAAGATAGTAAAGGGAGATATCAATATTTACAAACTAACACAGAACCTCATTAGACAAATAAATTGGTTAGAAATGACAAAAAGAATGAATTGGGTAGAAGCACAGGAACATACAATAATTTCGATAGGGGAATTAATAACAGAATTACATGACATGCTATCTAGATGTTACTTTCCCTTCAGACAAGTAAACAAATTTCTTTATTCTCTTCCAGCGGAAGAGGAAGAAAATGATACTGCCACTTATACTCATATACATTTTCGCCGTCGTACATACCACGCCTACATTGCTGAACAGAGAAAATATCATATACGAAAAAATTTAATGAGATAACAACCTCAAAATCCAAATGGACGATAGCATTTCAGATTCCTGTAACTCCATACAGAATTATACTACATAAACTAAACCAAACAATCTCAGACTACTTAGATGAAGCTAAGAAATTCACAATAGTAAACCTGAATGTAAGACAGCAAACAGTTAGCTCTGAAATAAACAAATTGACAATATTACAAGACACTTTTGAAAAGGAACTTAATGACATTTTGACACTTAGAAAACAGACTGGAAAACGTAGAAAAAGAAGTCTTATACCTGTCGTAGGTAAAGCTCTTTCTTGGCTCTTTGGCACAGTAAGTGAGGATGATCTCTCATCCATTCAAAAGAATATCAAATCTTTAATGAAAAATCAACAGGGTATGAAACATGTTTTAAATGCAAGTTTGACCATTACAAAAGACAATCGACATAAAATTTCAGAAAATCGAAAAACCATAACTGACACTTTGACGACCTTGAAAATACTAGTTCAAAGAAATGAAAATGTGACAGATCAAACGAACAAAAACAAAATAGCAATTGATAATTATATCCAATTAGATAGAGCTTTAGATCATGTTAAGAACTGGGTTAGACTGGCTCAAAACAAATTACAACATCTTGAAATCCAACTGAACATGTTGTCATTGGGACACCTCGCGCCATCTGTTATACAACCTTTACAGTTTCGGCAATTACTTTTATCAATCAAAAATCAATTGAATCCACGTTTTGCTTTGCCTTTTGACCCTGAAAAAGATCTTTGGGACCTGTACAAAACATTGACTTGTGCTACATATTTTAAAGACGAAAACATTGTAGTTATTGTGTCAGTACCTTTGGTTGACACAACAAATGCCTTAGAAATTTACAAGATACATAACTTGGCATTACCACATATGAAAGAACCCTCAGTACTCGCCAAATATGACTTAGAGTCAGAAGCCTTAGCGGTAAATAAAGAGAAAAACACAATTTGCACTTTTGACTCAACAGGAGTTAGAAAAATGTTCAAAACCCTTCGATAAGATATTGTTCTTTTGACAGTCCTATCTATACTGTTTTCAAACAGACAGACATGTGTGATTTCTATATTTCTGGAAACACGATCAAAAATTGAACAAAACTGTAAGACCACACTGATCAATAATGCAATTCTTCCTCGAGGACAGTATGTTACAGAAGGAAATTGGTTAATCATTGCTAAAACGTTACAAAATTTCATGATCATGTGTGATAAAGAATCAATGATTAACCTCTCTAGACATTCTACATTTGGAACAAAATTGTCAAGCTTCTAACGGGGATATGACTTTAACACCTTACATTTATAAGGAAAGTAATTTTAACTTTAAGGATCCTTTGAAAACATTAGTTGATAAAGTATAAGAAAGATGAAGTAAGTTGTTTTGGAGATATAAACAAAATTTCCCACGGTATGATAAGATTAAAATTCCTAAGACATTAAAACCAGTAAAAAGAAATTAATTTAGATAATTTGATAAATGAACTAAAACTAGAAGAAAATGCAACCAATGCCAGAAGATGATTTTTTGGTTAAAAACGGTCAATACTTTCTCATACCAATAGTGCCAGTAGTAACAATCTTAATAATTATAATGGTAAAATGTGGAAAAAGAATAATAAGAAAATGTAGAAATAGGCATTCAGAATCTTCTGTCAAAAAAGAAAAATAAAGATAATCCTAATGTTAAGTGGTCAAGTAGTGAGGGAAAAGAGGAGTTGAGTCTTCCAAATCTTTCAAGACTTCTAAGAAACCAGAACCAACAGCCATATCAGGAGCACCAAGTAACAAACAGTCGATCATGCATAAATACACAGTCAACAGCAGATGATAATGACATTCGCAATCTTATAACAGAAAAGATGAAACAACGGTCAAGAAACACAGCCAGTATATACAAAGAAGACATTCAAACTGAACAAGAACCGAACGCATATCCAGACAGGAAACTTTGCAGTATGTACCTTAAGGATAAACACGACATAGAATATCCAGACATGAAACTCTGCAGTATGTACCTTAAGGATAAATATGACATAGACTTAATACCACTAACTGATCAAACCAGAATTAACCTTGAAGACAGAACACCATACAGTCAAGATCAAAGAGAAACAGAAAACACGAAACAAAATAGTCAAGGAGAAATGAAAAACAGTCAACCAAACTACAAAAATGAATATCCAGACGTACATTCCTGTGAAATAAAGGAATACAAACACGATAACCATGAAATAAACCATGAACTTTATCAAGACCCAGAAACAGGTGATGTGACACCGCAAGAATTTAACGATAATAATAAATCGTCGATCGAAAACATCGAAGTGGATGAGACCACTTGGCTTCGATCCAGAGGCCCGATTACCAGTTTTAAGTTCACCAGTAACTAAAGACACTAACATTCGACTACTGAAGACTATACAAGAACTTAAGTAATAATCACAGTGTAATGTGAATACAAAAAGAAGATAACTTTAAAGAAGTCGAAAAACTTTATTCTTATTAAAGAAACAGAATTTACGCAAAGGACGGAGGACTTTCCGTGAATGGAGGACTTTCCATGAATATTCATAAGGACGGAGGACTTTCCGTGAATGGAGGATTTTCCATGAATATGTTAAAAGTGTTAAAAAGTGAATTATTAAACGTATTATGTTATAATGAACTTTAACATAATGAACTTTACTTATGGACTGTAATAATGAACTTTATTTGTATTGAGACAATGATTATTGAATTGAATTATGCATAAATTCTCTGCTTATTGAACCGGTTTATATCGCTTTATAATGCATGAATATATATTGAAATTATAACCCAAGTCACATATTTTTATCCAGGTTTATCCAGGTCACATTTTTATTTAATATTAATCCAGATCACGAGTTTTATGAATTGTTGAAAATCCAGGTCATAATTGATAGTGGATTATTGAGAAATCTAAGTCACAAGTTAATTTGTTATTACTCCAGGATATGAATTGTTTATCGATAAAATCCAGGTCACAACTTATTCATTTCATGATTAGTAGTGAAAACTTTATTGAATTGTGTATTGATAATTATGTTAATTATGTTATAACTTTCAAGCTACACCAATGGGAAAATTTTATAAAAGTTACTAATTATAATTTGGAAAGTATTTATAAGAATGAAATTTTTACCATTTAGTAAAAAATTTCAAGGGATAGGGACGTTTGTAACAATATGAGGTACGGGAGATAAATCTTTTAGGAAATTATATACGTAAATAAATTGGTGTGACTTGAAATAGTATTGATGTGTATTATATGTATTTTGGAAAATACGGGCAGCTAAAATTACATGATTTCTAATTCGGTCAAGTAAATATGTTGACAAAGTTAATTTAGATATAAAATTCCAAATTCAAAATTACTCAGCATAATATTTAGTAATATGACTTAGCATTATTACAATATACTGTTTTGGATAAACAACTTGTCAACACCTTTACAAATTCAGCAGCAATTGAAGCTGCATGTTAAAAGGTCAAATATCTGTCATCATCAGTTTTGGTAAACAAGATTTGATGTTAATGATAATGAATATAAAGTACTGAAGTTGTACTAAGAATGATAGTGTAAAAAGGTTATCAAAGGTTGCATTATGACAGATTTTGATGATGACGGCGCCCATATTCTCCCAATTGTAGATGCATTTAACTCTCTAGAAGTTTCTAGAACTTTAGTGTTTTGCGTTGGTCAAAACTGACAAATGTATATAAGCACTGGAGTTCTGGAAACGACGAAGACCAGCGGGAAACCGCCTAGAGAGAACACCACCATACTCTCTGATTGTTGAAACATTTGTTACCATTGCTGTACTCTGCTGTGCTGAGAATAAAACTATACGATCACAGACCGGACTTTGAGTTATTGATATTTGTGGGTTGGTTTACACTTCTCTATAGATACAGCCATTGCTTTTCTACTACTCTATAGATAAAGCCAATGTTTTTCTACTACTCTATAGATACTTCTCTATAGATATAACCATTGCTTTTCTACTACTCTATAGATACAGCCAATGCTTTTCTACAACTCTATAGATACTTCTCTATAGATACAGCCATTGCTTTTCTACTACTCTATAGATAAAGCCAATGTTTTTCTACTACTCTATAGATACTTCTCTATAGATATAACCATTGCTTTTCTACTTCTCTATAGATATAACTATTGTTTTTCTATTACTCTAAGAGCTGTAACTGTTACTTTTCCTCTACAACTCTAGAGCAGTAACCGTTACTTTTGAACTATTGAGCTGCAACTGTTACTTTACTACTACTCCAGAGCTGTAACTGTTACTTTTCTACTACCCCATAGCTCTGTTACTTTTCTACTACTCTAGAGCTGTAACTGTTCTACTACCCCAGAGCTCTAACTGTTACTTTTCTACTACTCTAGAGCTCTGTTACTTTTCTACTACTCCAGAGCTGAAACTGTTACTTTTCTACTACTCAAGAGCTGTAACTGTTACTTTTCTACTACTCTAGAGCTGTAACTGTTACTTTTCTACTACTCCAGAGCTCTAACTGTTGCTTTTTTACTACTCTAGAGCTGTAGCTGTTGCTTTTTTACTACTCTAGAGCTCTGTTGCTTTTCTACTACTCTAGAGCTGTAACTGTTGCTTTTCTACTACTCTAGAGCTGTAAATGTTGCTTTTCTACTACTCTAGAGCTCTAACTGTTACTTTTCTACTACTCCAGAGCTCTAACTGTTGCTTTTTTACTACTCTAGAGCTGTAACTGTTGCTTTTCTACTACCCCAGAGCTGTAACTGTTACCTTTTTACTACCCCATAGCTCTAACTGTTACTTTTCTACTACTCTAGAGCTGTAACTGTTGCTGTTTTACTACCCCAGAGCTCTAACTGTTACTTTTCTACTACTCCAGGGCTGAAACTGTTACTTTTCTACTACTCTAGAGCTGTAACTGTTACTTTTCTACTACTCCAGAGCTCTAACTGTTGCTTTTTTACTACTCTAGAGCTGTAACTGTTGCTTTTCTACTACCCCAGAGCTGTAACTGTTACTTTTTTACTACCCCAGAGCTCTTACTGTTACTTTTCTACTACTCCAGGGCTGAAACTGTTACTTTTCTACTACTCTAGAGCTGTAACTGTTACTTTTTTACTACTCCAGAGCTCTAACTGTTGCCTTTTTACTACTCTAGAGCTGTAACTGTTGCTTTTCTACTACTCTAGAGCTGTAACTGTTGCTTTTCTACTACTCTAGAGCTGTAAATGTTACTTTTCTACTACTCCAGAGCTCTAACTGTTACTTTTCTACTACTCCAGAGCTCTAACTGTTGCTTTTTTACTACTCTAGAGCTGTAACTGTTGCTTTTCTACTACCCCAGAGCTGTAAGTGTTACTTTTTTACTACCCCATAGCTCTAACTGTTACTTTTCTACTACTCTAGAGCTGTAACTGTTGCTGTTTTACTACCCCAGAGCTCTAACTGTTACTTTTCTACTACTCTCCAGAGCTGAAACTGTTACTTTTATACTACTCTAGAGCTGTAACTGTTACTTTTCTACTACTCCAGAGCTCTAACTGTTGCTTTTTTACTACTCTAGAGCTGTAACTGTTGCTTTTTACTACTACTGTAGAGCTGTAACTGTTGCTTTTTTACTACTCTAGAGCTGTAAGCTGTAACTGTACTACCAAAGCTGTAACTTTTCTTTCTAGACTACTCCAAAGCTGTAACTGTTACTTTTCTACTACTCTAGAGCTGTAACTGTTACTTTTCTACTACTCCAGAGCTGAAACTGTTACTTTTATACTACTCTAGAGCTGTAACTGTTACTTTTCTACTACTCCAGAGCTCTAACTGTTGCTTTTTTACTACTCTAGAGCTGTAGCTGTTGCTTTTTTACTACTCTAGAGCTCTGTTGCTTTTTCTACTACTCTAGAGCTGTAACTGTTGCTTTTCTACTACTCTAGAGCTGTAAATGTTGCTTTTTTTTACTACTCTAGAGCTGTAACTGTTACTTACTACTCCAAAGCTGTAACTCTTGCTTTTCTACTACTCCAAAGCTGTAACTGTTACTTTTCTACTACTCTAGAGCTGTAACTGTTACTTTTCTACTACTCTAGAACTGTAACTGTTGCTTTTTACAGCTCTAGAGCTGTAACTGTTGCTTTTTTCTGCTCTAGAGCTGTAACTTACTTTTCTACTACATAGAACTGTAACTGTTACTTTTCTACTACTCTAGAGCTGTAACTGTTACTTTTCTACTACTCTAGAGATGTAACTTACTTTTCTACTACTCTAGAGCTGTAACTTTACTTTTCTACTACTCTAGGGCTATAACTGTTGCTTTACTATTACTCCAGAGCTGTAACTGTTGCTTTTTTTCTACTAATCTAGAGCTGTAACTGTTGCTTTTTTCTACTAATCTAGAGCTGTAACTGTTGCTTTTTTACAGCTCTAGAGCTGTAACTGTTGCTTTTTTCTGCTCTAGAGCTGTAATTTACTTTTCTACTACTTAGAGCTGTAACTGTTACTTTTCTACTACTCTAGGGCTATAACTGTTGCTTTTCTATTACTCCAGAGCTGTAACTGTTGCTTTTTTCTACTAATCTAGAGCTGTAACTGTTGCTTTTTTTCTACTAATCTAGAGCTGTAACTGTTGCTTTTTTACAGCTCTAGAGCTGTAACTGTTACTTTTTTACAGCTCTAGAGCTGTAACTGTTACTTTTCTGCTACTCTAGAGCTGTAACTGTTACTTTTCTACTACTCTAGAACTATAACTGTTTTTTTTGTACAGCTCTAGAGCTGTAACTTGCTTTTTTCTGCTCTAGAGCTGTAACTTACTTTTCTACTACTTGGAGCTGTAACTTACTTTTCTACTACTCTAGTGCTGTAACTGTTGCTTTTCTATTACTCCAGAGCTGTAACTGTTGCTTTTTTCTACTAATCTAGAGCTGTAACTGTTGCTTTTTTCTACTAATCTAGAGCTGTAACTGCTCTATAGATAACTACTCTATAGATAAAGCCAATGTTTTTCTACTACTCTATAGATACTTCTCTATAGATATAACCATTGCTTTTCTACTTCTCTATAGATATAACTATTGTTTTTTCTATTACTCTAAGAGCTGTAACTGTTTACTTTTCCTCTACAACTCTAGAGCAGTAACCGTTACTTTTGAACTATTGAGCTGCAAACTGTTACTTTACTACTACTCCAGAGCTGTAACTGTTACTTTTCTACTACCCCATAGCTCTGTTACTTTTCTACTACTCTAGAGCTGTAACTGTTCTACTACCCCAGAGCTCTAACTGTTACTTTTCTACTACTCTAGAGCTGTAACTGTTACTTTTCTACTACTCCAGAGCTCTAACTGTTGCTTTTTTACTACTCTAGAGCTGTAGCTGTTGCTTTTTTACTACTCTAGAGCTCTGTTGCTTTTCTACTACTCTAGAGCTGTAACTGTTGCTTTTCTACTACTCTAGAGCTGTAAATGTTGCTTTTCTACTACTCTAGAGCTCTAACTGTTACTTTTCTACTACTCCAGAGCTCTAACTGTTGCTTTTTTTACTACTCTAGAGCTAACTGTTGCTTTTCTACTACCCCAGAGCTGTAACTGTTACCTTTTTACTACCCCATAGCTCTAACTGTTACTTTTCTACTACTCTAGAGCTGTAACTGTTGCTGTTTTACTACCCCAGAGCTCTAACTGTTACTTTTCTACTACTCCAGGGCTGAAACTGTTACTTTTCTACTACTCTAGAGCTGTAACTGTTACTTTTCTACTACTCCAGAGCTCTAAACTGTTGCTTTTTTACTACTCTAGAGCTGTAACTGTTGCTTTTCTACTACCCCAGAGCTGTAACTGTTACTTTTTTACTACCCCATAGCTCTAACTGTTACTTTTCTACTACTCTAGAGCTGTAACTGTTGCTGTTTTACTACCCCAGAGCTCTAACTGTTACTTTTCTACTACTCCAGGGCTGAAACTGTTACTTTTCTACTACTCTAGAGCTGTAACTGTTACTTTTCTACTACTCCAGAGCTCTAACTGTTGCCTTTTTACTACTCTAGAGCTGTAACTGTTGCTTTTCTACTACTCTAGAGCTGTAACTGTTGCTTTTCTACTACTCTAGAGCTGTAAATGTTACTTTTCTCTACTACTCCAGAGCTCTAACTGTTACTTTCTACTACTCCAGAGCTCTAACTGTTGCTTTTTTTTACTACTCTAGAGCTGTAACTGTTGCTTTTCTACTACCCCAGAGCTGTAAGTGTTACTTTTTTACTACCCCATAGCTCTAACTGTTACTTTTCTACTACTCTAGAGCTGTAACTGTTGCTGTTTTACTACCCCAGAGCTCTAACTGTTACTTTTCTACTACTCCAGAGCTGAAACTGTTACTTTTATACTACTCTAGAGCTGTAACTGTTACTTTTCTACTACTCCAGAGCTCTAACTGTTGCTTTTTTACTACTCTAGAGCTGTAACTGTTGCTTTTCTACTACTGTAGAGCTGTAACTGTTGCTTTTTTACTACTCTAGAGCTGTAACTGTTACTTTTCTACTACTCCAAAGCTGTAACTCTTGCTTTTCTACTACTCCAAAGCTGTAACTGTTACTTTTCTACTACTCTAGAGCTGTAACTGTTACTTTTCTACTAATCTAGAACTGTAACTGTTGCTTTTTACAGCTCTAGAGCTGTAACTGTTGCTTTTTTCTGCTCTAGAGCTGTAACTTACTTTCCTACTACATAGAACTGTAACTGTTACTTTTCTACTACTCTAGAGCTGTAACTGTTACTTTTCTACTACTCTAGAGATGTAACTGTTACTTTTCTACTACTCTAGAGCTGTAACTTACTTTTCTACTACTCTAGAGCTGTAACTTTACTTTTCTACTACTCTAGGGCTATAACTGTTGCTTTACTATTACTCCAGAGCTGTAACTGTTGCTTTTTTCTACTAATCTAGAGCTGTAACTGTTGCTTTTTTCTACTAATCTAGAGCTGTAACTGTTGCTTTTTTACAGCTCTAGAGCTGTAACTGTTGCTTTTTTCTGCTCTAGAGCTGTAATTTACTTTTCTACTACTTAGAGCTGTAACTGTTACTTTTCTACTACTCTAGGGCTATAACTGTTGCTTTTCTATTACTCCAGAGCTGTAACTGTTGCTTTTTTCTACTAATCTAGAGCTGTAACTGTTGCTTTTTTTCTACTAATCTAGAGCTGTAACTGTTGCTTTTTTACAGCTCTAGAGCTGTAACTGTTACTTTTTTACAGCTCTAGAGCTGTAACTGTTACTTTTCTGCTACTCTAGAGCTGTAACTGTTACTTTTCTACTACTCTAGAACTATAAACTGTTTTTTTTTGTACAGCTCTAGAGCTGTAACTTGCTTTTTTCTGCTCTAGAGCTGTAACTTACTTTTCTACTACTTGGAGCTGTAACTTACTTTTCTACTGCTTTTCTACTCTAGTGCTGTAACTGTTGCTTTTCTATTACTCCAGAGCTGTAACTGTTGCTTTTTTTCTACTAATCTAGAGCTGTAACTGTTGCTTTTTTCTACTAATCTAGAGCTGTAACTGCTCTATAGATAACTACTCTATAGATAAAGCCAATGTTTTTCTACTACTCTATAGATACTTCTCTATAGATATAACCATTGCTTTTCTACTTCTCTATAGATATAACTATTGTTTTTCTATTACTCTAAGAGCTGTAACTGTTACTTTTCCTCTACAACTCTAGAGCAGTAACCGTTACTTTTGAACTATTGAACTGTAACTGTTACTTTACTACTACTCCAGAGCTGTAACTGTTACTTTTCTACTACCCCATAGCTGAAACTGTTACTTTTCTTCTACTCAAGAGTTGTAACTGTTACTTTTCTACTACTGTAGAGCTGTAACTGTTGCTGTTCTACTACCCCAGAGCTCTAACTGTTACTTTTCTACTACTCTAGAGCTCTGTTACTTTTCTACTACTCCAGAGCTGAAACTGTTACTTTTCTTCTACTCAAGAGTTGTAACTGTTACTTTTCTACTACTCTAGAGCTGTAACTGTTACTTTTCTACTACTCCAGAGCGCTAACTGTTGCTTTTTTACTACTCTAGAGCTGTAACTGTTGCTTTTTTACTACTCTAGAGCTGTAACTGTTGCTTTTCTACTACTCCAGAGCTGTAACTGTTGCTTTTTTACTACTCCAGAGCTGTAACTCTTGCTTTTCTACTACTCTAGAGCTGTAACTGTTCCTTTTCTACTACTCTAGAGATGTAACTGTTACTTTTCTACTACTCTAGAACTATAACTGGTTTTTTTTGTACAGCTCTAGAGCTGTAACTGTTGCTTTTTTCTGCTCTAGAGCTGTAACTTACTTTTCTACTACTTAGAGCTGTAACTGTTACTTTTCTACTACTCTAGTGTTGTAACTGTTGCTTTTCTATTACTCCAGAGCTGTAACTGTTGCTTTTTTTCTACTAATCTAGAGCTGTAACTGTTGCTTTTTTCTACTAATCTAGAGCTGTAACTGTTGCTTTTTTACAGCTCTAGAGCTGTTGGTCTTACTGTCGCTTTCCCACACTCTAGAGCTGTATTGTGCTATTCTACTACATCAGAGCTGTAACCTTTGCTTTTTAAACAAGAAATTTAAACTTTACCTTTCATATTTGTATATAAGTCGTGTGTGAGAGTCCAAAGGAAACAGTTTTCTTAATGTTTATTTCATAATAAAGAAAACATTAATTTCACAGGACTATTTCATACAAATGATTTCTTTTTGTTTATTCTCTGGCAATAACTCATATTTTCAAAGAAACATCCCACCATTATTTTCACATGTAATAATGATGAATTTCACATAAATGTCAATAATTAAACTTGTACATTTACATACTAACATGAAAACTGGAAAAAAAAAGTTTTGTGACGTTCGTGACAAATTTTTACATAAAGTTATTACAAATTCACAATGGATGTTTTTGTTATTTTCATAATAAGAAAACTTTTGGGTGAAAATTGTCTACATACACTAACAAATTCTGAATTGACCTAACTAAATTGAAAAATGTAAAAATTCAGAAAATAAGTGGAATCACAACATTGTAAGGAGACATGATGTAAATTTACTATACTGTGTAATAAGGAAATAATAATAGAAAAAATAAAATAATAAAAATCATGGAAAACAATGGACGGAAACATTGGTAAAGCTGTAGATGTAAAAAAAAAATATGCAAAATCATGGGATTTAGATTTTGACCTAAATGTGTAAAATTGTAAAAAGACTTCTATGTAAACAACTATTAAATTAGTTAAGAGTTTGAATCTACTTTCTCTACAACAGTTACTTTAGTTGTAAAGATAAACGTTCGCACATCAGATCTACAGGAGTACATTAGGGTCAGACAGTCTGAATAATTCTTTTTCCCTCTTTTCCTAAATCTAATTAACCAAAGAGGTTCCCTACACTTAGAATAAACACAAGTAACATCATAAACTTTGATTTTCTAAATAAAAAATGAAAAAAAAGCACATAAATTAGATCAAGATAATCAAATGAAACACTGATAGCACTGTATATGTGTTGGGGAGCTGAAATATTCCATTCCAGCACAATGCAATGTCTAATACAATAAATATCTACTGTTGAGCATTTCAGTATCATTCTCTCTGAACACACACACATTTACACCTGAAGTTAACAGGTGCAAAACACAGAATATATCAGTGTATTTGTGCTTATGTATGTGCATGTCTATATGTGAATGAATGTAGAGGGCAAAGTAAATGTGTAACTTTTGCATCATAAACATAAATCAGAAAAATTAAATGATGACCTGTTCTGAAAATTATAATTACCACTAAATAAATCAATTATTATTCTGTCTTTTCGTAAGCCAAAAAAGAGTTATCTCCCAAGTTAGCAGGTATCGATTGTGATGTCATGTTTTCATGTGAGAAAGCAACATCTTTTTCCTTCAAATATACGATGTCACATTTGATAACTTTTCTCATTTTAAGCACAGACAAATGATATCACAATTGATACCTGCTAGGAGTGGTAGTAACTCTGGATAATGAAAATACCTAATAATTACCACTAAACAAACATTTATTGTAATTACCTAATTACCACTAAACAAATCATTCATTGTAATTACCATAATCAAATCACTTATTATTGCAATTACCACTTAACAAATTATTTATTGTAATTACCATAATCAAATCACTTATTATTGCAAGTACCACTAAACAAATTATTTATTGTACTTAATAATTTGACATCATGCTTTTTTTAAAACAAAATTCAAAACTTTTCAGTTGATAGTTTAATAATAAAGAAATTCTTGTATCTTGTTTATAAAGTTGAGGCCTATGGGGCTTAACAGTCACCTGAGTGAAATAATAACCAGCTTTGGCCCCCATAGAAGTCCTTATGAGTACTGGAACCTTCTCAATTGCAAATATCAATGGCTTCCCATGGATTATTTTCTGTGAAGTTTGGTTAAAATTGAACCATTAACTCTTCAGAAGTAAAAATATCAAGAAATTGAAGAAAAACTTATATTTTCTTTTTCACTTTAAGGGGCATTAGCTGTGTTTACCAAATAAAATAATTTCGATTTTTCTATTTTTTAATACTTTCACTTGATGTACAATAACAAATAAAAACTAAACACAGACATAAAAAATCTTTACACTCCTATATATTTTGTGAATATAGGTAAGGTTCAGTGTGCTATGCATATACAAATAGTAAGGTTGAATTTATCAATTGCAAGTGAAAATTACCATCGGTTTTGTAATCAATTTTCACAAAATATATAGAAATTTAAGAATCTTTATGCATGTGTATACCTCTATTTTGCTAATTTATATCAATCTTAGTTTAAAAAAAAGGAAAGGAAAAAACTGAAAAAAAACCAACACAGATAATGCCCCTTTAAGTGCCTGTGACCTTGAACCTTTGTCATCATTATCCTAATTCTTAATAACTTCCTAATAGATCTTGTATACATAATGTCAATCAGTTTTTAGTTAAAAAGCCATTTGTTTCAAACTACAACCTATGTCATTTAATTTCCCCACTTAAGGCTTGTTTATGAACAAATTTGGATTTCATTTGCAATCTTTGTAGATACTGATTTAATAATCATGCATACAAAATTTGAAAGTCATCTGATCATTTTTGTCAGTTTTCGCCCCTTTTAGAGCAACTATTGGTCTCATCTCCTTTCCATTAGCAAACTTTATGTGGCTTTATATAGGAATACTTCCTATCATGTTTGGTTAAAATTAGCCCAATGGTTCTTAAGAAGTCCAAAATGTGTAAAAGTTAACAACCCACGATGGACTACACAGGATGACAGACAAAAGACGATAACAATAGGTCAGCCTGAGCCTTTGACCTAAAAAAAAAAATAATAAAATAAAAGAAAAATCCCTTCATATGCTGAACACAATCATACACACATGGATTGACACACACATCTCGATAACCATGTTGTATTGTATACAACACATCCACTTACACTCCACAACACAATTACTTCCAATGTAATTATTAAATTAAGAACTGAAATAGGTAAATTATGTACACCTGAATATAAATTAATCTAACAAATTGTTACAAATACATGTAGGAAAACTTTTACACTATACACTATGTTAGCAATTAAATACAAACATTTGTGATTCAAAACAGGATTCACTGTGAAATCAGACATGCTCAGATTGTAAAATTTGTACAACTCATACATAAAATGCCAAATATTTCTACAAATTCTACAAAAATGTTTTGAGATCAATACAGAGAAGGTGAAGAATATCTAAGTCATCCTAGCCTGAAAAATGGACTGCTTCATATCAATGACATAGATTAATATGAGACATAAAATGTCTCCTTAGGACTGAACAGCTTTATCATCTTGCTGGATCAATTTTATCCACTACATTTATGAGTGGACAAATCTTGGCCAAAACCAAACAAATATCATGGGTCAAAATAATATACTTCCATCTTGGCCAAAACTAAACAAATATCATGGGTCAAAATTATATATTTCCATCACAACTAAAAATTATGTTTGTGTATCACAACCAAATCATTTACAAGAACACAACTACATTTGTACTATTTTCAACAGAAATTAAAAAATACATTTGCACAGATCTAACAATTATACAACCTAGGCTATTAAAATGCCAACAAACTATCTGTATATAATTTTATACATTAATTATAAAATGGAGAAAAGCAAAATTATTTTTATGGTCTAAAATATCACAGATGGCGCTGCTGTTGAATATGATAGCCATGCAGACTTGTAATACGTGTACACGCTGTTGTAAACTTATTAACTTACATGTTACCATGGTGATATATAATTCAAGATATACATGTTTTACATGGTGATTAAGATAATTCCCCATGTTGTTATCATACATATATCACAAGAGAAATATGTTAAACATTGGAATACAAATTATATCACAAAAGTAAAATAAAAATTTCACCATGAAAGTATTTCACATCACCATGGTGATATATGAAATGACCATCGTGTCTTAATGCAAGCAAACATTGACAAAGCCTGGCATAAGACTTATTATGGAGGAAAAGAGAAATAAAATCACTTGTAATAATGTTTTGAAGTCTAACATCATTTCTGGATATTTTGATGAAATTCCAAGTGACAATCTGACGTGCTTATTTATCAAATTTTATGTGACACTGATATTGATGATAATTACTTCAACAAAATAATGTCTACATCCTCTTTGGTGCAAAAATGTCATCTGTGACTCAGAATGTGTTTAAGATGACTTAAATTTTCATAGCAATCAGACTATGCTATTTAACTCTAAAACTATAATTCATTCTATCTAATCTTTTCCATCTTAATAACTTACTTTTCCCCCCATAAAATCAAAATGTAGTCTTCAATCAGAATTATTCATTTAACTTAAATAAAGTCAATTTTTAATTTATTTTAATCACAGCATATATTGTTTGGTTATCATAATTGAACAAGAAGTAATCAATGACAAAGAAAGACATGGTAAGACTTAAAATGACTGGATCACTTTGGTACCAAGCCTCGAGAAGTTGGAAATACTTTTGAGGGATCTTCTTTCTTTGCTGTCCTTGGTCTGAAAGAAAATAAAAATTTGAAAATCCATGTAAAAATGATTAAGCCTGAAAAAAAAGACAAGGGACCTCTTTTCAGCCCCAAGGGTAGTAGCCCCTTTTCTTTGGCAAGTAATATGTGGCTTCCTGCTGCCAAATTTGTTAAAAACTGAACCATTGATCCTTCAGGAGAAGTAAAACTGTCAATAAATTCATGAAAAACTAATATTTTCCATATTCTTAGGTGCCTCTATCTATACATTTGATCCCATGACCTTGAAACATTGTCCCTTATAATATTTGTATACAACAACAAAAAAAGCCATTTTTATAAAGCCATTTGAAGGACTTGCTTAAGGCTTGTTTATGAACAAATTATTTTGCAAACATTCTAGATACTGACTTTAAAAATAGTACAAAGCAAATTTGAAAGGTTCATGAGAAGAACAATTTTAAGTATTTACCAATTTTTGGTTCCTTATGGGTCATAGCACTTTTCATTCACTAACTTCATGTGGCTTCAAATGGGAATACTTATTGCTAAGTTTTTGGTTAAAACTGGCCCGCTGGTTCTTGAGAAGAAGTCGAAAATAAGTAAAATTTGATAATAGACTCCAACAGACAAAAGGCAATAGAAACAAGCCACCATGACTCTTCAGCTCAAGTGACCAAAAAAAAAAAAAACCCCTGTCTGCCATTTTGTGTTCCTAGATTCACCGAAATAAGGTCAAGTAAACAAAGCAAATAACACACATTTTTAGACCACTCTTGTTTTTTTTTATAAAGTGACTTTTCTACACAAAAGTGGAGATATATGGAAGTGCTTGAAGGCTTGTTTAATTTCATGATGAATTTCATTCTTTTTTTTCAGAAGGACAAACAATTAAAGCAGTAATTCCATATTTTAGAACAGAATGTGTTTGTGAAACACAAATGCCCCCAGTCCCAACAAATTTTTGCAATGTCCTATATTTTGACCTCACCCCAACCCTGGGGCATGTAATGTCAGTTAAGTGTATGTGAAGCTGTATCGCAATCCAAACTTAAAATATTGCACTTTATATGTAAGCGGGACGAAATTTTGGACAGACAGACGGACGATCCAAACACTAGATGCCCCCAGAGGACCTTTCATGCCAGGGGCATAACACTACAAAATAATACACAAACCTAGTAGTTCTTGTATCTTTTCTTTTGGATGGTTTGCCAGTCAGCACTGCAGGAGTACTAAAAAAAGAACATTTCATATGTATAAATTACAAAGATCATGTCTGGATAGTTTTAGCTCCAAAACATTAGAAAATGGTATATATGTATGCAAGTATAAAGGTAGTATATGTGTACGCAAGTACAGACAAAGTATACATGTAAGCAAGTATAAATAAAGTGGATATGTACGCAAGTACACAGAAAGTATACTTGTTATTACATAACAACCCATAAAAAGTATACATGTACATAAGTACAGAAAGTATAGATGTATGCAAGTATAAATAAAATGCAAATGTACGCAAGTACAGAGAAAGTGTATGGGTACACAAATATAAAGAAAGTATACATGTACACAAGTACAGAGAGTGTTTATGTATGCAGGTACAGTGTACATGTGTGTAAGTACAGAGAGTGTACATGTGTGCAAGTACAGAGTGTACATGTGTGCAAGTACAGAGAGTGTACATGTGTGTAAGTACAGAGAGTGTACATGTGTGTAAGTACAGAGAGTGTACATGTGTGTAAGTACAGAGAGTGTACATGTGTGTAAGTACAGAGAGTGTACATGTGTGTAAGTACAGAGTGTACATGTGTGTAAGTACAGAGTGTACATGTGTGCAAGTACAGAGTGTACATGTGTGTAAGTACAGAGAGTGTACATGTGTGTAAGTACAGAGAGTGTACATGTGTGTAAGTACAGAGAGTGTACATGTGTGTAAGTACAGTGTACATGTACACAAATACAGAGTGTACATGTGTGCAAGTACAGAGTGTACATGTACACAAATACAGAGTGTACATGTGTGTAAGTACAGAGAGTACATGTACACAAATACAGAGTGTACATGTGTGTAAGTACAGAGAGTGTACATGTACACAAATACAGAGTGTACATGTGTGTAAGTACAGAGTGTACATGTACACAAATACAGAGTGTACATATGTGTAAGTACAGAGTGTACATGTACACAAATACAGTGTACATGTGTGTAAGTACAGAGAGTGTACATGTACACAAATACAGTGTACATATGTGTAAGCACAGAGAGAGTGTACATGTGTGCAAGTACAGAGAGTGCACATGTGTGCAAGTACAGAGTGTACATGTACACAAATACAGAGTGTACATGTGTACAAGTACAGAGAGAGTGTACATGTACACACATACAGAGTGTACATATGTGTAAGCACAGAGAGAGTGTACATGTACACAAATACAGAGTGTACATGTACATGTGTGCAAGTACAGAGAGAGTGTACATGAATGCAGGTGTAAATCAAACGTAAACAATCTTTTGCTTTCAATTCTGTTACCAAGCTGCCTAGACTAAATAAACAATCAAACAACGTTTTCTATCTTGTAATAATTAATATCATAAATAATTGTATGGATATGAAAGAGAGTTTACCTAAAGTTTATTGTTAAAGAAATCATTGTTCATCAACATAATATTGGCCTATAGTTGCAATGTAGCAAAACAATCAACTAACAATTGTGCTTATTGACATCAACGCTTTCAGCAAAGGATAAAGCTGTGGTTTTTGATAAAGACATCGTATCTGTTTGATATCCAACATAAACAGATTGATGACACAAACAGTTTATGTTTATACACTCCTATCAGAATCTAAGTGTAATTAACTTCGAAAGGTGTGATAATTGCTGTTTAAACATCCAACATGGCAATTTTTCCAATTCTAGCGGAAACGGGAATTGAAATTTGTAACATTCAATGTTCGAGTTACCTCCCTTTGCGATCGTAAATACACAAAGTATACAAACAAGCCACCGTCAACTGAAATTGAATGATCGGTGGTCATGTATGGCAGGTAGTCACTATACTGCTATACAGGGTGTAGAAATATGCACAGGAAAGGTTATGTATATTCATTTGTTGAAAAACACTTTAATTTGATAGTTTTCAAAATGGATAGGAACTTATTTGCTGAACAAGCACACCCTTTTTGATACCATCCCTCTATTCTGCTTTTATTTTTGTTTTTCCATGGACTAGAAAACATACATATTCTTGAGAGTTGAACAAAAATTGATTTAGCTTCATGTTGGTATCAGCTATATTTCTATTTACATCACTATATTCTTGTAACTGCTGATATCAATATGATGAATGGTGGAGTAATACTGCAGTTTATATGGTTTCTCTATTACAATCTTAAGGTCACTAGAATCTATATTTATCATGTTTAGTGGGGATTCCATATACATGTACAGTTAACCCTCTTTACAACGACCATGTTTGTCACTGTAACCAAATTGATGTGGTGGGCATTTTATAGTTAGCTCCCTTGAGTTCCATTTACGCATATAATTACATGTAAATAAATAAAACAGAAAGACATAATGGTTCTTATTACGTTATTTCATACTATTTTCACCCTTTTAATTGTCATATTTATGCAATATAATCTTGTAAACATCAAGTACAATTTTTTTTTTAGTCGCATATAGTAAATCGGTATAAAATGCACGGATCATGTACAACATACCCTAATGTACATGTACCTGATTCCGAGTTAGATTCTTTATTGCCTAAATAAAAAGCACAAAGATTGCTGATAAAATTTAATTGATAATGCCTTTCACAAATAAAATCTTACTAAAATGTTTATGGCTGTCACAAAGATTTAAGTAATTTAAAGATACGCCATTGTTTGTTTGTTTGTTTATTGTTCTTTAACGTCCCACTCAAGAATCTTTCACTCATATGGAGACGTCCTATGCTCGACACTCACCGCCATTGAGCAGTGAGTTAATGTGCCGACACCAACTGCAGACATTTTGAAATAATAAAAAAAAATACTGGTCAACTGGACCAATGACTAAAGGAATTTCACTGGTCAAAGAAAATTTTTTATTCGTCTGTATATACACAGTTGAAATGAAATGAAAAATTACTGGTCATTTGGACCAGTTATCAGATAGATTTCACTGGTCTTTTGTAAAATTGACCAGTTTTTCGGGTAAGACTGCTGACTTTCAAAAACTCTGCTACTGCAACACTGGAACTCGAGTTTTACTGTCTCATCCGAAGGACTAGAAACCAACCGGCCAGCTGGACTCGAACTCACGACCTTATGATCAAGAGTTGAGCGCCCTACTGACTGAGCCAGGCCGGCTCACATACACCATTGTAACCACATCTGCATGGACATGTAGCCTAAAAGAACTAGTCAACTATGTTTATTTATTTTTAATTATTTAATTATCTTTTTACCAATTTGTACACAGCTTGTATTTTAATGTAGGTTCAGATCTAATAAAACCTGTTTTATAAACATCAGGTCTACTGCAATACAGGTAAGGCTAATCCTTGACACCTATCACCTATCAGTGCAGATCAGAGAACAATTGAGAGTGTAATTGTTTTATTGACACAATTATTTTTACCTGTGATCTCAACCATGAAGAAAATCAAGACTGATAATAATAGCCAAATCAGCAGGTGGCTTCTATGTCAGGTCATTGTACAGAGTTTATTCACATTGAGTTTTGTACATTTGTTCCCGGAATCTAATGTTGGAGTCGGATATTGAATATTACGTTGCAATGAGTTCTTTTTATGTACATGTACATCTGTTTCCGTGCGATTCTTGTCGCATACCGAATATTCTGTTATAATGAATGTTGTTGTAAAGTGGGTTCACTATATATAAATATATTGATTACATTGTTTTGAAACTCACACAAAGAGTATTGTATAATTTCAAAAAGCAGAAGTACATAGAACTGGGTAATATTTTATCTATTGATTATTCAAACTACATTGAATTTCATTAACACCAAAATATTTGACTTTTCTATAAATGTTAAATTCTTGAGTTTGATTATATTTTACAGGAAGTGTGAATGCAGCCTCTTCACTGCTAGCAGAATAACCCTCTTGAAAAGTCAAAGTACACCTATAAAAAGTACACATGTACTTAAGTACAGAGAAAGTATACATGTACGCAAGTACAGAGAAAGCGTACATGTACGCAAGTACAGAGAAAGCGTACATGTACGCAAGTACACAGAAAGTGTACATGTACGCAAGTACACAGAAAGTGTACATGTACGCAAGTACAGAGTAAGCATACATGTACACAAGTACAGAGAAAGTGTACATGTACGCAGGTATAGAGAAAGTACATGTAAGCAAGTACAGAGAAAGTGTACATGTAGGCAAGTACAATTGTACATTTTGCAAGTATAAACAAGAGCCTTAACAGTCACCTGTCTATGCACATTCTTTTGGTCTTTAGAAATCATTGTGTCAACTAAGTGCTCTTTATACTTCATAATAGATGATGGATATATTGATTTAACTATCATACAATATTAACAAGTTTAATCATATCATATCAAGATGTGATTTTGTATTTGGGTTCTAAAACATCATTTGTTGAATGCAATTCCCAATTATGGTAAAGCTTTTCGCTCTTTCTAACCATGCATTCAGTCTTTCTTAATAATGCACAAAAGTGAAGAAGATTTTCTACAATTATGTTTTTTTCCACAAGGTGACTGTTTGGTCCTGTCCTAGGGGCAGAATCCTTGCATTTCACAATTTTGGTAAAGGACTTAATGCCTTATCTAACAATGCATTCAGTCTTTCTCCACAGTGCACTGAAAAATATTTTCAAAGATAAATTATAAAGGACTATATATGATAGAGATGCCTATATACCCACCAATGAAATGAAAATTAAGTATTTCTTGTAAAGTACATGGTTGTACACATTATGAAGTTTAAGATTAGCACTTTACATACACACTGAAAACAAAAGTTTCCTTGTCAGGAAAGTGTCTTAAAATCGACACTAAAATATGTATATTTTCAATATTTTATCTATTTCATTCTATTTTTGAGCCTTTGGGGGTAAAATGAAATATGAGCACAGCCTTGGACAAGAAAGATATTCCACACTCTATTGTATATGTTCATTAACTATTTTGTGTAGGAAGGAAAATTTTGTCCAAAGCTGCGTTCAATATAAACAAACAACTTTTCATATGAACAACACCTCCATGGATTACGTCGTTGCTAAGGATATCCTACTTCCGGTTGTTTTGACGGTCATTTATTTTCGTCGAGGACCATACATAACAGAAACAAACTATACTTGACAAACCAGGAAACCCCACTGTTGCATAGGCTATAAATAGCTACAATGGGTAGTTTCTTCTCTTTTTATCGCTGGGTCCATATTACTGCGGCAATCACATTGTTAATACTAACTGGCAAATACTGAGTACTGTAATCAAAGTGCTAGGCTACAATGCTTTGTTTTATTTTTATTCTTCGAATTCTCCGTCAATAGATCTGCTCGACAACTTTTCACTAAAGATAAGTAGAATCTACGGTAAACTTGCTTCCCTGAGAGATCGAATGTGCCTAAATTTGGCCATTTGGGTTACGCATTACCAACTGGTAACCCCGTAATACGGGCCGTATACTACCGTACCGTACCCTTGGATCAGTGTTTTTTTATCCATAGTAGATATACAATATGATGAATTGGCTACTACATGTAGGTCAGTTTACAGTTAGCCTGATCTGGTTGCTTGGTTCTAATGCATTTCTTTTTACCGAGCGCCGAATACAGGCCAACTGCACAGAATCTATTTTTAGAATGTTACATCTGTCATGATCTGAACTCCGGCATCACCGACACTTTTATCAAGTGTATACGTTGAATTTTTAAAGTAAATAATATCACTGTTTTAAAAAATAGGAGTATATATCTATGAGGTAATCTATAGTACATTTTTTTAGTTTTCCAAAGTAAGCAATACAAATACAAAATGTAAGGATATACAACTAGCGACTGCATTCTCTTGTTGGGTCTTAAATCAGACTGTTTAACATTTTACACCAATTTTGCATATAAGTTAATGTGGCGTAATGGTTAGCACGTCAGATTTTGAAATCAAGGGTCCGGGGTTCGAATCTGCTTCTCGTATTTTTTTTTTTTTATATATACTATATTTTAAAAGGAATACATTTTACATATACATATATTTATCACCAGATAAAATTTATCTGTGGAATAAACTTCATTTTGTTGAAATAATTTTTCACCAGACTTAACACAAAAGTTCATTAAGTCACTGGAGTTCCATTGACTTAACATGACCTTGAAATGACCTTTGGGGTCAAGAGAGCAAGTCAAACTACTTAGATCTCAACTTTAGGCGATATGTAGAACCTGTTATGAAAATATGACCATCCACCATTTGGGGGCCGTTTTGGACCCTTATCATATATAGTCCTTTACTATATTTTTGCTAAAATTGTCCCAGCCCTAGGGACAGAACACCTGCCCTGAGGGTAGAGAATTTTCGAATTTTGGTAGAGGGCGTCGTGCTCTGTCTAAACAGGCATTCAGTCTTTCTTTACAGTACACTGAAGTAGGGAAGATTTTCTAACATTAATTACATTTTACTATAGAGCCTTGCCTTATGGGCAGAGTTCATGCACTCTGGGTCATGAAGTTTTAAATTTTGGTAGAGGTTTCATGCTCTATCTAACAATGCATTCAGTTTTTCTTTCAGATGCACAGGAGTTGAGAAGAAAATTTTTGAAGATTTGCCTATTTTTGGCAGTTTTAGCCCCACCCTTAGGACATCTGAGGTATGAAATTTATAATTTAAGTTCCCCTTATCCTTTCCTTATTCCTACCAAATTTGAATACAATTGGCTTTGTATTTTTCACAAAGTAAAAATGTTCAATTGTTAATGAAGGCCAGATGCCGCCAGACGGGAACCAATGGCAACGGGTTACCTGAGTGATTCAGGTTACCTAAAGATGTATACATGTATTGAAGTAAAGAGAAAGTATACATCTATGCAGGTACAGAGAACATTTACAAGTACGCAAGTATAGAGAAAGTGCACATGAAAGCAAGTACAGAGAAAGTATACATGTATACAAGTATAAAGTATACATGTACTCAAGTACAAAGAAAGTGTGCATGTATGCAAGTACAGTGAAAATGTACTTATATGCAAGTATAGAGAAAGTGCACATGAAAGCAAGTACAGAGAAAGTATACATGTATACAAGTATAAAGTATACATGTACTCAAGTACAAAGAAAGTGTGCATGTATGCAAGTACAGTGAAAATGTACTTATACGCAAGTATAGAGAAAGTGTACATGCATGCAAGTTAAAGAAAGTGTACATTAGAGAAAGTGTATATGTATGTGAGAATGAATACATGTACACTTGTAATGAAGATGTATGCATTCCCTGAATGTAAATAAACCAGTAATGAAGTGGACTGATTCTCATCTAACCTTGCAATTTCTCATCACTGTTACTTTCATTTTTGAATACTATACATCCCAGTTATAATCATTTTTGCAGCTTCCATCACTACATGTTTACTTTTCTCCAATCTATATACATGTATCTATCTCTCCTCCCTATCTGATTTCTTCTCATTCTTTCATTCATCTCTCTTTCTCATTTTCCCCTATGTTTGAAAATTACTTAATCACTACCCTAATGCAGTAGAAATTGGCCTAAAGTATTTTATGTGCCCAGACATGCAGTTTCAGTTAATTTCCAATAATGCTTTACCAGATGCACTGATGTTTGTATTATCATTACTTCCATCAAGATCTTTATTTCTTTCTTTCCCTTCTGGACCAGCTTCACTATTTGATCCTTTGAAAAATTTGTGCTGCTTTTGATTTTTCAGAAATATTCATTTGTTGTCATTGGATGAGTTATATTCTGAAACCACTTGCCAAATCTGATTTTCACTCACCATTGACAAGTTGTTTTCCTGATCCCTGACAGGGGAATCATAAAAGTATTCAAGTATAGGGAATTATACATTTATGCAAATATAGGGGAAGTATACACAGGCAAAAGGGAGGGGTACATGTATAGAAGTAGAGAGGAAAGATGTAAGAGGTTTTTTAAGACTTGTGTGACCATTGCTTCTGTGACTGTGTGACTACACATAGTTACTGTCAGTCACTTCATTATTACAGCATGAAAGAGGTAAAGAAATCAGTTACACATCAAAACAAGGATTGAACAATTAAAGTGGTCAGGTTATGAATAATCTATATTACAACAGCCAGTAATAGTTACTTAAAAAAAATATAAGCTGTTATGTTTAAAATGTTTAAGTATATTTTTGTCTTAACAATACATACCCTCCCCCCACTTCTATATCATCTTCATCCATGAGAGCTGCATCAAGAGCAGCTTGTATACGTGGTGCCACCTGTGGACCATCATAATCACGTGTTGTACGATTTGGCATATCCAGTTCCACCAAAAGAATGTTTTCTCCCTGCAATATGCAATAACATTCAAGTAGTTTTAATTTTTAAAATATTTTTATTTCAATAACAATTTACTTATGTAAAAGTTTAATTAATCAAAATACTAGATGCTGGTTTTGTAATAAAAACTTGTTTCCTTGTTCAAGACACATCTTAAGTAATGACCAATAACATATCAAAGTTTGAATGTACTCCAAGCATGGGTTTGAAAGTTATAGGCAAAAAAAAATTTGTGACCATGGGTCACTGTGACTTTAGCCATGAAAGATACGACCCAGGGTCAAAGTCATGACACACTTTTAGGTCATGACCAACAAGTTACTAGTTTGAATGCATTCCAAGCAAGGGATGTAACTTATAGCCCGGACAAGAGTTTGTGACAGACAGATGGTAAAACCAATATGTCTCCCTGCTTCTTGGGATAATCAAGTTTCATCTATCTGAAAATGATATATACTTACTTTAAACCTGGGATTGCCACCCATTGCTGCTGCCACCCTGGCATATTCTGATACAGGTCGTCTGTTGCCCAGTGCTGATGTTGGTCTTTTGGCCATTGTCTGTGCACTACAGATAAATACAATATATACTCTTTCTACATTCTATAACTATTACTAATTTGCATTTCCCCCCCCCCCCCCAAAAAAAAAATCATGGTCCCCTAGGATTACCACACATAACTAATATTTCTCTTTTTTGTACCTACTCTATGTATCACACATGACTAATCTTAGAGTTCCCTTTGTGACGGCTAAAGTTTTCTTTAAACATGATTAATCTTACATTTCCCTTTGTGGTGTCTACAGTTCTGTACTCACTTTATGTATCATAAACTACTAATATCACATTTTTGGAACAATGAAACCTGAAGAAAAATATAGAAGAAAAGTAATTCAATCTCATGATACTTACTTTTTATTGGCCAATGGTGTAAGCTTCCAAACATCCTCATCTTCATCATAAACAGACCTAGTTTGAATTTTGACTTTCTCTTCTGATGGGATAAAGTTTTCAATAATCAACATTCTGTAAATACAAAAAAGGATGATCAGAATGACAACAAAATCAAGACGAAAAATAAGTGATATAATTCTACTCTTGTATTTTTTATCAAGACATTTGGTCTACAGAGATTCACATGCTTTTTGTCTGACCAAATTACATAACACTTTAGGTTAAAGCAGCATCAGCTAAGTTAGGAATATTTTTCAGAAAAGTGTGTAATAATGAGAATACAATTGCATACCATAATAAATCACCCAACAATATGATTTACCATCGAAAACAGAGAGCAGATGCCAAAATATCATCAATATTTTTGGTGCTTAAATGGAAACTGAAACAAGACATGGCGTTTGATTACTTTCCGATCATCTTCGTAGCTATGAGATTTGCTGGTTGAGTGAACTTTCCTGTTACTTATAATAATCTTGGGATTCAAGAGTACTTAGATACTGTGTCAACGGTTGCACTGGTTGAAGAATTTGTGTCACCAAAACAATTGCAAGTTGTCAAAATCTGTTACCAGTTTCAAATCTTTTATTAATAATTTTTTGAGATTATATAAATGTGTTAATTAACTGCCACTGTCAATTTATTTAATTTAATTGGATGAATTACAAGAAGACATTATTTTCTGTGTTTAAAAAATTTATGACCTGATATAAAACATTGTTTTTTGTTTTGAAACCACAATTATTAAAATGCATCTATTACACTATAGTTTATGATGTGGAGTGTGTTGTAGATGACACTGCGATCTCGCTGCAATATTTCTCTGTAAATATTTTAAAGTAAAATCAATGAGGATTGATCTGCAGACAACATGAATTAAATATAATATTAATGGTGTTAATATTATGTCATCTCTCTATACATGTATCTGACCAATATAGGTTGTGTAATTACCCACTGCATTGGATAATAAAATAGTCATAAGGAACAAGGACTAATAACCTGTGTATTATTATTGGAGAAATCATGCGCAACCCCTGTCAAAATTTGCATGATCAAAATCTGTATTAAAAAATTTCAAAACATTCCTTTGTCTTGTCATCCTGATGTGAGGTTGAAGTCTTCAGTCGGGGCACTGCAAGCTGTGTTCATTGGAACGTGACCTTCAACTGATAAGAATCATGTGGCAGTCTTTGAAGTTGGGAAGGTCTTGGAAAAAGTATTGTACACTCAAACACACTTTATTTTGATAATTGTTTTAAAATAAGTGACACTATTAACAAAGTAAGGATATGACACAGGGAACTGACATCGCTGTAGCAGCATCCAAAAATATGGAAAATCCACTAAAAAGGGGAAATAACTCCCATATGGGGTAACCTGACATTATTGGCCCTCTTGACATTTTTGTAGCTATTTGCATGAACAGTTGTGCTTCTTTCACTTTTACGCTATCTATTATACTTTTTTCAAGATAATGTCAAAAAACCATGAAAATTCCACTTAAAAGGGGAATAACTCTCATAAGGGGCAACCTGACAATTTCGGCCCTATTGACTTTAGTTATAGATCTTTGCATGCTGAACATTTTTGCTTCTTTCAGTTTTACTTTACCTATTATACTTTTCAAGACAATGTCAAAAAACATCCCAAAACATGAAAAATCCACAAAAAAGGGAAATAACTCAATAAGAGTTGGCCCGACAATTTCCACCAAAATGAAAGATTTGTAGATTTTTGCAAGCCACTCATTTCAAGGTAACAATTTTTTCTTTAGCTTTAATAATTTTGGAGATACATGTATTAAATCAAAAATATCTGCTGACTCATTCGTTCTTTATTTAGCCATGGCATCCATGTTTGGTCCTAGCCCCTTTTCATCTGCAAACTTTATGCAGCTTTAAATGGTTATACTTCCTGTCAAGTTTGGTTCAAATTGGCCCATTGGTTCTGGAGAAGTGGTAAAAAAAATTTTAAAATTTCACACACAAAAAAAACACCCCATATATTTTCCATTCACTTAGGTGCCTATGACCTTCACCTTTAACCCCATGACTTTGATATTTTGTCAAAATGATCCTCAGATAATTCCTAACAACTTTCTCATATATATCTTTGTATACAAAAAGTCGACTGATCATCAGTTCATGAGAAGATTTTTAAATATGTACTAAGTTATGGTGCTTTTTGGGACCCCTATGGAATCTAACCCTTTTTCATTCACAAACATTATGCGACTTCACCTGGGGATGTTATATGCCAAGTTTGGTTAAAATTGGCTTCCTGGTTCTTGAGAAGAAGTCGAAAATGTGTAAATGTTAATAACACAACAGACAAAGACAGACAAAAGACAATGGCAATAGGTCACCAGGAGTTTTGGTCCTTTTAGGGCCCCTATTGGTCCTATCTCTTTTTCATTTGCAAACTTTATGTGACTTCAAATGGGGATGCTATATGCCATGTTTGGTTAAAATTGGCCTACTGCTTCTTGAGAAGAAAATGTTTAAATGCAAAAGTTAACAGACGAACGATGCCAGATGCTGGAGCTCTGGCTATGGCAATAGCTCACTTGGCCCTTTGGGCCAGGTTAGCTAACATGAGGCCTAATGGGCCGTAATGGTCACCTGAGAAAAATTTTGAGTCATGTTTGGTTAAAATTAGTCCACTGGTTTTTGAGAAGAAGTCGAAAATGTCTAAAATTTGACAAAAAACTTTTACAGTCTGTGACCTTTGACCTAAATTTTTTGTTAAAATGATGCTTAGACAATTCCTAACAAATTTCTCATATATCTTTGTATACAAAAAGTCAACCAGTTTTGAAGTATTCAGCCATTTTTATACAACTGTACCCTAACTTATTCAAGTGCCCCCTAGTGGACTGTTTATCAACAGATTTCCTTTTTATTCCCAAACATTATAGATACTGACTGTATAATCATGTATACAAAATTTGAAAGTCATACAATCATTGGTTTCGTGAGAAGATTTTTAAAGATGTACCAAGTTTTAGTCCTTTTTGGTCCCTTTTGGTGCCCCTATGGGTCATAGCCCCTTTTCATTTGCAAACTTTATGCGGCATCATATGGGGATGATATGTGCCTAGTTTGGTTAAAAATGGCCCACTAGTTCTTGAGAGGAAGTAGAAAATGTCTTAAAATTGACAATAAAAGGGGAAATAACCCCCACAAGGTGCAACCTGACAATTTCAGGCCTCAACTTTTTTGCATGCTGAACTTTTCTGGCTTCTTTCACTTTCTCTCTATCAATTACACTTTTCATGAAATGTAACAACAATTCTGCAGGACCTTGTGTAGAACATATCTAGACATGATCCATTCAGTTGTTTTTGGTAAGAAGTTCAAAATAACTCAGCCAATCAGAGGGTATAGTGGCCATCTTGGATTTTGTATGGCCATGAAATGTAACAACATTTGTGCAGCACCTTCTGTAGCACATTTGTACCCAGTTTGAACATGATCCATTCAGTCATTCTTGAGAAAAATTTCAAAATGTCTCAGCCAATCAGAGGCCATGGTGGCCATCTTGGATTTCGCAAGGCCCTGAAAAGTACAACACTTGTGTGGAATGCATGTGGTGTGCTTTGATTTTGTGCGTGTTTTGTAATGAAACTGCCTGATTTATGCAGGTTTTTGCTTGTCTGGGAACAGTGATTTAGGTTTATTATTTCGCCTTATATGATACCACTATTTTCTTTTTGATATATACATTTATCATTTAATTCGAGCTGAATTAAAGAAAAAATCATGCCCTGGCCACCGTTAGTGCTGCTTTAATGGGCCATGTATTTTCTTGAACTCTACATATAAGCTCATTTAACCTAAAATTCAATATAATTTGGCTATATAAAGTTGACTGATGGCCATTATGCAAACGCAGTTTGGGTTCATCAGTGCAAGATGCCTGCCATGGCACGAGACCTATGTCAAAAGTTTCATCTGAAAGACATTTCACTTCTTATGCCAAATGCCTGGCTTTACATGTTTTAAAGGCATAGGTATGACATGAATTGAACCTGTGACCTTCAATTGTCAACTGCTCTACCACTTTGCCACAGCAAGCAGTCACTTTACCTGTGTAAAAATGACTGATGGCAACTTTACAAAATAAACTGATACACCAATACATGACAGTCCTATGAAACATGATCAGGAAGTTTGGGATATTTTACTGTTCATGCATATATAAAATAAGCTTAAGATTTATGTTATATGTAATCTAAAAGATCACATCTTGATGTGTTGATTTTAAAATAGCATTCTTTCATACTTAAGTTTGAGGTCCCTGGTGAGTTCTTCCTGTGTTTGCTCAAGTTCCTGTCTTTCTTTGGAATGTTCCTCTTGAATATCTTGGATTTCTTGTTTTGTAGCTTGCAACTTTGCAAACAGCTGAAAAACAGATATGTAAATTAAAATACAGGTGACTCTCGATGGCACAAACGACGAAATCTCAAATTTTTGTACTGGTCCTGATTTTTTTCCTTCATAAATCAAGTAAATTAACTCTCGATCTCTCGAACGTCAAAATCTCAAAGTTCTTGAAACCTCAAAGTCAATTTATATATTCCTTTATATTTCACTCTCGAAACCTCAAAGATCGAGTAATTACCGGTGAATTGATTGAAAGTCAATGCCGTAAGCCAGAATAACAATGGGATCCTTACCTGTAAGATTAAACAATAGGTGTTTTGATAAGTAGGTGATAAGTAGTCCCTAACCTAATCAATTAGTGATTGACAGGATTATTAATTAATTAAGAACTATCAAAAGAGAAGAACTGTGAAGATGTGTCATAGACTATGATGTCGAGTACAAGTGTCACAACCAAGATCAAGCAGTACTGTAGATTACTGAAGTAGTAGTGAATGCTACAGCAACATTATATACCTTATATGTTGACGATCGTTTTTATCCTAATCGGATGCACATTTCATTTGCAATCCTACTAATTACCAAAATATCCATCTCTTACTAAAAAACATGGTACAAATTACTGCAAAAACACTTTAATGGTTAAAAAATACACATTCTTAGAATTAAATGTTTACATAATATTCCTTCTTGTTTACAATATGATGATCAAATAAATTTCTGTTCATGGTTACAAAAATGATTTGCAACAAAGAAACACTAAATAACTTCAATATCTGTAAGTTTTGGTAATTGTACAACCAGGTTGTTTGCATATCATTTTTCATTCAGAAAACACTTTACTACAGAAATTGAAGTCTTGATTATCACTATGTTTGGCATATATGTTATTAACACAGACTAATATAGATACCCAGCGAGAGTTAGCCTGAACAAAAAAATATGATTTTAGCAAGGACTGATTTGATTCTAAGTTTGAGAATGTATAGGTAATAAATTGTACTTATTATTACTGATATATTTGTACAAAACAATTAAAATTACTACGTTTAAGTACTTTTCAAGACAGACTACTTTCCAGGACTTTCAAGGCAATTTTGCAAATTCCAAGACTTTTCCAAGCATCACATGTAATTCAAGGACTTTTCACTTCCGTACGAACCATGAGAGGCCCAATGGGCCTAAACGGTTTCCTGAGAAAAATTTCCTGACAAGTTTGGTTAAAATTAGTCCACTGGTTTTTGAGAAGAAGTGGAAAATGTCTAAAATTTGTGTCCCACATTACTGAAGCGCCCGTAGTGGCTCGTTTATGGACAGATTTCATTTTAGTTCGCAAACTTTGTAGATATTGCTTTTACAATCATGCATACAAAATTTGATCATCAGTTCATGAGAAGATTTTTAAATATGTACTAAGTTATGTTAACAAACATTATGTGTATATCAATAACTCAAAGTTCAGTCTGTGACAACAATCAGAGAGTATGGTGGTGTTCTCTCTAGGCGGTTTCCCGCTGGTCTCTCTCGTCTCCAGAACCATAATGCTTATATACATTTGTCAGTTTTGACCAACGCAAAACACTAAAGTTCTAGAAACTTCTAGAGAGTTAAATGCATCTACAATTGGGAGAATATGGGCGCCGTCATCATCAAAATCTGTCATAATGCAACCTTTGGTAACCTTTTTACACTATCATTCTTAAGTACAACTTCAGTACTTTATATTCATTATCATTAACATCAAATCTTGTTTACCAAAAACTGATGATGACAGATATTTGAGCCTTTTAACATGCAGCTTTCAATTGCTGCTGAATTTGTAAAGGTGTTGACAAGTTGTTTATCCAAAACAGTTATATTATAATAATGCTAAGTTAATAATACTAAATATTATGCTGAGTAATTTTAGAATTTGGAATTTTATATCTAAATTAACTTTGTCAACATATTTACTTGACCGAATTAGAAATCATGTAATTTTTAGCTGCCCGTATTTTCCCAAATACATATAATAAACACATCAATACTATTTCAAGTCACACGGAATTTATTTACGTATATAATTTCTAAAAGATTTATCTCCCCGTACCTCATATTGTTACAAACGTCCTATCCTTGAAATTTTTACTAAATGGTAAAATTTTCATTCTTATAAATACTTTCCAAATTATAATTAGTAATCTTTTTATAAATTTTCCCCATTGGTGTAGCTTGAAGGTTATAACATAATTAACATAATTATCAATACACAATTCAATAAAGTTTTCACTGCTAATCATGAAATGAATAAGTTGTGACCTGGATTTTATCGATAAACAATTCATATCCTGGAGTAATAACAAATTAACTTGTGACTTAGATTTCTCAATAATCCACTATCAATTATGACCTGGATTTTCAACAATTCATAAAACTCATGATCTGGATTAATAATTAAATAAAAATGTGACCTGGATAAAAATATGTGGACTTGGGTTATAATTTCACTATATATATATACATGCATTTATAAAGCAATATAAACCGGTTCAATAAGCAAGAGAATTATGCATAATTCAATTCAATAATCATTGTCCTCAATACAAATAAAGTTCATTTATTACAGTCCATAAGTAAAGTTCATTATGTTAATAGTTCCATTATAACATAATACATTTAATAATTCACTTTTTTAATCACTTTTAACATATTCATGGAAGTCCTCCATTCACGTGGAAAGTCCTCCGTCCTTATGAATATTCATGGAAAGTCCTCCATTCACGGAAAGTCCTCCGTCCTTTGCGAAAATATCTGTTTTCTTTAATAATAATAAAGTTTTCGACTTCTTTAAAGTTATCTTCTTTTTGTATTCACATTACATTGTGATTTTTACTTAAGTTTTTGTATAGTCTTCATAGTCGAATGTTAGTGTCTTTAGTTACTGGTGAACTTAAAACTGGTAATCGGGCCTCTGGATCGAAGCCAAGTGGTCTCATCCACTTCGATTTTTTCGATCGACGATTTGTTTGTTATCGTTAAATTCTTGCGGTGTCACATCACCTGTTTTCTGGGATCTTGATAGAGTTCATGATTTATTTCATGGTTATCCGTTTTGTATTCCTTTATTTCACAGGAATGTACGTCTGATATTCATTTTTGTAGTTTGGTTGACTGTTTTTCATTTCTCCTTGACTATTTTGTTTCGTGTTTTTCTGTTTCTCTTTTATCTTGACTGTATGGTGTTCGCGTTTTCAATGTTAATTCTGGTTTGATCAGTTACTGGTATTAAGTCCGTATTTTAAGGTACATACTGCAAAGTTTCATGTCTGGGTATTCTATGTCGTGTTTATCCTTAAGGTACATACTGCAAGTTTTCTATCTGGATATGCGTTCGGTTTCTTGTGTTCATTTGAATGTCTTCTTTGTATATACTGGCTGTGTTTCTTGACCGTTGTTTCATCTTTTCTGTTTATAAGATTGCGAATGTCATTATCATCTGCTTGTTGACTGTGTATTTATGCATGATCGACTGTTGTTACTTGGTGCTCCTGATATGGCTGTTGGTTCTGGTTTATTAGATGTCTTTGAAAGATTTGGAAGACTCAACTCCTCTTTTCCCTCACTACTTGACCACTTAACATTAGGATTATCTTTATTTTTCTTTTTGACAGACAGATTCTGAAATGCCTATTTCTACATTTTCTTGATATTCTTTTTCCACATTTATCATTATAATTATTAAGATTGTTACTAAAAAACTGGCACTATTGGTATGAGAAAGTATTGACCATTCTTAACCCAAAAATCATCTTCTGGCATTGGTTGCATTTCTTCTAGTTTTAGTTCATTTATCAAATTATCTAAATTTAATTTCTTTTACTGGTTTCAACGTCTTAGAATTTTAATCTTATCATATCGTGGGAAATTTTGCTTATATCTCCAAAACAAACTTACTTCGTCTTTTTTATACTTATCAACTAATGTTTTTAAAGGATCCTTAAAGTTAAAATTACTTTCCTTATAAATGTAAGGTGTTAAAGTCATATCCCCGTTAGAAGCTTGACAATTTTGTTCCAAAATGTAGAAATGTCTAGAGGTGGTTAAAAGTTTTCTTAATCATTTGATTCTTTTGTCCACACATGATCATGAAATTTGTAACGTTTTAGCAATGAATAACCAAATTTCCTTCTGTAGCATACTGTCCTCGAGGAAGAATTGCATTATTGATCAGTATGGTCTTACAGTTTTGTTCAATTTTTGATCTTGTTTCTAAAAATATAGAAATCACACAAGTCTGTCTGTTCGAAACAGTATAGATTAGGAACTGTCAAAAGAACAATTATCTTATCGAAGGATTTGAACATTTTTCTAACTCCTGTTAGAGTTAAAAGTGCATATGTACTAAGTTATGGTGCTAGCCCCTTTTCATTCACAAACATTATGCGACTTCACCTGGGGATGTTATATGCCAAGTTTGGTTAAAATTGGCTCCCTGGTTCTTGAGAAGAAATCGAAAATGTGTAAATGTTAATGACGCAACAGACAAAGACAGACAAAAGACAATGGCAATAGGTCACCATGACCCTTTGGCACAACTGACAACATTACCAATACATGAGGCCCAGGGCCTATAATACTCACTTGATCAAAACTGACAACATTATCAATACAAGAGCCCCAAGGGGTCGTAATGCTCACTCGAGCAAAACTGACAACATTACCAATACAAGAGCCCCAAGGGGTCATAGTGCTCACTCAAGCAAAACTGACAACATTACCAATACAAGAGGCCAAAGGGTCATAATGCTCACTGAAGCAAAACTGACGACATTACCAATACAAGAGCCCCAAGGGGTCATAATGCTCACTGAAGCAAAACTGACGACATTACCAATACAAGAGCCCCAAGGGGTCATAATGCTCACTTGAGTATAACATACAACTTCTGACTCTAGTCTATGGCTTAAGGGAATTAACAAGTAAACATATGGTTTGGGGCAGAGATTTTAATGGTTATCAAGATAATCGACCACTTCTGAATGTTTGGGCCAAAGTGACACCAAGGAGTTTCTGCCATATACCAATAAACTTGTCTATCTATTATAATGTTTATTATCTAGGTATATATATTCATGTATGTTTTTTAAACAAATTAAAACAATACATCTAATCTGATAAATATTTGATATAAATTGTTGATGGTTTTCACTTTCTTCAATTTCAGACCCCTATTGTGGCCGCATCATGCCCCCTTTGGGCTTGAACACACTAGAATCTGGACTTATATAATGAAGCCACTGGATGAGGTAAGCTAACAAACACAACTGACCTTTTTAAGTTTCTTTGTTTTAACCTCAACTTCTTGTTGTAAGGATGAGTATATGCCTTCCATCTCCACAGCTTTCTCTTCTTTCTCCTCTAACTTCTGTTGCATCTCTCGTTCTTTTTTCTAACGACAGTAATTTATATAATTTTATTATGTATATCAGTCATCAATAATTACATAGTTACTGTTTCAAATACAAAAAAATCTCACTGATTGATTATATATCATAAAGTTGCTAACATGTATACAAACATTACTGTCCTTGTCACATTATCCGTGAATCGGAAAAATTGCAATTATTTTCACATATCCTCACTTCCTTCTGAAAAATCGATATCAAGATCTCTGTTTCAGTTTGTCGTTGCTAAAAACAGCATTTGTCTCGACTACAAAGTCTATGCAGCTCGAAATTGACAAAAATAATTTTGAGATATGGAGTTTCTATACATACAGCTTGTCCGCCATCTTGTTTGTAGCTAGATCGACTTTGGATGAGTTAATCATGCGGGGGTGTTCAAATACGATTTACACCTTGAGAGACGTAAATTCGTGGCGTTAGATGTTTATATTCATTATTTTAGAAATCGTATAGTGATAAAGAATGTTTTCAATTTTTTTTTAAATTTAATTACTTTAAATTAAGGATTTGATAATGTATATTTATTAAAATCTACTTGTAATAATTTTTACATGGTTTCAAAATAAAAAAAAATACAGTAGCTATGTGAACAGCACAATGAAGATCTGCATAAGTAGCTGAGTCATTTTTCAAAAACATGATCATCCGCTTGTGAAGGTATCTTTGATGTTTGATTTCAGTGGGAAATAAAAAAAATAGTTGTAGTATTGCTGTAAATAATAATACTTATGTTGTCGCAAATCAAATGCACTTCAGTGTCGGAAACTTTCCGTATACATGGCTCTAATATGAAATTGATAAACTTATCAAAACTGAAAAATGATTGTGATTAACAATATTGGACATAAATAACACATTTTCTTATTTGTGTTTTCGCCACACTCAACAATTTTTCAACTTTATTTTGGCAGTCAGCTTTCATTTCTCTCCTATCGATTTAAGCATTTCTAACAAGAATACATGTTTCCATTGCTAAAGAGATGTTTTAAATGAAGGCTCTGTGGCAGTGTTAATATGGACAAGTACATATATGAAAGCATGTATTGTTTACAGAATCTAGATATTCACATATAAAAAATACTACCTTCAAAAAAAAAAAAAAAAACACAAACACAAATACACATTTTATGAAATAATCTAAAAGTTCAATTTTATAATGATAACTTACAATCATAACGACCAGAGTGCAATTGGAGCTAACATAAATTATTGCTCATGGAAACACTATGTTTTCGTGCTCATAAAATGAATAAATATTACTGAATTGATTATATAAACTATTGAATTATATAAAGTACTGTTTAAGGCATTGGTAAGATATTGTTGAGAAAATAACTGGCTATTGGCATCAACAGCGCTGAAGTCTTGACAACTTTGGAAACCCATAACTATGGGGTACATCATCTTAAATCAGATTTACGAATTTCCATTTTGGTTGTTTTTTGTTTTTGGGTTTTTTTTTAAATTATAGTATCTTTCTATTTTCTTGATCATTTGTCTCCACTAAATTGCCGGGTTCATCCAGAACATCTTTTATCTTAGTGCGGGATAAATGCTATTTCAACGGTACTATTAAACAGAGAAAATGTATAGTGTGTGTGTGTGATACATATATCTATATATCAGTAAATCATTTGTACCTTTTTGTATCTAAATATTTTATAGGTGTATTCTGTTTTGTAAATTTGAATGTGTCTGTTGCGTTCGTTTGTTTGTTTTTAGTTTTTTTTTTTTTTTTGTATATCTATCTAGATCTAACAGTAAAAAAATCATTTATATAGGCCTACACTGTCGTGTGTTCATATTTTAATTCTGTTTCGTAAAAATGTTCTTGTTACATTTTATTGCATTTCACATAGATATATATGTATCAGAAAATTTAGTGCATTGCCATAGTGGTGGGAAAATATATATATATTCTGTGCGAACAGAATAATTTTTTTCTCAATAATTATTCCTTTCGCACAGAATAATTTTATTCTGTTTGCACGGTTAAATTTTTTTTTTTCTCAATAATTATTCCAATTGCATGGAATCATTTTTTCCCCCCACTATATCACTTCCCAGGCTCCGAACTGTTTAGTAAATTTTGTTTATTTTTTTTTTCAGTTTAGGGAAATATCTAGATCCTTTAATATCATTGTTGTGTATTCATTTCCAATTTAGGTAAATTGAAAATGAGTACGTAACTACATGTAGTCGTGTACTCATTTTCTATTTACCAACATTGGAAATGAATAAACGACAATATTATATTATCTGTGATTTTTTGTCCTTGTTCGTCACCGTGGTCCTCAATATTCTCAACGGATAGTGGCTATTTGATAATTAATCTTCACATATGGATACTTTTGACTTCTATCTTTTTGTCTTTAAGAATGATGCGGCCAATGTTTTAATACATTCTTTACCTGATTTGGAACTCCCCTAATTTGAGCTTTGATCCATCCATTATGTGACGTCAGAGCGCATGACTTTTAGAACGCCATGATTTTGTACAGATGTAAACAACAGTGGCAGGGGTACCAATTACTAAAGGTATGCATATCTTATCTTAGTACAACAAAGTGGTGTCGCTTCTCGGACATAAGAAAATAATTGTGATTTTCCCGATTCATGGTTGATGTGACGGGGACAGTAGTCTTCAATTTTATATTTGGCTTTTCTTTCTCCTGTATTAAACATGTTTAAGAAGTTCAGGCTATCTGTTCAGAAGATCAGAACTCAAGACTTACAATAAATTAAATCTATCAGGGCACACATTGTGTATTGAACTTTAAAGTAAGAAAGTACAAAGTACAATTATATTTGTACAATGAAACATATTAGTGTAGACATTTCAATAGTCATGTTGTTGATACAGAACAAAAGACTTTTGTGAACTTTCTTTGAGCTCCTATTGGTACTGACCCCTTTTCATTTATAAATTTTATTCAGCTTCTGATAGGAAAAAAATCTGCATTACTTGGTTAAAATTTACCCATTGGTTCTTGAAAAGTCAAAAACTGATATTTTCTGTTTACTTAGGAGCCTATGGCCCCCATGACCTTAAAACTTTGATACACTTACCCTTAGATAGCTCCTTATAACTTTTTCAAATACAAAAAGGTCAATCAGTTTTGAGTCAATAATTAGTATCGATTGTATACATTCATACACAATTTAAAGGGTCTGTTAAAGGCTTGTTAGGAATAAATTTGGGCATTGACTTGAAATAACGTAAACCAAATTTGATAGAAAACAGGATCCGGTTGCACAACACATTGTTAAATCTACAGTTAGCTCATTGGTTTAACATTGGTTAACTTCACACTGTATTTGACAACCTATACTGCAATTAAGTCCTGATCTTTAGTTCATGAGAAGAAGATATTTAAAGATATACATTAATTTTACCCTTTTTGGAGCCCTATGGGTACGAACCCCCTTTTTGTTCATGAACTTCACGCTCCTTCCTTAGAGCAAGCTTTGTGAAAAATTTGCTGTCCAGTGGTTCATTAGAAGTTGTTTAAATGGAAAAGATAACAAATGGACGACTGATGACAGATATTTGGCAACAGCAATAACTCACTTGGACCTTGATAAAATGGGTTAAATCACAGAACCAGATAAATCAGTTATACAGGTAGAAAAAGGTTAATCGCAGAATCAGATATATAAGTTATACAGGTAAAAATAGGTTAATCAAAGAACCATATAAATAAGTTATATAGGTAAATATGAATGAATCACAGAACCAGATAAATAATTTATACAGGTAGAAATTGTTAATTACAGAACCAGATAAATAAGTTATACAGGTAAATATGGCTTAATCACAGACCAGATAAATAAGTTATACAGGTAAATATGGCTTAATCACAGAACCAGATAAATAAGTTATACAGGTAAATATGGCTTAATCACAGAAACAGATAAATATGTTATACAGGCAGGGCTCGTATTAGAGGGCGACATGGGCGACATAGTCGCCCTGCATCACTCAAAGTCGCTCTCTGTTTGCCACAAAGCGAAATTCATGTCGCCTTGCATTTTGCCGATGTCGCTCTCCCACGGTCTAGGCTTTTGTTTACGACTGTAGTAGCAAGTGACACGTGATCGAATGAAAGTGAAGTTTACCTGTGGATTAAAACTTGTTGTTTACTACGCATAGCCGACCTGGGTTATTATCACTTGGCGGTGATTTCACTAATTATAAATATCGCTTTAATTCAACCCACATCTCAGATGACGAGTGCAACAGGATGTATAACCCTTTCACACCTGTGTGCATTTTTTTATAATACAGAGGCCTCCGGCGATACAATAAGTATTATGCTATAGAGAAGTGTCACGCCTAATTTAGCATACCTGCATTTCATACTGCCTTTAAGGATGTCCAATCCACATTAGAGGGCTGTAATTAATTCCTGATAATCTTTTAATTAGATTTGAAACTCAGTGATGATACACAAGATGAAGAAATGCCGACATTGGGCCACTTATGTCATTGCATTTTACATTGCATGTTCTCAAATTTCAACAGTCCAGTAAATAAGAAAATAAAATGCCAATATTTGTAAAATAACTAAAAAAGATAGATATTGTGATTTTCAATCATTTGACACATAGACATGTTGTATGCTTGTTGCGATCACTTGGTGCATATATCATCGATGATAGGGCCTAGTGCCCAAACAACAAATTAATCTTGAGAATATTTAGTGCTGTAAATAAAATCTACTATGTAATTTAATGCAAGTATCACATTTTGAGAAGTTATCAACTTGGTGTAATTTTTATTAAAGCACAACATTTACTGGGCTATAGCTATTTTTTTACTGATATTTTACCCCCCCCCCCCCCAACAAAAAAAAAATACCAATATTGTAAATAGATAAATGATTAAATCTAAAATTCTCTGCTGATTTTTAGTTTTGATAAACAATTATTAATTATTACTGGGGTTTTACTAAAGAAATGAATAATTAGTTAATTTGCACCGAGTCTTTGTGAAAAGTAAAATGTGAGGTAGGCTTTATTCATTGTAGAAAATTCACAAAGTAAGTCATTTATGTTATTTGAAAAATTTCATTTCAATCAGTAGATCTAGTAAAGGGGAAATTAGATTTTTTTACATTTTAGATTTCCTTGTGAGTCAATTTTTTAGCCAATTTATGTGAAAACTCCAAGTTGTGTTTTGTATGGTATTACCCCCCCCCCCCAAATAAAGGCTATATATATATATATAAATAATATAAATATAAATATAATATATAATATAAATATATATAAATATATATATAATGCTTAAAAATGATTAGCAGTACTTCGTCTCCCTTGGCTTTTTAGAAGTCTCCCTACATATGAGAGAAGCCTCCCTCCAACAGCTGGAGGAAGAAGTGATGTCTCCCTCTTTATTAGACCCAGTGTGAGGCCTGACAGGTAAAAATAGGTTAATCACAGAACCAGATAATTTGTTCACTTGGAAGGTGATTAAAAAAATTACAGGGTCAATTTGCATGTATGACCAACAGAAAAATGATTGAGTCGACAGGTATTTAAAAGATCAGTTTGTGCCAGGGTATATGATTTTCAAAAGTTTCAAATAGAAGTTAAAGTCAAAGATTTAGTTTGAATCATAATACTAACCTTCTGATCAGCAATTTCTCTTCTTCTTTGTTCTAATGCCCTTTGCTGTTCATTTGTATGGTCAACTATATTTTTCCCACCCACCAGCAGTTTACTTTCCATAGCCTGCAATATAGTGGAACATGTATTGATTGACCATCTTCTTTGCTATTGAAATGTGGTCTCTCAAAAGAGGTTTGATCTACAGGATTATCCAACCCAGTTGTTTTCTGAATATGATCTTGAAATATGTGGTTTAAGAAGACAGGCTTCATTTCATATATCCTAACAGGACAAAATGTTTAGATATTGTTGACATCCAAGAAAATACAGATATCCTTGTTGAAAAATCAGAGCTTTACTAAGAGGAAATAAATCTTGTAAGAATACAGACAATTAAGAGGGATGTTTAATCAGCATCCCCTGGAAGGTAATTACCATTCAGAAAATATACTTTGATACATTATATAATTAAAGACATGATCCACTTCCTTATCGTTTTCTAGTCTTACCTTTATTTTAGAAGCCAGAGCATCCCTAGCTTCCCTCTCACTATTCAGCTTCTGCTCCCTATCTTGTACCTCATTCAGTAGTTTATTCTTCTCCTAAAATATATAAAGTATAATTGCCATTGGTCAAGTTATTTCAAATTTGTAAGAATATTAATGGTTATCTTGTTTGGAATATACAAATGATTACAATCTGATTTGACCTATATATCCTTTTAAACTGTGATTGTTTTACAGCCTTTGACCTATATCATGTAATCAGACCATTTTTCAAAGCATACCTTAAAAGTAATTCATTATGAATTTATCTAACCTATTCTCCTATTACTTTTGACAAATGAAATACTATACACTAGTTCTTGTTTTCATTTAATGTTCATTTTAATGAATAGGTGCCAACCTTAAAATGTATCAATCAGTAATACTAGTGCAATTTTTCTGTAATTTGAGATAATTTTCAGGATCCCAAAATTACTTGAATAAAATGTTCCTCACTATACAAGCTTACTAAGTACAATAGGCCTAATTTTTGCCTAATCTTCAATTTTTTCAACGATGTTGCCAATTAAATTTAACAATTTAAAGACATGAATGTTTCAACCAAGTGACATAGGAAGCAGATGTCTGACAGTATATGCAGGGCTCAGGAAAACTACTTGTCTGTGACAAGTGAAAATCGGATTTGGCAAGTGAAATCAGAAAAGCACTCCTTCAATGGATAGGTATTTTAAAATAATCAAAAGTTAAAATGTGTAGATAATTTTTGCTTTACACTGTATCCATTAATATTACATCATAAAGTTATGAGCTAACCTGAAATTAACACCTATCTGGTTACGCTAGATACAATCCAAAGCACAGAGTAATCAAAGATTACCAAGCTCACCTCATGTATAATCAACTTCACTTCAATCGTGATCTATACTGATAATAAACTTTTCTTAATAAATTTTCATTTCATTTTGGCAATGAAATATAAGGATTTATGGACTGTTTATTATCAATATTTTTCATTGTTATTTTTCACCTTTATGCAGGCAAATTGGCTTTGTATTCATGAAATCTTAGTCTTAATAAAGAATAATAAAGTTTGGTCTGTCTTATGCTACATCTTTCTGAGATAATGCCAAAATAAAATCTTTTTATTGTGGTCACTAAAGCGTGAAATGTAGGTAAGATGCCAAATCCCCAAACTACAAGTTAATATCTATAACCATACAAGCTTGGTCTGTCTAGTGCTATTACTTTCTCAGAGAATGCCAAAATCAAATCTTCCTAAAATGGTCACCCAACCATGAAATGTAGGTCATATGCACCATCTGCAGCATGCAAGCTGATAGTCATCATATGACACACATCCATGCTAGTTTGGTCTGTCTAAGGCTACTTCTTTCTAAGAGAATGCCAAAACAAAATCTTTTTAACGTGGTCATTCAACCGTGAAATGTAGGTCAGATGCAACATGCAAGCTGATAGTCATCATATGACACTTCATCCATGCAAGTTTGGTCAGTCTAAGTCTACACCTTTATGAGAAAATGCCAAAATCAAATCTTCTTAACTCAAACCATGAAATTACTATTACTGTCTCAGAGAATGGCCAAATCAAATCTTCCTAACGTGGTCACCCAACCATGAAATGTAGGTCAGATGCAACATCTGCAACATGCAACCTGATAGTCATCATATGACACATCATCCATGCAAATTTGGTCTGTTTAGCATTTCTACTTTCAGATATAATGCTGAAATGAAATCTTAACAGAACTGTAAATCTTCTTAACATGGTCACTGAACCGTAAATCTTCTTAACATAGTCATTCAGATGCAGGTCAAAGGTCATATACAGCATCTGCACCCCACATTCTGATTCTCATAACTAGATGTATCATGCTGACAAGTTTTGACATTCTAGAACTTCCGGTTACAGAAATATAAGTCTGGACGCCGATGCGGATACCGGGGGTATAGCATAAGCCCACTTTCACTTCGTGAAGTGAGCTAAAAATAGAGCCGGCCTGGCTCAGTTGGTAGCATGTTAGACTCTTGATCGTGAGATTGTGAGTTTGAGTCCAGCAAATGACAGGTTGGTTTCTTGTCCTTCAGATGAGACAGTAAAACTCCCGTGTTGCAGTCGGTGGGCATGTTAAAGAACCCTCACTGCTCAATGGCCGTAAGTGCATTTGGTGATGTCTCCATATGAATGAAATATTCTTGAGTGGGACATTAAACAACAATAAACAAAGAAACAAACAAACCAAAAAGTACCATCAGGGATTCGCCTATCTTATTTACATAAGAAACAAAATAGCAGTAGCTCGTAGTCAGTTGAAGCAATGTAATTTTTTTCAAAAACTCAAATTACGAAGCTTGTTATAGAGGGGAAGGAAAGAAATAAATATCTTGACGGAAACAAAAATAAATGCCACGCATTTCATTGAGCAAATTCAGAGCATTATCAGTTAGAAACTGAAACCTCAAGTTCCAGCATATGAAATACTTAACTTCAGCCTTGGGCCAATTTCTACTGTATTAGGCTAGTAATCAAACAATTTTAAAACACAAGAGACAGGAAGATAACAAAAGTGATGATGAAAAGAGTGAGTAGGCTGATCTGGCCAAGAAACATGAGTATAGCTGTTTTAAGAAATTCATAAAAAATTCTAGAAATCAAATCAAAAAAATCAAAAAGACATTTTTCAACTACATACAAGTAAAATACTTTAATGCATCATTGTGAATGCAAGGGGAGATAATTGAAGAAATCATGCAAAAATTACTGAAAATGATAAACTTGAATTATACATTAATGTAGATCACTCCGAAACTATCTGTTTTTTAATTCATGCAGCTGTTCTGGAGAAGTAGATTTTTAAAGCGGGTACCTTTTGGGACTTATTTTTCCCCGCCCTAGATCCACCCCAGGGCCAACCTGGCTGAAAACTACAAACTTGGTAAAAGAGATTGAGCACTTGCGTCCTGTCAGGTTTCATCAAAATCCCTTCAGTGGTTTCAGAGAAGAAGTTGAAAATATGAAAAAGTTAATGGCTGGATGCCTCACAGGAAGTGATCACAATAGCTCACTTGAGCTAAAAAAAATGGCCTTGATCTGGGGTCTATAATGTAAAAATGCAATTAAAAACCTTTGGACAAGTATTGTTTCATTCTGGATGAGTACTTTTTGTCAAGCACCGTCAGAGTAGTTTCAAAATTTTTTCCTGACATCTGACATGCCAAAAACACCAACCTCAGACAACATAGATTGATTATTCAAAATAGCAGCCTTCTCTTGTTCTAGCTTCTGTTGCTGTTCTTGCATATAAGCCTCCTCATCTTCCTCTGGCCCGCCTTCACCTTCATCATCTTCATCATCATCATCAGACTCGCTGACAATTTCACCTACAAATTCAGACATGACACAAATAATTTAAAGATGTACATTCAAAGAATATCATCAAATTTTTCACAAACTTTCTTATCATAAATTATTCTGTTGACTTAAAAATATCAATCATTTTGATGTTTATCAAGAATTACGCACAATTATGTCTCGCTGGTCCCTGCTTTGATATTTACATATAGCACAGTATACTTGAATGTCATATGCACAACTAGACTTCATGGGGAACCTTCATGTCAAATTTCAAGGAAATCCTTCAGTCCTTTCTAAGAAACAGCAATAACAAACTTCCTATGGTCAAAATCCAAGATGGCCACCTGTCGGCCATACTGGATTCTAATCTCTCTGAAAATGCAATATGCACAACTAGATCTTAAGGGGAACCTTGATGTTAAATTTCAATGAGATCCCATCAGTCCTCTCTGAGAAATAACAGTAAAAAACATCCTTTGGTAAAAAAACAAGATGGCCACCTGTCGGCCATGTTGGATTCAGATCTATCTGAAAATGTAATATGCTCAACTAGACCTCAAGCGGAAATTTCATGTCAAATTTCAAGGAGATCCTTTCAGTCCTTTTTGAGAACTAGCAGTAACAAGAATTGTTCAGGATGGACGGACGACGGACAGACCTTGGATGCAGGGCTGTTGTTCTCCACATTTGCATTTGGTGACTTTTTAAAAATTTGCGAATGAAATTAGCTTCGGGCGAAAATCATTGGCGAATGAAAATTTGGAGCTGAAATGTTCTTTATAATTTTTGAAAATGATAATTCCCAATGAATACTCATTTCTGATCTGCCTGTGTACAATTAATCCTTGAGTTTATTTCACACCTGTACGTTGTTTTGACAGTACCCAGTCTTATGCCTCCGGCTCTGATCTGTAAACAATAGCCAATAGGTAAACTGCTACTCATCACGCCTAATTAAACATACCTGCAAATCACCCTGTGTTTTGTGACAAATGCGGAATCCACGTGGTCTATACTGTATATACTTGTAATGATGCTAGGCAGATCCATGGTTAAATGACATTTTCTGTTAATCAAACTCCTTCAAATAACATCCGCCAAATATGGCAATCAAACTTGGCCGGGCCCTTTACACTTTAAAGATTGTTACCAAGTTTGAAGAAAATCGGATAATATTTGTTGCCAAGATGGCATGAAAACGGCAGAAAATGACATTTTTCATTAATCTAGGGGTCATATAAGTTGTGGCAAAAGCAGTGATCGAACTTTGCTGAGCCCTTTAGGCATTTAACCTTGTTACCAAGCTTGAAGAAAATCAGATAATATTTGTTGCTGTTTTTGCATGCAAATGGCATAAAATGACATTAAACCTCTAAATAACGTAAGCCAAAAGTGGCAATCGAACTTGTTTGAACCCTTTAGGCATTTAACCTTGTTACCAAGTTTGCAAAAATCAGATATTTGTTGCCATTATTGCACTGAAACGAATTGTGACAGACAAGAGGGACAAACGGATAGACAGTGGGACAAACCCAAATTAATATCCCCATTTGGGTGAAAGTGGGGAATAAAAAAAGATATTCCAAATTAAACTTCACAACATCCATGCGAGACCCCAAAGGAACATTCAGGCCAAATATCATCAACCTAGCACCAATATTAATTGAACAACAATCTGTTAAACAAAACTAAACGTTGGAGCTAAACACAAAGTTAGACGCTGTTGTCGCCATAAAAGCATCAACTATGTCTTGCTTTTGTGACTTCATCACAGCGAGACAAAAATTGCACATCTTGTTCATATGCCACAAAGGTGAGAATAATTTATATAGTGTGTTAGATACACATATGTATAGCCAAATAAAAAAATTACAATTTATAATTTTCTTTTTTCTGTTTGTTTTAATTTTATGACAATTATGTTCAAATCAACATCTATTACCTATAAACAAGATTTAATGCAAAAACTAAAATGATGACTTTACTATTTGTCAATCTGTCTACAAAAGTCTACAGAACAGTACTGGTTCGCGACCAGTTTCCATGAAGTAAGAGTTACCATGATTTTCATGACCGTATAAGAACACACGCATTTTCCCAACATACGATGCCGGTGATGGTGCAGTATAAGATGTCTGAATAACAAGTTTTTGTTTGTAAAACATCATTTCATTCTGTGTCTCCGTCTTCAAAAAATCGTAAAATACATTGACGGTCATTGAAATGGTGGCTTACCCACAGATAATAATGAAAAGGGGTTTTATTTGTGTTCACAGAGCATTTATCAAAATCTCAAAACGAAAGCATTAACATGCGTAAGGGGAAATCACTCAAACCTGGCACTAATGGGGTCATAATGACCTGAAAGTACAATGACGAGTAAAATTATTTAGTTACAAATAATCTTTATTCATTTCTTTACACCGATGTTTAAAGACACTTTCAAAACATTTTCGGTCATACTGTAGCGGCTTTAAAGTGAGATTCAGAAATAATATGATTAGTTTGATGTATATCTGCACATTTATTGTTATGGAATTAAGCAGATGCCTCTGCTGTCATGTGGGGTATTTAGAGCATTCTGACCTCGTGCTATATATAGCTTCACAACCAGTAAAGGGAACCCCCATTATAAAAAGTATTATATAATAAACATTCTTGTGAATATATATATATTTTGTTCTTATAAGAATATTAAAAAAGTAATGATTCACAAGTCTGTATGCTTTAAATATAAAATGGTAAGCTTTAATGGCATATACAACGGATTTTAAAAAGTGAATGTAACTGGTCCTTCGTCTTCTCGCAACGGCAGAAAAAAAATCATTTTTGTAATTCTCAATAAATATTAATCAAACTGTTTTTTTCAGCTTTTCTGTATCAGAATTTGTTTATCATGGATTACACAAGTTATGTAGCAAATTTCAGTGTTCTGCATGTCCAGTTACAGAATAATCAAGGAAAAATGATGAAAAAATCACAGTAACTGATAGCTAACCAGTAAAGATCTTTTGATACAACACTTACAGTTGATCAAACCTCCTCATAATTTAACATCTATTTATTTGTTTGTTGTTAACATCCTGTCAAGAATTTGGTAATTGGAGATATTGTATTGAATTGAATAGGAATTAGCTTTGTAATAACTTTTGTCAAAAAATGTGGTATTATATGAAAAATAGAGAGAAAAACAAAGTTGCATTAATTTTGGCATGTCACCCGTGGTAGATAAAGTGCCACACATTTTGACCTGTGTTATGGATCAAGCCTATGAAGTAAAGATTCTTTTACATGCTATGCCTGCTGAGATCATAGTTTAAAATCTCATACCTAAGACACAAACTTTCATTGCTTATGCCAAGCACATCCCAAAAGAGCAGTTGCTGCTTTTTTTAAGTCTTAAGAATGACCTTTAATTGAAAACTGAAGGAAAGCAATATACTATGTAGTCAGTGATCTGGGGGACAGAAAAAAATCTGGTCAAATATGTTCTATGTTCAAGACAAATTGAGAGATGGATAGATAAATAGACAGACATAGAAAGACAGATGGATAGAAAATAAATATGTACCATCAGCTGTTCTTCTGTGTCTCCTTTTCTTCTTTCTTCTTGGTCCACCTTTCTTTTGTAAATTGGCTTTCAATCTATCAGTGGCAAAAAGTCAGAAGAAAATTACTAAAATCAATGCTGGAGAACAAAGAAAGCATATTTCTTATTTTAGTGTTGGATTTCTGTGCTCAAAAAGAGTACAGAATAATGGTTTGCAAAATCAGAAATTCGGTTCTCATTTCAAATTATCAAATTTAAATGTTAACCAACAATGCTTAAATGTTAACACACAATGCTTTAAGGTCAACCAATCATGTTTAAAGGTTGATCCACGATGCTGAGAGGCTAACCAACCATGTTTAAAAATGAAGCATTGAGAACTAAATCTTTTTCATTCTGATGAATTTATCTGGGAAAATGGGTTGTCTAGTTTCAATAGAATAAATAATGATTGCACTATAATGCAACAACATTTGTTTCTGTCACTTTGTCAGTAACACCTGCCTTTTTAGTGCAAAACAGAATTTTATATACCTGCCCAAGGATAAGGGGTAAAAATCATAAAGGTGTCAGCCTATAATGTTTATTATTATACAAGTTGCCATTATTACCTGGCTATTTCCTCTTGAAACTCTCGTAATAATGCATCCTTAGGATCTTCATTGATTTTGGGTTTATTCTTGATGTTCTTTGCTCTGTTAGCATACCTATATAAAAAGGCCAATACATGTAGAATTATATCACTTTGTTTTGCCTCGGACTGAAATGTCGTCATTACTTTGGGTAGAAAGAGTCATGTCACTGCCTTCCATGGTTCTATGGTCGGTCAGTAGCAAACAATAGACGGCAAAGGCAGATGATAAGATTCACAATTCTGTGTACAGTGGCAGCTGAAGACATTTCCTAAATGAAAATATGGTCATCGACAAAATAAAACAGTTGTTAGGTTTGTTACTGACCATCTGTGGATGGTAACAAACCCTAATCTAAACTAATTAAAAATAAAAAGGCAAACATTTTTCAAACAGTCAGTATATCTACATGAAAAAAATATCGGCAGGGGTGCCCTTATTAGAGCAGGCGCCCTTTCACGGACATATATATATAAATATATACATACATAAGACTCAAACCACACAGGGAACAAACTCTAGGAACACAATATTGTAAGTACATGACACATAGGTTTTGACTTAGGTCTAGGATCACTTTCTGGAGCCAAGAATGCTTTAACAAATCCATTTAAGATAATTCATATGACAGAGGTCATACATCAGTAATCAGTAGATTTACCATAGAATCATCATACAAAATTTGACAACAACTAATTCATGGCCTTTTAAAAGCCGACACTGATCTAGATTGTAGGATGAATTACTAAATTACAAGTAACAACAGTCTAGGCTATTGTTTACTGCAATGTGTAAAACTTTTTAAATTGAGGTTTTCAATCATGGCTTGATGGGTAACAACATTGTGTCTGATTATCACAAGAATAAGTGACAAGTAAACCTGAGATGATAAGTTGACTTGTAAAGATATTGTTTTATGCTTGACTGATTTCCTGGTTCTACAAACTTTTGTGTATTAACCGTATGTATCCAACATTGATACATGTAAATGATGACGATAAGTTACAGACTAACCTTAATGTACTAAGTGATTCATCATAGTTATAACTTGCAGGACCAATGTTAGCAACCATCACAGTCTTTGCATTGCCACCAAGGGAATCTGTTTAAAAGAATGAAGTTACGATGTCAAGATACATGTACAGAACATCCAACATATTCCACATCTATATACTTGTATGTTGACATTACTGGTGATATACTGGCTTATAATTTCAACACCCTTCTCTTTAGGTTAACCATTACAAAATAAATGAGAGACTAAATAAACATTATCTGTCACTACAGTCCTCATCTATAAGCATTATCTGTCTAATACAGTCCTCATCTATAAGCATTCTCTGTCACTACAGTACCAATCTGAAAGCATTATCTGTCTCTACATTCTTCATCTATAAGCATTCTGTCACAACAGTCCTCATCTATAAGCATTCTGTCACAACAGTCCTCATCTATAAGCATTATCTGTCACTACAGTCCTCATCTATAAGCTTTCTTATTCATTCGCTTTCGGCTTCTTAGGGTATTTATACTGCATATTTCCATGCTGTCTGGCAAGGTACAGGCTATTATACTCAACTTTAAAGAGGTCAAAATCAATGACCTGTAATGATAGTTATATAAGAACGGGCATGTAACAGTATTGCCATTTTTTTCGGTGAGCAGGCAAGTGTACATGTGTTTTTGTTGTAACACCATTATTTCATTGACAGTTTATTATTGAACTCTAGAACGATGTTCTGAGTAATTTTATCTTTACTGCAGCACAGTTGTTGCTTCAGCTGTGTTGTTACAAGTTACTGTCTGAAATAAATTTACTGAGTTAAAACTGATAAGGAAACATAATTAAGTATTAGATATGCTTGCCAAAGCTGTAAATACTGTGGTCTCAAAACACCCAGTAAAGGACTATAGTAAGCTTAATTGTAAAGAACTATTTGAGACCTGAAAGTTTTGTTAATTTATACATGTGTAATTAGAATTCAATTCTGAATTTTGGAATGCTATTGATCTGCATGCACACACAAGGTGGTTAGACCTTATAATTCAGAATGTATAAAATCCCTTTTAAAAGGTCTTTCATTCAATTAGCTGAAAAAGTTGTACAGTCAAAATATGAATTTGATTGAAAAAGTGTCAAAACTTTTTTGACTGATGCATTACCTCTGATTAGTCATACCCAAATTTACACATCTCAAGGATATCGGCATAATCTTAGATACCTTCTATATGATAAGTAGAAATAAAATTATTCTGAAGTTCAAATTACAACCAAGTTTGTTGGTGGCTACTGTCATAAATTCCTTCGGGTGATGACCCTACAAATTCTGTAAGATTTTCTAGCCATTTATCATATCAGAATTTGAAACACAATTATTATGACTGCAGTGGCAACAACTATGTACTATATGTAAAAAAGTATCAAGAAATTACCAACAGAAGTGTAAACAGTATCAGAGAACTAGATTTTCCAAAATGGTAAAAAACCTTACATTTCATGAATGAATTCTTCATTTAGTCAAGCAGTATAACATAGAATTCATTTTTAAACATTTTCAAAATGAAATTTTCATATAAAGTTAAGTTTGATAGTAAACACATTTAAATGTTCAAGTTCAAGAATTGCTACTAAAAGGAACAACTGAAAGAGCAAACAATATCTCTGCTGATTATTTTGTGTCCAGTATTTTTCTTGTTCCTAACATAATGGAAAACTGAAGCTAGTAAAATTCTAAAACTCAATAACTAAGTTTGTCAAGTATCAACAGTTCAAACAAGAAAATCTTACTCATGTTTTGAATGTTGTCTAGAAAGACAATTTCTGTACTTTTGTTGATTTGTGAGTAACATCTTTCAGTACTAGTGTCAGAACTAAGTTACAGAAACTGTTTTTTCTTGGAAAGAGCAATTTTTCCTACTTAAAGTACTTCCTTCCAGTTTGTCTCAGATCCAAGAATTTCCACAAAATTATTGAAGCCTTCTTCAGAAATATGTAAAATTTCTGTTATGATATAGATGATTCTTTATGTATGAATCAAAATTTTATCTGTGTAAAGGAAGCACAAGTAATGACAAACAAATTAGACAATTTGTTATGATAAAAATTCAGTCTTGCAACCTTGCAAAAGAATTGTCTTCTTTCATGTTTTATCATTGATACTATACAATTCAAGGCTCTTCTAACAGATGAGAAAGTTAAAAATATTAGAAGATGTAGTACACATATTCTAAGAAAACGTCCGATTGCATCCTTTATTAGTTTGACAGTACATATTTTTAATGCTTTATTACATGACCCTTTGCATTATAGATGTCTAGAAAAATAAATCATCATGTACTTTTGTGTGAATAATCATAGTTTTGATGCCTCATAATGCCAATCTCTGAACCATGTAAAGCAGAAATTATTTGCTGTTTTCACAATATTGTTATTGTTAATGGAGAACCAATTCTTCAATGTAATTCAATTTTTTATTGAACAGAAACCATGTTACAAGTTAGTGTGTGTGTTAAATCTATAAAACCAAGACCTATTCAGGGTATTGATACTTGGTTATACAAATGCTTCATTCAAAAGGTTGGGCTGCAAGTACAAAAGTTGTTTTCAGTTGGCAGTAGATGGTCAATTGAAGGTCCCAATCATCACATAAATTTTTTAGAGTTTCAGCTCTCTTCCTTGATTGGTATAACCAGTTTATAAAATGTTGACAACAAACATTAGTAATTGACTGTGGTAAGTCTACAGCTCTGTTATATATCAATAGATTGAACGAAATGGCTTATGGTGTGTTTGACCATTTTACAGAAGTAATTGTGTTTGTGTCAAAAACAAAACAAAATCATAACTGTTGTACATATGTACATTTTACAGGTATAAAGAATATAACAGCGGAATAAACATATATTAAACATTAAAATATTTAATGATTCATGTGAGTACATGTACATCCATATATGTATGTTAAAAAATAAAAGCTTAAGAAAAATTTTACAAACATTTATTCTAAATGTTGACCTCTTTGCATCATATTTAAATTGTCAGATTAAAAATTATATACCACGATACGGGATATGTGTACTCTTTCCATCAACCAATGCAGAGATCACATTGCATAGTGCTGACAGTGACAGGTTGATTTTTGTAGCCTCTTTTAACCTTTCACCCTAAATGACAGTAAAACAATTTAAATTGGTTCAACAAATATCTGCAGTTTGATTTGACCTGTACGATTACAATTCTGTTAGTTTAACACTTATTTAACATCCTGCCAATAAATTTTGACTTCAAGGCAGATATCACCAGTTATTGACCCATGCTATGAAGTGTACAAATGAGGTTTTTTTTAAACTGGCACACCAAGACTTCAGTTTAAAGCCAGTAGGAAAAACCTGTGACTCTCATTTTGTATTCTAAAGGCTTAAAGAAGAAATCTTTTTTAAGAAAACTAAAGGACTACTAGTGCTAGGGACCTCAAACTTGTGAGCAAACACTAGAATCTACTGAACCACAGCTAGCTCTGAAGAGCACTAGGGAACTCAAACCTATGAGGCGAACACTCTAATCTACTGAGACACGGCTAGCTCTAAAGAGCACTGGGTATCTCAAATTTATGAGGCGAACAATAGGATTTACTGAGCCACAGCTAGGTCTGAAGAGCACTGGAGAACTCAAACTCATGAGGCAAACACTCCAATCTTCTGAGCTATAGCTAGCTCTGGAGAGTACTTGAGTACTCAAACTTATGATGCAGACACTACAATTTACTGAGCCACAGCTAGCTCTGAAGAGCACAAGGGATCTTAAAAATTAAAAATTATATATTGTGGTATTATAACCCAGATTCAAGAGCTGTAGATGATTTTACAATACCTTAGTGAAATATGGTATACTTATCTATCTTATATTTTCCCACCTTTCAAATCTTGTACATGTACTCAAAGCTTGATTTTTGCTGGCAAATTTTAAGGTAACTCTGACCTCATAACAGTATTGATATTTTTTACCAATCAGATTGTCCAGACACAAGGATCCGATAATTGTATATTTGTATCTCCAATAGGAGTATAGTATCCTTTAACCTAGAAAACAAACTTTGCCACAGTTATTATATCTGCAATCCAATGCTCTATAAAGGAATTTTTGCTGAAAACATTTTATCATTATCAAAAATTAAGGGAAAGAAAAAAAAAAACAAACAAAAAAACATATATTTTTGTATTGGAGAAATTGAGTTATTTGACATGGTGGAAGGAATAAGATCCCCTTAGAAATAAGTTGTTATTCATCTTGAATTCCTAGTGAATCTAGAATTATCCAATTCTATTTTGAAAACACTTGAGAGTATGTAATTCAAACTTTGCCATTCTTTGGTGTTAATTGATTTAGAAGGTAAAATATTCAGATTTGTAAAAAGTTAAACCAGTCTATATGGGATGCATCGAAAGTCTTTATTAGTTTACCATTGATTTATTTTTTCTAATGTCATTAATTTTATTAAATAATTGTTTGTTGCATTTATTACTGCAGCAAGAGCACATGCTTTTACAATGTTGGATATTCATCATATGAATACATATTATGATAGCGATAAAATCATATTTTATATTTGTGTGTTATTCAAAATATCAAAGCCAGGAAGACTTAATCCAAGTGTTATTCTTACAAGGTGTGATAATAACATTTTTCTGTTTTCCTAATAATATAAAAATATTTGAAAAGAAGAGTTTATATGAGAAAGTCTTCCTTGTACTTTGTTTCATTTACAACTTACAAAGCCATCTGTACTAGTATTCTGACTATATGAATGAAGTGTGTACTGCAATTAGCTGGTGTTGATTCTTTGCTTAAAGCTCACTTATTCATGAGTGCAGTTGATTTAGGTGTTTTTTTTTAAAAAGGGTGTTTCAATCAAAGAGATTATGAACATAATCAATTGATCATCAGCTTAAACACTTAAAAACATTTTACTAGATATAAACAGTTGAGGTAAAAATATCTGTTCGAAATGAACAGATATTTTTACTTCAACTATGTTAATGAAACATTATTGCAGTATCTTTGTCTTTAAGTGAGACAAAATTTTCTTTGGGTTCACTTTTTGAGTTTGTTTCCATCAACTCTTTAAATATGCAGTATAAATACCCTAAGTGAATAAGAATGGAACCTCATCCAATCATGCTAATGTGATGGATGAGGAACATTCTTAGAATGAGCCGAAGGCTCGAAGGGAATTTATCAACCCACCTCTGATTTCCCACCCAAATTATATAAGGTTGATTGCAAACTTGATTACTTTAAAAGATGACAGTACTGACACATGCCCGTTCTTATATAACTATCATTACAGGTCATTGATTTTGACCTCTTTAAAAGTGAGTATAATAGCCTGTACCTTGCCGGACAGCATTGAAATATGCAGTATAAATACCCTTCGAGCCTCCGGCACATTCTAAGAATGTTCCTCATCCATCACATTAGCATGATTGGATGAGGTTCCATTCTGTCACTATTCCTTATCTATAAGCATTATCTGTCACTAGTCCTCATCTATAAGCATTATCAGTCACTATTCCTTATCTATAAGCATTATCTGTCACTATTCCTTATCTATAAGCATCATCTGTCACTACAGTCCTCATCTATAAGCATTATCTGTCACTATTCCTTATCTTTAAGCATTATCTGTCACTAGTCCTCATCTATAAGCATTATCTGTCACTACAGTCCTCATCTATAAGCATTATCTGTCACTATTCCTCATCTATAAGCATTATCTGTCACTATTCCTCATCTATAAGCATTATCTGTCACTATTCCTCATCTATAAGCATTATCTGTCACTACAGTCCTCATCTATAAGCATTATCTGTCACTACAGTCCTCATCTATAAGCATTATCTGTCACTACAGTCCTCATCTATAAGAATTATCTGTCACTACAGTCCTCATCTATAAGCATTATCTGTCACTACAGTCCTCATCTATAAGCATTATGTCACTATTCCTCATCTATAAGCATTATCTGTCACTACAGTCCTCATCTATAAGCATTATCTGTCACTACAGTCCTCATCTATAAGCATTATCTGTCACTACAGTCCTCATCTATAAGCATTATTTGTCACTACAGTCCTCATCTATAAGCATTATCTGTCACTACAGTCCTCATCTATAAGCATTATCTGTCACTACAGTCCTCATCTATAAGCATTACCTGTCACTACAGTCCTCATCTATAAGCATTATCTGTCATTACAGTCCTCATCTATAAGCATTATCTGTCACTACAGTCCTCATCTATAAACATTATCTGTCACTACAGTCCTCATCTATAAGCATTATCTGTCACTATTCCTTATCTATAAGTCTCTTGCCCTTGGATCTCATCTTTACTCATGAAAAGCTACATACCAAATTTTAATGATAATTGGCCAAAAGCTTTTAAGTTTAAAGTTCACATACATGCATATGTTAATTATTAATAGAACAAGATGTGTTTGTGAAACACAAATGCCCCTGGTTCCAACAAATTTCTATGCTGGCAAATAAAATTACCCCACCCTACCCCCCCAGGGGCATGTGATGTCAGCGAAGTGCACCCCCACGGACATATGATGTCAGTGAAGTGCAAGCAACCCCTAATTGAACTTTAAGTCCAAGTTTGGTTAATGAATCACAATGCAAACTTTAAACATTGCAATGTCCTACATTTTAACCCACCCCTGGGGCATGTGATGTCAGCAAAGTGCACCCCCTGGGGCATGTGATGTCAGTGAAGTGCAAACAACCCTTAGATGAACTTGCAGTCCAAGTTTGGTTAATGTATCACAACCCAAACTTTAAATATTGCTATGTCCTACATTTTTACCCCACCCCACATCCAGGGGCATGTAATGTCTGTGAAGTGTGAGCAACCCTTATATGAACTTACAGTCCAAGTTTGGTTACTGTATCACAATCCAAACTTAAATATTACACTTTATATGTAAGCGGGACAGAATTACGAACAGACAGACAGATGGACGATCCAAACAATATATAACATATTTTTGGAAAATATTAAAATCTGAGCAGTATCACCTTGAAGAAGTCTAGTCAGCTTGGCATCACGATACGGGATATGTGTACTCTTTCCATCAACCAATGCAGAGATCACATTGCATAGTGCTGACAGTGACAGGTTGATTTTTGTAGCCTCTTTTAACCTTTCACCCTAAATGACAGTAAAACAATTTAAATTGGTTCAACAAATATCTGTTCGCAGAAAACTAAGTTATTCCTACATCAATCATTTGCTTTTAACATGACTTAATTTTATCATTAAATTAGATGATATATACTGTAAATTTAGTAAAAACTTCATGGTACAAAATTTATGAAATGTCCTCACAAAAAGACTAATTTTCTTTGATTATAGATCAAACACTATTACTAAAACTTGCACTTTGATTTGACCTGTACGATTACAATTTTGTTAGTTTAACACTTATTTAACATCCTGCCAATAAATTTTGACTTCAAGGCAGATATCACCAGTTATTGACCCAAGCTATGAAGTGTACAAATGAGGTTTTTTTTAAACTGGCACACCAAGACTTCAGTTTAAAGCCAGTAGGAAAAACCTGTGACTCTCATTTTGTATTCTAAAGGCTTAAAGAAGAAATTTTTTTTAAGAAAACTAAAGGACTACTAGTGCTAGGGACCTCAAACTTGTGAGCAAACACTAGAATCTACTGAACCACAGCTAGCTCTGAAGAGCACTAGGGAACTCAAACCTATGAGGCAAACACTCTAATCTACTGAGATACGGCTAGCTCTAAAGAGCACTGGGTATCTCAAATTTATGAGGCGAACAATAGGATTTACTGAGCCACAGCTAGGTCTGAAGAGCACTGGAGAACTCAAACTCATGAGGCAAACACTCCAATCTTCTGAGCTATAGCTAGCTCTGGAGAGTACTTGAGTACTCAAACTTACGATGCAGACACTACAATTTACTGAGCCACAGCTAGCTCTGAAGAGCACAAGGGAACTCAAACCTATGAGGTGAACACTCTAATCTACTGAGACACGGCTAGCTCTGAAGAGTACTGGGGTACTCAAACTAATAAGACAAACACTAGAATCTACTGAGCCAAAGCTAGCTCTGAAGAGTACTTGAGTACTCAAACTTATGAGGCAAACACTACAATCTACTGAGCCACGGCTAGCCCTGAACAGTACTAGGGTACGTAAACTTGTGAGGCAAACACACTAATCTACTGAGCTACAGCTAGCTGTGAAGAGCACTGGGGATCTCAAATTTATGAGGCGAACACTACAATCTACTGAGTCACAGCTAGCTCTGTAGAGCACTGGTGAACTCAAACTTATGAGGCAAACACTCTAATAATCTACTGCGCTATAGCTAGCTCTGAAGAGTACTTGCGCACTCAAACTTATGAGGCAACCACTACAATTTACTGAGGCACAGCTAGCTCTGAAGAGTTCTGGAGTACTCAAACTTATGAGGCAAACACTCTAATTTAGTGAGTCACAGCTAGCTCTGAGAAGTACTGGAGTACTTAAACTTATGAGGTGAACACTAGAATCTACCGAGCTATGGCTAGCTCTGAAGAGCACTGGAGTACTCAAACTTATGAGGCAAACATTCTTATCTACTGAGCCACACCTAGCTCTGAAGAGCACTTGGGAACTCAAACTACTGAGCCATGGCTAGCTCTGAAGAGCTTTGTGAACTCAAACTTATGAGGCAAACACTAGAATCTACTGAGCCACAGCTAGCTCTGAGAATTACTGGGGAACTCAAAAGTGATGAGGCGAACACTAGAATCTACTGAGCCATGGCTAACTTTGAAGAGTACCGGGGAGCTCAAACTTGTGAGGTGAACACTTTAATTGACCAAGTCATAGCTAGCAGTTGTGTACAGAAATATTACAGTGAAAGGGTTCCATGCTATTGTTATAAATACAAATATTAACAAACATACTGTTGACCCAGTTTTGGATTGTCTCTCACTTCCAGCTAAATCAACAAGGTTTAATCGACCAACACGTATGTGATTTTCACCATCCACTCCAACCTAAAACAGACATACAGAACATAAATACAAGTAAAGATTGTTGATATTTACATAAGTTGTGTCCCTAAATTACATATTAATGGTAACTTTTGATAATTCATTAATTCTAATTCCAAAGGAACCTATGGTTCTAGAAACCAAATCCTAGATCTCATTTAAATCACTCAGTGTACTCTTTGATCAAAATACAAGTAGACATACATCCTTAGTGTATGCTTTGAGGTATGTGTATAGCCTTCAGTGTAAACTTTTGAATATAAGTAAAACATTCAGTGTAGAATTTGAATTACATATCTCAGTGCACGCTTTGAAATATAAGTTGACCTACAACTCTCAGTGTACACTTTGAAGTATGTGTACATTCCCCAGTGAAAACTTTGAAATGTAAGTTGACTTACAACTCTCAGTGTAGGCTTTAAAACTTAAGCAGACCTACAGTAGGGGAACAAAAGTGTTGAGAAAAAAATGGCGTTGCTATATCAAGTCTTGAATCCATGCATATAAAAAGTTGTGTATTTCTGTTCAGAGTTTGAGTAATGGAAATCCCCATGAGTTATAAATAGGTCAGTATGTGTTACATGTCTCAAGACATAATTTTTATTGTCTGCTTTGCATTTGTTTACATTCTGTCTAAGTAACAAAATGGAAGCGAAGCGAGATGAAATGTTGCAGTCTTTGAAACAAGTTATCATCAAACTTTTTTCGAATGGAAAAAAAATGTCTGTCATTGCTCGGAGCGTAAATAGGTCTCTGGCATCAGTTTACAGAGTTGTTCTGTGATTTCAAAGCACTTGATCTATTGAAAACCTGCCCCGATCAGTTCGACCCTGTTTCATTGACGGTAGGGAATACTGGATGCTCCAGCGAATAGTAAACCAGGATCTGAGGGCTCTGTTAGGAGAAATTACAGCATGTTTAAATGAAAATAGAGCAACATCAGTGTCACAGAAGACTGTTAAACGTTGACTTAAAGAAAATGGCTTTTCTAGAGGTGTTTACAAAAGTTGTTATAAAAATTGATAACAGAAAGAAATGTCTGTCTTGGTGAAGAGAAAAGAGATGGTGGAATGATGAAACTCAATGGTCTAAATGGATTTTAACAAAACATCTCAGATATGTGTCAGTGAAAATAACCATGTTAATGTGTGGAAAAAAGCCAGAGAAGGTTGTAAACCTGACCTCATAGCGCAACAAAATGTCTGCAAGTTTAGCATTGTGGTGTGGGGATGCTTATGTTTTCATGATGTAGGAACTTTATGTAGAGTTGAAGGGAATATTAATTCAGCGAAGTATATAGACATCTTGGATATGAACCTTTGGCCAGTTCCTATAAGTCATTTTCAAGATGGGAATTAACTTTTCCAAGATGATAATGCCCTCGTAAACTGCTCTCATTTAACATAGGAATTCATTGCCAGAAGTTGAATAAAAAGCATGAGTTTGCCTTCACAGTCTCCAGACATTAACATACTTGAAAATATTTGGCTTTATATTAAAAGAAAACTCCAAACACAGATCCATAACATAAATTCGGCCAACAAACTTTTACATCAAACACTTCGAATATGGCAGGGCATTAACTTAAATTATGTAAGAAACCATTATAACTGTATTCCCCGGAGAATCCAACAAGCATTACAATTGAAAGGTCACCTAACAAAATACTGAGGTAAGTTATTTCATTTTATTCAAGTCAGCCAGCTGTCAAGATTGTTTTTCATGCGACTTATCCCTCTTGTGTTAACAACGCAACACCATTTTTTTCTCAACATTTTTGTCCCCTACTGTACATCTCTCAGTGTAGGGTTTGAAGTATGCGAACATCCCTAAGTGAAGACATTGAAATGTAAGTTGATCTACATCTCTCAGTGTATGTTTTAAAATAGTTTTCATTGACTTCATTTTTAAGTATTTTTTCTTAATTTTTTTAAAGGAATATTTTAAATACATACAGATTGACCCCATAACAATTATATTTCAACTTGGTTTGTTAACTAGGAAGTTACATGCATTTATTCTTGATTGATGGATTCTGCAACACCATTCCTTTCTTTGTTCTTAGTTAATCACTCCAAGAAAAAAATTGTTGTGAAGAAAATATGTTGTATCTTGAAATTTTAGCATCACACAATGACCAGTGATTTATGAGAAGAACCTATATGGATTAAGTTGTAAGAGAATGAAATTTATAGAAATTGGTAAAAAAAAATAAACCCAGGAAAATAAATTCAAATAAAAGTTCTGAAAGCCACGCTTAAAAATATCCAAGTAATAACAATGCCTATTTCATTCTGACAGTAATATGGAGGCCATGCTATCTTTCCTGCATTTAGATGCCTAGCCCTCTCTTGTTTTTCATATGCGGAATGATACAAACTATTTCCCATTTACTAGAATTTCTTTTTGTTGAAACAAATGTGAAAACAACAGATTAATTCTGATGCTGTGACGGTAATACAGGTACCACATATGTGCCAAAAGTTGATTGCGCACAACTCAAAGAACGCCAGCTATCCCCTTTGCTGGGCTAAAAAGATAATATTACATAGAAAGTAATGGGAAATTTTTAATCATATGGCACTGTATTGTATTAACAACTTCAACCCTAATCACAAAAAAACATCAAATTCAGATCAATGATAAAAAATACTTTTTATGTTGTAATGATATTTACAATTCTGATATTTTGCCACTTTTTAGCATTAGAATAATACATACCTCACTGCATTCAATGGTGATGATGAATATTGCATGAGACCGAGAACTGTGTTCATTCATGTTTGTTGCCCTGTAATTGTAACATCATTTCAATTACATGATGAGAAGATTTTCGAAGATTTCTAAAACAAAACAATTCTACTTCCAGTTACTAATTAAAACATCAATCTTACAAAATGATGGCCTTCAACCTTTGCCATTACAAACAAGACTTAAGTTTCAATTACATTGCAATCAAGTCCTAATTTACTATATGACTTTAGGTTATCTCCCCTTAAAGGCCCATGACTGGCTAATATTGAACAACATGAAATATCATAAGTTTTCCCATTCACACATTATACAATTTAAAGACATACTGATCAAAAGTAATTAGTCAGAAAATGAAAAAAAATCATGATACAAACACCCCTAATTAGTGATCGCACGTGTACTGTTCACTGCTGTTACATAGATACGAACAGCACATCAAAAATGAATATACGTCACATTATGGGAAGTATTTCATCGAAAACTGCAATTATTCATTTTTCTAAATAAAAATATTGTATTTCTATACATAAACTTTTATCACTTTCAAGTTAAACAGATAAAACAAAAGAATGTATTGGTATTCTCCGACCAGTTTGAGACTCCACAATTAAACAGAAGTGTTATATAAATAGACTTGACAGATAGAGGTTGCTTCAGGGGAAACTCAAAGAAGAGTGGCAAATTATTAATTTGTTTTCAGCTTCATTTCCTTCCTCAAAGCATTTCAATCCTCTAATTCTGTTTCTAAACACACAGCACAATTCTGTTATTGATTCTATCTCTCTTCTTTTTCTGTTTTTTGTATTTTGTTTGTTTACTATCTGTATGACGTGTTTACGTCTTTGTGGAATGTTGGTAAACTTGGACCCATCTCAATTCGTGCCCATCTCAACTCGTATCCTCTTTGGATAAGTCATACCTACAGATGACTGACTCATAAGCAAAACAATTGGAAGAGTCATACCCATCATTTTACTAATTTGTATACAATAACGTAGGAATTATGGTTACATCGATGACTTAGTTCTCAAGCACATAGAAAAACTACCCAGTCTCGATCATTTTTCTATGTAGGAATCATGAATACCCGTTACGCTTTTTCAGTTTGTTTCATTCCTTACAGTATTGTCAGAATAGTTAGAGTTCATATCATGTGACCTTAACAGAATGTCAGGCAACATCGCTTCTGGTTTCGTAATATTTACATTGACAACATTCAATGATATCGTGTCTCAGTTCTTCTCCTGAGATTTAATTGTTGATAGATGTTGGGATCCTTTCTTGTAACGACTACAAGTGACATCACTTCCTTGTAGGCTACTTTTCACATCTGACATCTAGCACTGCTTGGTATCTAGATCAAGGTCACATATATAAGATAAAATGTTTAACAGGAAGTTCTCTGAAGTTGCATAGTATTATGACAAATGGTAACAGAAAGAATCAACTCCAAAAAGGTCTATTGACCCAGAAGGAAAAATTACCTGTTTTCCAGATAACTTTTATCTTAACAGATAATTTTCACCATAGAAAAATGACCCAGGATTTTCTACCATAGAAAAATAACCCAAGTATATTTTTACAATAGATAAAAATAAATATTCAACAGTTAATAATGACCATGTTGTACAAGTTACACGTGTTTTAGTAGGCTGAAATTATAGCTATTATAATATATATGGCAATTGTGCGGTGTTTGCAAGCAGTGCAATTCGTTTGAAAATTACAACGTTTTCAATGGAATAAGAAGTTTAAAATGCGCAATGACGATCCTTCTAATAGTATGTGCCTTAAAGGTTCCTCTAAAACAACTACTAATTGACACGACAATTTTCTCTCCTGTTGTATAAACAACTAAAAATCTGACATAGTGATTCCTAAATTTGCCATGAACTCTAACAGTAAAGGTAGCCCTATCATCGTAAAACCATGGTCGGGATTCGCTATGCTCTTTCCTACCCGTAGTTTCATATGCCCGAAATCACTTGTGTATATTTTTTATAATTCATGAAGCCTCAACCAATGCAAGAAAACAGTGCTCGCGCATTCATCAGTTAATCAGATCGGGGCTATCAAACAATTTCAGAACTGTATTTGATCAACGGACTTTGCGATTACTTCCGTTGCCGATTTTTTAATCTTCAATCGCAGATACTAGAAAACACAGAATCACTGAGAAGTGTAATTAATGGGAAGATAATAACTTTATATAAACATTTTGCAAAGCATATTGCCATTTAAAACAAAATTAACAACCTTACTGAGCATAAATCGCTGGTGATGGGCCTTTAAGAGTCTGATACAACTTTTCCATTAATAATGCTCTTATCCTTTAACACTATTCACTCATACTATAAGACCTCTGCCTGTATAAATCCCAAACCTCTGCTATTATCAATTCTACAGTTTTAGTCAGGCATTTCCGACAGATGTTTTTCTTCAACACACAAATTGATACTGTTTTACTGGCTTTGCTCATCAATTGTTATTGATAAAATATTAAAGAGAGAGATGAAGTGTTATCTGAGTTTGCTGGCATTTAGAATTAATATATGTTTTGATTATCATCCTGTATTTTAATCATTATCCAATATTTTAAAAAATTATCATCATGTTTTTTTTTTTAAATCATCATCCTGAGTTTTAATTATCATCCCATGTTGTACTTATCATCCTATGTTGTAATTAACATCCCATGTTTTGATTAACATTTCATGTAATAAAAATCAAGTTTTAATTAACATCTTGAGTAATAATTATCATCCCATGTTTTAATCATTATCCAGTATTTTAATCATCATACCGTGTTTGAACTGTGTTGTAATAATTATCATCCTGTGTTGTAATTATTATCATCCTGTGTTGTAATTATTATCATCCTGTGTTGTATTTAACATCCCATGTTTTAATCATCATTACATCCCACATTGTAATTAACATCCTGTGTTTTAATCATCATCCTGTGTCCCTGTGTTGTAATAAACATCCCACGTTTTAATTATCATCTTTTCACTTACCCTACTGCTCTGTTCTGGTTTCCAACATTCATTACATGTTCAATTTCCTTTACACTCTTTGTTACAAAGGAGGATAAATCCTACAATAAATATTAAAGTACTGAAAGTACAGAAATGGGTTGTTATTTTGTGTCAACATGACAGAATCCTAAAAAGAGATAAACTGTTGATGAATGCTTTCGCCCTCTCCATAGGTTAACCTATTTATTATTATTCATATTCTTAAGACAATGTTACATTTAGGGGGAAAAAAATCTTAATCATCAGAAGCCTAACTTTACAAAACAAGTTACAATAAAGTGCTGGATAAGTTTAACTGGCAATATCCTAGTTGTAGACTAACTTTGTTTATGATATGTCAAAAGTGAAACTGTACTGGTACTGTGGATGCCTGTGTGAAACACTCCACTGTTTTTATAGAGAGATAGCAAAAATTGTCCCTTTATATTCACATGCTAACTCTTCCACTTCCAACGTCTTCTACGTGTTTTTGTTTATTACTTTTGTTGCATTACAATATCCCATCAACTTGGACAGAGTGGGCATCCATAACAGTATAACTTGAAGTTAAAATGCTTAGGATTGGTTTAATTGATATTAGGAACCAATAAAATTTTGTGTTACAGTCTGCATATTTTAGTACATTGCAAAAATAAGACTTGCTTTTTAAACGAAATGAAAATGCATAAAAACAATACTGACAACAGTTTTTTTAAAAACTTTACTAAAAAGACTATTTAAAGCATAAAATGATGTCTATTTTTATCTGTTTCTTCTAAGTAGCTCTTCTGCTATATTGTTTATACTTTATGGCAGAAGGATACAATGTTGATCATTTTCTATTTACTGATGCCAGAATCTAAATTTAGCTCTTCCTAGAATCCGTATCTACAGTACGGGCCACACGGATTCCGCAAAAGTCACATCATCGCGGCGGGGTTACTTTTGAGCGAATGGTTGCGTTCAAATCGCGGCTATCCATTGCAGTCGCTGTCATTGCTGCAATTAAAATCTTCGCAAATCACATGGATGAATAAAATCATCGCAAATTGCAGCTGTTGAAAATCATCGCAAATAGCGGCTGCTGATCTCCATATACAGACAAACTATCAAACTAAATTACGTATACAGGTAGAGGTGGGGTAAAATAATCACCCGAGGGTAATACATTATCAAAAACGCGGGACTTCATGACTTCAGGTTATGAAAGTGATATCAAAGATGTATATTTTTCTCAGCTTCAGCGATAGGTTAGTAGCAGGTCAATGTTTGTATCTGTAAGCATTTTTTTTATAAAAAATGATACTCACGTCATTTATTTGTGAGATAAAGCATTATTAAGCAATTATTCAATTCAAACATTGGACTAAATGTCCTTGCGTAGAACTATGAGGAACACTTCACTGCTAACAGGATAGCCCTCGATGAAAAGTTAAAGTGAACCATAATAGGTAACCCATAAAACACAGAGTAAATGAGTTGTTTACATTTCCTATACCCTACCTGTATATTATGTAAACATGTGTACATTTTGTTTACATTTCCTATACCCTACCTGTATATTATGTAAACATGTGTACATTTTGTTTACATTTCCTATACCCTACCTGTATATTATGTAAACATGTGTACATTTTGTTTACTACATTTCCTATACCCTACCTGTACATTAAGTACACATGTATATATAATTATTACATCCTACTAGTACCTAATCTTTAAGATCTATACAAATTATTAGGTACATTTTTTACATCCTACCTTTATATACACCTGTAAATATCATACATACTACTTCTCTATAAGCTTACCTTTACATAAACACCTGTATCTGGACGCTCTTTCAGTTCTAATCTCTTTGTATGGTCTTTTGCTAAAAGATCTCTTATTTCCTCCTGTAAAATAAGTTAATTTAACGAAGAAATAAAAAAAGAATGTGTGGGTAACAGGAGGGGTAACTTGTACACAGATGCTGGATAAACTTGCAAAAAGTAAACAACAGTATTGTCATTCTCTATTACATGGTTGATTTATATTTAGCCTTTTATGTGATTAAATCAGGCCAGGTGATTTTAATAAACATATGCACAACTGTTTTTCAAATTATTACATTTTTGAGGGACAGTTATAGAAACATAACTATGAAATTATTTAAGGATTTAGTGCAATAATATAAGAATTAAAATCACAGACACCTTCACTTTCCCAAACACACATTTGTACATCATACATCAAATGTAATATAAATCCCAAACTATACATACCTGGTATATTTCCAGGTATGAAGCTCGGACTAAATATTGCTGATTTTCAGATCTAGATATATGCTGAAACACATGCTCAAAAGAATTGGGTATCACACCTCTCTTTTCTGGATCACTTTTGTCACCTATATTACAATAGTACAAAATAATAAATAACAATTAGGTTTTCTATGATAATATGTAAGAAAAGTCTTTTTGATAGGTCAATAATGTTTTTATATATCCATGAAAAAGTGTAGCTCTGCTCTCTTGAAAATGGCTGATGATGTGCAGCATTAGTGGAAACAAGCGAGTGTTAGGACATTTTGTTATGTATGGAGATCTTAAAGTTTACTATCATTATACCAGTGTTATTACAGCAATTCATACTCAACTGAAGAAACAAGTTGCAATATTACATTCTTACTTTGAAAAATTATCTTCCAAAACAGGTTCAGAGATTAAAAAAATTAATATAAATTTCTTTGCTCATTTGTCAAACAGGTTTCTTTAACATGTAATATTATGTCCCATCAATGTCATTGACAATACAGCAATAAGAGTACCTTTATCATGAATGAAAATATAATACTGACTGTCAGCACTGCCAAATACATCTTTAGTATAGAGATATAAATACTTCACCTTGCATGGTAAATGTTTTGCCTGTGCCTGTTTGACCATAGGCAAAAATGGTTCCATTGAATCCCTCAATGACTGATTGAACTAGGTCTCTGAATGTCTCATCATACATATCTCTCTGTTTAGAGCTGAAAATACAATGATTATCTTATTATAATTAGTCCCACAAAATGTACCGTTCAAAAAATCAATGTAATGTGCACACTTTTTTCACTTTAAAATAATATCCGATATTGGGGATTATATACATGTAGATGTAGGAAAATATCAGTTTTTTCCACTCTACATGTATGTCCCGCTGGTGACCTTTTTTATGAGTTACTTATTAAAATAAAAAATAAACGTTTTCAGACAGTTTATGTGATGTCATAGATAAACTACACCAAATGTTCTTTCTGCCTGAGGCTGATTAAATTATTACTGACTAGATTTTAGAGTTGATTAAAGACTGATAACATCGACTCACATTGAATTCGCTTGGTTTATTTTATCCTGTATAAAGAATGGCAGGATGGAGAAATTTTAGCGCTGCCCTTAAATTAGCACAATGACTTGAGCACGAAAGGTATACCTTTCCAGATAACTTTCTGAGCACTTGGGTATAATACCCATCATTTCAAAATCCAGTGGGTATTTTTACCCACAAATTTTTTGCCAAGTGGGTATTTTCAAATTATGTTGCCAAATTACAACTGCCATTGATTTTACAATAAAGGTTTGGTTGCTAAATTTAATTGAACTGTCTGTACAGTGTAAGTCCAAAATTTAAACATTTGGGGTTGGTCAGCTTAACTGCATTATCACTACAGAGCTTTAATAACACACATTATGACCAAGATCCATTCAGAACAAGTGAACTCAACATTTTATCTCACAGCAGGTTTCATATCCAATGTGTTTAATTTTGTGCTTCAGATTTGATTTGCATTGTGTATTTTATGCATGGATTTTAATTTGCTTGCGTATCCATTTATTTTTTAAGCATAAAATATGCAAATATGCAGCTTATCTGGAGCACTGCAAACTATGCACGGCTGATTACGGTATCTGTTTTCTGCAACTGTTTTGCCTCAAAGTGGAGTTTAAACAAAAGTACTGGACAGGTATCTTTGAATAACAGGCACTGCTCAGATAGATGAATGATTCACTCTAGTTTAAAGAATATCAAGAAGTCACTGCATTACTAGTTATCAATTTGTTGCTGTATTTAATTTGGTGGATCATGAAGATTTGTTGGATGTACTAAAGGTAAAATCAATGTTTTTGTCTACAAATGGCTCCATACATACATACAAGTAAATGTCAAAACTATTACTCAACAGAAAAAAATCTAAGTTTCTCTGTTCCTTGGAGTTCCTGTGCTAGTCATGTTTTGTACTCCAGATATGTATCTACTATGCAAAACATAGTCTATCTGTTATACATTGTGCAGTTTTGCCAACTATAATGTCATAAACAATTCATTTTGAACAAAGTGTTGCAATATAATAATATTAGTTTATGCTGATGTAGTTCAACTCATAAATTTACACCAATAAACATAATTTTGCATAAAAATACAATTTTGACCTTTCTACCTGGTGATCTGCCTGAGCACATGTGTAAATATAGTTAAAATAAAGGAAATCAATACAATCAAAACTTTGTACTTACTTCCAGTCGTACACAGAGTCAAAAGTAAACTGTTTTGGTGGTTCCGTTGACAAGGCTTTGGGATTTTTTATATCAATCATGCCCCGATTCACATCCATTTCCACAATTCTGTAAGAGATAACCATAGTAGCATAAACACTTTATTATCACTATGATGTATCTGTCTGTTGAAAGGCATATAATAGTTTTAGTCTATTTTTATTTATTTTCAATTGTTTCCCAATTGAATGGGTTGTGGTCCTTTCTAATAACAAACTGGAATTCCCTGCACCCAAGGATGCTTTGTGCCAAGTTTGGTTAACACTGGTTCATTTGTTCTGCGAAAGAATTTAAATACATGTGTACTAGTAATAAATTTCACTCCATGGTTTCAACTACATGTATTTTGTGGCATCTGTAAAGTGCATAATTCAAACTTACATGTACATCTTATCTCAGCGTTAGCCCTGGGTCTGAAAATGTATGGGCAAGATCATTGGCCAACCAATTTCAATTTTCATTGGCCAAAATAAAAAAATCCTTGGCCAACTCAAAATAGCAACGTGTAGGTTATAGTACAGCTACTGGAAATTACAAATTACATTTTTTAAAACTAAAGATTAGAAAAAGGGAGAATTCACAATTTTAAAAATTTATCTACATTCCAATTAAAATTGTAAACAGGCTCACTTGGAATTTTACTAACTTCTTTTTCTACAGCCAACATCAATTAATTATCAAACTAAAAAATAGATGGAGAATTGAAGATTTAAAAATCATATTTATTAGCTACCCCAGCTCTAAATTTTGAAGTGATCTACCTTGTTTAACATTGTAATGATCTTGAAGAGCTAATTAAACCGTTTCTAAAACAGTTTAAATTATCTAGATATCTTAATTGTGTCAAAAGTTATGCCAATTTTAAGTTTGGAAAATCCAGTCATTTTCTGGAATTTGTTGTACTAAAGTGCTACATAAGGAGGCTGACGCATCGTTGAACCAGTGACGAACACATTTTCAATCTTTTTTCATGTAATTTCCTTATTACTTGAGTTATCTTTCTAAAATTTTGCACCCAGCATGATTTTTTCATGCTGAATCCATTTCTGCAGTCAAAAAACTGTTATGACCACTATTTCTTAGTAAAATTGAACAAGAAATGCAAACAATTGTATGTTGCGGAACCATGGATGAAAATATTTTCAGTTTTTTTCCCATCAGTTTCCTCCATTACTAGAGATCTTTTTAACATTTGCACCTATCCTGATTTTTTTCATGCTGAATCTATTTTGTAGTCAAAAAACTATTCTGAACATTCCTTCTGAAGAAATGAACAAGAAAAGCAAAATAAAAAAAAAGAAAAGAAAATAATTTATAAACAACAGTTCAATTGTCAGAAGGTTATAGAAATTTAATCTTCAGAGCAACAGATTAATTTCATTTCTATCTAACCGTATAGGCTACAATAACTTGTGTATTTTATATAAATGTAATTATGGAAAAATGTACATAATTAAGTGTACATACATATGACAAAAAATAACTTCCTTCTACAGGTAGTTCATGTATATATGTTTTTATTTATTTTCATTACTTTTGAATACTGGTATGACAAAATGTATAAAAATATTAAAATGCATGCAAATCCTTTAATTTGATTAATTCTAGTGCGGTATCGATATGAGCTGGGGATGCTATATTTATTCAGTTATTATCATAATTACTGCAGTGAAGTTCCTGTATGATTTAAAATGTCATGGTTTCCATTATTCTAAATATTTAATTCTTATAAAGAAAAAGTAAGAAAATGTAAAGTGCTAGTTGGAATAGAAATTTCTGTAAGTACATAGACACATTCAAGTAAGTAACTTGTCAATATCATTTTCAGGTCTGGAAGTGGAATGTAAACAAATTCTACCAAATGTTTATTGCATTTATTTTTATGTTCTTTTTTAGCTTTTGTCCACTGCATTAAATATTTTCAAGACCAATTTATTGTTGATAATTTTTTTTATTCATCAGTGATATAATCGACAACTAGTGGTTGTGAGTTGCATGCACATGTAGGCTACGTGTCAAACAATGTCATACTCATTACCTTTTTCTTTTTGGGTTAACTTACGACTGTTATCATTTTTATTTCATATTTTGTCAGTGTAATTGGGGTGGTAAACATTTTTTCTGATAATGAGACAAGTGATGGATTGCGAAACAAGCACACAAGCTGCCCGATATTGTTAGTCCTTCATTTGTCATATCAACACGTGGTGAAGTCTTCCGAGTTTTAAATCTAATTAAATGATTATTTGGAATTAATTATCATCATGGATGTTGATTAGGGTAACAAAAAAGACAGGATGATTTGCAGGTATGTTCAATCAGGCATGACAAGAAGCAGTTTACCTAGGGCTTAGACTGGGTACTGTCAAAAATAACGTACAGGTGTGAAATAAACTCAAAGATTAATTGTACACAGGCAGATCGGAAATGCATATTTGTAAGGAATTATCATTTTCAAAGATTTTGATGAACATTTCAGTTCCAAATTTCATTAGCTAATGATTTTCGAATTTATTATTTAGAATTTATTAAATTGTGAACTAGCGAGTTATGAACTTTAATTCTTTGTTTATTCAAAATATTTCATAACATAATTTTATATTAATTACTATTTTATCCCATGGATGTATTAGCCTACATTTACACATCGAAGGACAAGAGCAATCATTTCCATTGTCATAACATGAGTACTAAGTGACATCTGCCAATCTAGTGTCTTCTAAAACAAAAATAGGTTTAATTTGATATCTTGAATTAGGTTTTCATAATGTTTATTTCAATTTCTGAATATATATACCAATTTTAATAGTTTATAGTAAAACTTCACAATGTACAATCCATTCTAACTTTTTATGACATACCGCTTGATAAACAGCTGGTTTTTGTTACCAACACAAACATGTGTTCACACCATGACAATTTTGACATCAAGCTACGATGCTGAAGACACATGCATGTAAAAAGAGGAGACTTCCTCCCATTTAAAAAATATATACATCAGCACAGGTTGATAGTTTCCATGGAAGCTTTATGAGGATGATGACATTAAATTTTGCAAAGTCTGTCAGCATAGTATAGACCACGCTAATGCTGATAAAATAAATTAAAAGACTAGAAATTAAATAGATGTACATGTGTAAACCAACCCACAAATATCAATAACTCAAAGTCCGGTCTGTGATCGTATAGTTTTATTCTCAGCACAGCAGAGTACAGCAATGGTAACAATGTTTCAACAATCACAAATGCAAAAATATTATGCTGAGTAATTTTGAATTTGAAATTTTATATCTAAATTAACTTTGTCAACATATTTACTTGACCTAAATAGAACTAATGTAATTTTAGCCTCCCGTATTTTCCCAAATACATATAATACACATCAATACTAATACTATTTCAAGTCACACCAATTTATTACGTATATATAATTTCCTAAAAGATTTATCTCCCGTACCTCATATTGTTACAAACGTCCCTATCCCTTGAAATTTTTACTAAATGGTAAAAATTTCATTCTTATTATAAATACTTTCCAAATTATCTTTAGTAACTTTTATAAAATTTCCCCCATTGGTGTGGCTTGAAAGTTATAACATAATTAACATAATTATCAATACACAATTCAATAAAGTTTTCACTGCTAATCACGAAATGAATAAGTTGTGACCTGGATTTTTATCGATAGTGATTATTACTTAAGTTCTTGTATAGTTTTCAGTAGTCGAATGTTAGTATCTTTAGTTACTGTGAACTTAAAGCTGGTAATCGGGCTTCTGGATCGAAGCCAAGTGGTCTCATCCACTTCGATGTTTTCGATCGACGATTTATTGTTATCGTTAAATTCTTGCGGTGTCACATCACCTGTTTTCTGGATCTTGATAAAGTTCATGATTTATTTCATTATTCATTTTTGTAGTTTGGTTGACTGTTTTTCATTTCTCCTTGACTATTTTGTTTCGTGTTTTCTGTTTCTCTTTTATCTTGACTGTATAGTGTTCGGTTTTCAATGTTAATTCTGGTTTGATCAGTTACTGGTATTAAGTCTATGTCGTATTTATCCTTAAGGTACATACTGCAAAGTTTCATGTCTGGATATTCTATGTCGTGTTTATCCTTAAGGTACATACTGCAAAGTTTTCTATCTGGATATGCGTTCGGTTTTTGTTCAGTTTGAATGTCTTCTTTGTATATACTGGCTGTGTTTCTTGACCGTTGTTTCATCTTTTCTGTTATAAGATTGCGAATGTCATTATCATCTGCTGTTGACTGTGTATTTATGCATGATCGACTGTTTGTTACTTGGTGCTCCTGATATGGCTGTTGGTTCTGGTTTCTTAGAAGTCTTGAAAGATTTGGAAGACTCAACTCCTCTTTTCCCTCACTATTTGACCACTTAACATTAGGATTATCTTTATTTTTCTTTTTGACAGAAGATTCTGAATGCCTATTTCTACATTTTCTTATTATTCTTTTTCCACATTTTACCATTATAATTATTAAGATTGTTACTACTGGCACTATTGGTATGAGAAAGTATTGACCATTTTTAACCCAAAAATCATCTTCTGGCATTGGTTGCATTTCTTCTAGTTTTAGTTCATTTATCAAATTATCTAAATTAATTTCTTTTACTGGTTTTAAATGTCTTAGGAATTTTAATCTTATCATACCGTGGGAAATTTTGTTTATATCTCCAAAACAAACTTACTTCGTCTTTTTTTTATACTTATCAACTAATGTTTTTAAAGGATCCTTAAAGTTAAAATTACTTTCCTTATAAATGTAAGGTGTTAAAGTCATATCCCCGTTAGAAGCTTGACAATTTTGTTCCAAATGTAGAATGTCTAGAGGTGGTAAGGTTTTCTTAATCATTGATTCTTTATCACACATGATCATGAAATTTGTAACTTTTCAGCAATGATTAACCAATTTCCTTCTGTAACATACTGTCCTCGAGGAAGAATTGCATTATTGATCAGTGTGGTTTTACAGTTTTGTTCAATTTTTGATCGTGTTTCTAGAAATATAGAAATCACACATGTCTGTCTGTTTGAAACAGTATAGATAGGACTGTCAAAAGAACAATATCTTATCGAAGGGTTTGAACATTTTTCTAACTCCTGTTGAGTCAAAAGTGCAAATTGTGTTTTCTCTTTATTTACCGCTAAGGCTTCTGACTCTAACAATGTTTTGTATAGGTCCCAAAGATCTTTTTCATGTAAAGGTTGAATGACAGAGGGTGCGAGGTGTCCCAGTGATAACATATTCAATTGAATTTAGAGATATTGAATTTTGTTTTCCTGTAATTATATATGTAAATTGTCTAAAACTTAAGACTTTTCATCGTCTTACACATGTCAAGTTATTCTTGCACATGTTATCAAATATATCCAAACTATTCTCATTCAACAAGTTATTCTTACACATGTTTTCAAATATATCCAAAACTATTCTTATTCATGTTATCAAAAGTCGAATTTAAGACTATTAATATTTCTTTTGTAGTAGGGTCTATTTCGTCTACAAGTCTTTTTGAACTCTTAATTTCATTTATTTCTGTATCTTCTGTATCCTTTATTTATTTCTTTGTTTTCTGTCTGAGTGTCTTGTTGTGTTAACTTTTCTCTATCATCTAACTTTGTATTTCTGTGTATCCTTTTTAATTCTGCTAAAGGAATATCATCCTCACTATCTGAGTCATCTCGAATTTGTCTAGATCTTTTTACAATATCTTGACTCTTATTTTTATCAATTTCGTCATCTGTAGATTCTGAATCTGGAGGTACTACATATGTTGATTTTCTTATCGGTCTATTTAATTTGTCTTGGGGTATCCTAAGATGTCGAGCATGTGTCTTAGTTGTTGTTCCTGTCAACTGATTCTTAACTATAAAACTTAGAGGTCCTTTTTCTTCAATAATCCTATAATACCCCTATCTGCATATTTCTTTTGTCTTTTCTTAGCGTCTTCTAAATTTTTGTGTACTAACGTAAAAGCTTTATGTTGCTGTTGTAATGCTACTTGATATTGGTCTTTGTATTTCAAATATAAATCCCAAGTCTGAACATCATCAGATATTTTCTTAGCCATTACATCATGTAAAGTTCTATGAAATCTTTCTACCTTGCCGTTACTTTGAGGACTATAATAAGATGTTGTAATATGGTCTAAGTATCTGAAGTGGGCAACCATATCTTGGACTATATTATCAGCTGATTTACTTGGTACACTAAAAGCTTCTGGCCATCCAGAATATAAATCTATGAATGATACAATATACTTGTTGCCTGATAAGGTGGTGGGATATGGTCCTGACAAATCTAAACCAATTTTTTGCGAAAGGATAAGGTGGAATGTCCGTTTCTTTAAGAGGTGGATGTGTTTTCTTTTGGCTTCTAGTTTGACATGTTACACATTGATCTACATATTTATGCAACTTTTGATACATTTTTTGAAAATAGTATTTTGGTCTAATATGTCCTACAAAGTCATGATGTTGTTTAATGACAATGTTTTCTATATGTACAATCTGAGTTTGGATCTTCTGACCCTTTTTGTGGCACTACCTTTGTCTAATTTTATCTTAAGTTTTGCTATCTTTTCATCATTTTCTTGTTCTGTTTTTATTATCTATGTCCCCTGGAAGATCTATAAACGGCTTGACTAAGTCATCTGGTGGATCTATCTTACAACTAGCGTATTTCTTTGGAGTGAACTTGTTTGAATTTAATGCACCTACTTCTAAAAATCTATCATCTATTTTCTATTTCGTCTGACTCTGACTCTGATTCAGTAATGTCAATTGTCTGGTATTCTTGACAACAAATCAGCACAACAGTTAAATCTACCTTCTATATACTCAATCTTACAGTTGTAACCTGCGATACTGAGAGCCCATTGTTGTATTTTCTTATTTTGCATAGGTGAATCTAATAAATACTTCAATGGTCGGTGATCTGTACGTACTACAAACTGAGCATCATGTAAATATAAGTCTAATTTCTTGAGAGCAAAAGCTATTCCAAAACATTCTTTTTCTATTGTTGACCATTTTTTCTGAGATTTGCTTAATTTGTGAGATAAATAATAGATAGGTTTTTCTTCCCCAGTATCTGTAAGCTGTGTGAGACAAGCACCTACACAAGTATCACTAGCATCTGTGTATAACACATAAGGTTTGTTTGTATCAGGGTAAGCTAACAAAGGCACTACTGTTAAACTGTCTTTGAGAAAATCAAAGGCTACTTGGCATTCTTTTGACCATTTAAATCTAGCATATTTCTTAGTTAACTCAATCAAAGGTTCTGCTATCTTTGAGAAATTTGGAATGAACTAATTTCTCTTACATTCTTTAGTACAGGTAATGTTCTTCTAGTTTTCACTTTCTTTTCATTAGGTTTCCTTGTTCACTAACAATAAAACCTAAATATTCTATTTCTTTTTTGAAAGAAACTACATTTCTTCAACTTCATTTTCAAACCATGTTGCCTGATCTTATCAAACACTATTTGAGAGTCTTTTGAAAATATTAAGATGTCATCTAAAGCAGTGGCAAAGTCCTCACATTCTTGTAATACTATGTTCATGAGTTCTTGGGAAGATCATTACTTAACAAGTAAATGTTGTTTTTTTTCTTTACTATCTTCATCCATTTGTACTTGCCAATACCCACTTTTAAGATCTAAACTAGTGAAATGTTTGGCCTTTCCCAACCTAGCTAAGATGTCATCAATCAATGGTAATGGAAATGATATAGGTTTCACTATTTTATTTAAGGATCTAAAGTCTACACACATTCTTTTAGATCCGTCTTTCTTCCCAACTACAACTAATGGAAAAGCCCATGTTGACCTTGACCTTTCTATAATACCTGCATCTAACATTTCATCTACTGCCTTATCAATTACTTGTCTTTTGTTAAGAGGTGTTCATTTTCACTGTACTAGTGTGACCTAACTCTGCATCAGTTTTTGCAAAAATATCTTTGTTTTCTTGTAACAGACTAAAAATACTTCTTTTATACTCCGAAGGTGCGTCAATATCTTTAAGAGAGTCTACATTTAAAGCTGTTGATTCTACTTGTATCTCATCTATTTCTAAAGCTCTAATTTTTCCTAACACTTGACCTCTTTTTTAATCTATAAAATTTATTTGTTTGATTAACTACTAATACTGGAATGTTTCTATTTCCTGTTACCCTATTGATTCTTGCTATAAGTGGGTCATCTAAAAGACATCCATCATTGATGCTTGAATTTCAAAATTTTTCTTTATTTCTACTGTTAAATGCTCTATTTGTCCTAACAAAACATATTGTCTTACTCTGTGGTCTTAATGTAGTTGTTTTTGATACTCTTACTATGGATGATATGTGAGTATCATCTTCAAATTTGACATAGGTTCTCCCTATTCTTAAGCAACCTGTATAGTCTTACTCCATTTTGTCTTAACCAGTCCCTACCAAGGATGTGACATAAAACTTATGATTCATGGTCATTTTATTCATCGTAAATTTAATATTTACTGCACCTATTACTTTAAGTGATTGACCATTCACTGCCCTAAGATTTGGTTTTTCTTTGACAACCTTAACCTTGATTGGAAGATTTTGGAAGCACTTTTTTACTAATTAATGATACTTCTGCTCCTGTATCTACTAAAGTCCTAAATTTTTGTTTTTGAATCCATAGTACACATGAACTTGGATTTCCCGCTAATTGAATTTCATAGTTTTTATCTAATTTTCCACTAGAGTTATCTACCTTACTTTTTCTTAATTTTCTACTACAACTCTTCTTATCGTTCCTTATAAGAAGAGCCTTCTAGTTTTCCTGTTCCCTATGTTCCCTATACTGAGACCATTCCTATTCGCTGGGTGGAGTTTTCTGAAGTTTGTTCACTTACTACAGGTGGTGCAGGGAGTGCTAACTGTTTATTTGACTGAGATGTATTATCTCGCATTGGGGGTGCCGGAAGTGCTAACATCTGAGGTGGTTCTGGTACTAATGTTTGATCATCTGGCTGATTTTTGCTGATTGTGGAGGTCGAAAGTTGAAGTTTTGCCTATTCCGATAAGTATTGTGTGTAAACTGCGAGGGTGGAGGATCGTACACCCCCACTGCCACGATTCGTTGGTGGTCAATTATACTGCCAATATGGTACCCAGTTGCGAGGGTTAATGTTTCGATTTGGACAATTTCTTTTAAGGTGACCTATCATGTGACATACCCAACATTCTGCGCCTAATACCCAATCTGGTACAGATTGTGAATTTTTGTCTACTTGGAACCTACTTGGTGGTTTCTTTGTATTTGATTTGCTGAGTTTGTTGTTTTTCTAGCGTTTTTGAACCTAACCTGTTTTCTTATTATCTGCTAATGATATTTGTAAGTCATCGTCACTATCACTGTCACTGTCTGTCTCGTCAGCTGCATTTACATCTACCTTTTTAGGACAATTTTTGAGTAGTGTGACCTTTTCTTAAACAATTCTTACATAGTTTATTTCTTAAGATCTACTTCCATTGGTTGTATGTCAGTTTTAAATCTAAACATATTTTGTGTGCCGTCTAACGTCAATGCAATTTGATCCCTAACATTTTGTTCGCGTGTCGCAATCTTAACTGCGGCTTCTAAAGTTGTAGGTTCTTCTCTAATCAATTTCATTTTGATGTAATCAAAAGTCACCCCTTTACAAAATATGTCTATCAACTGTTGTTTCTACTAAGTCTTTTGTGCTTTTGTTTTTAGTCTGCTCTGTCGTATAAACATCCTCAGATGTGTATTATTCTTTCCCCAAACATTTGTACTGACTCGTCTGTCTCTTGTTTTAACTTCCCCAAATTTTTCTTTTAATAATTTCTTGAGGTCCCCCCAACTAGCTACATTTTCGTTATTTTCTTGTTCTATTAAATACCTCCTAATGAAATCCGCTACCGCCCCTGAACATGTTACCAATGCTATACCCGGCATTTTCTGTACATTTAATTCAACTAAATTTGCATATCTTTCTATGTCTGATATCATTTAAGGTCTGCCGGTTTACCCGAAAAGTTCTTAATTACCTGATGTACAGGTACTGCCATTGCACTTGCCATGTTAGAGAATTGTCTCAAAATGTTATCAAACATCTCTTTTTCATCATTGTCACCTTTGTTTTCAGGTCCACTGGTGGTTCTCTATTTCCTACTCCCCCCGCTGTAGTACTTGTTACTACTACCTTCGGTTTGTTTGATACGTCTGACTGACCTGATGCTTTTGTTTTCGTTATATTTTATTTTCAGTTTCATTTTGCATGTCTGTCTGATCAGCATTTTTATTACTTCTTCTAAAATTAAATTATCCTCAATTTCTCCTAAAGCCGTAGCCATACTACTGAATTTTAGTCTACTATGCCATTATTAATTCTGTTTTTAATTTTGTATTTTATTTCAAATGTTAAATTTGTGTTTAACTAATTTTGTTACAAAATAAGTTTTTATATTATTGCCTAAATTTAAATTGTAGATTTTGTTTAAAATAGTTTTGGTAATTTAAATTTTATTAAATTAAGTTTTAAGTTTTTAGAGTTTGTCAAAAAGAATGTTCACAATTTGTGGTCAAAATAATAAGGTACTAAGAAAAGTAAAAGTCTTAAAGTCTTGTGTTGTTCCCAGGTCTTTTATCCAACGGCACCAAATCGATATTTGTAAACCAACCCACAAATATCAATAACAAAGTCCGGTCTGTGATCGTTAGTTTTATTCTCAACAGCAGAGTTAGGTAACAATGAACAATCAAGAGTATGGTGGTGTTCTCTCTAGGCGGTTTCCCGCTGGTCTCTCTCGTCTCCAGAACAGTGCTTAAAACGTTTGTCAGTTTTACCAACGCAAAACACTGTTCTAAAGCTTCTAGAGAGTTAAATGCATCTACAATGGAAGAATATGGGCAGCATCATCAAAATCTGTCAAATGCAACCTTTGGTAACCTTTTTACACTATCATTCTTAGTACAACTTCAGTACTTTATATTAATTATCATAACATGTTTACCAAAACTGATGTGACAGATATTTGACCTTTTAACATGCAGCTTCTTGCTGCTGAATTTGTAAAGGTGTTGACAAGTTTGTTTATCCAAAACAGTATACTAAGTAATTATAAATTATCAGTAATTTTGATTTTGAAATTTTAAAATTAACTTTGTCAACATAAAAACCTAAATAGAACTAGTAATTTTAGCCTCCCGCCCAAATACATATAATACACATCAATACTAATACTATTTCAAGTCACACCAATTTATTACGTATATATATTTAAAAGATTTATCCCCGTACCTCATATTGTTAACATCTACATCACAAAATAAAACATCACAATTGTTCCAAGTTAGGTGATAAATTCAAGCAAAAATAATTACATGTAATTAGAAATTCTCTGTACAATTTTCAACCAAACTTGATTATATGATAGGCCTACACACTTACAAATTATTTATCAAATATATTTTCATCCTACAGAGTTGCATATACATGTATGGTTTTTAAATCCATCATTAAATTGGTGTGGCAGAATATTGAAAGTATGATTATGAGTCTGTATTGTTAAATATTTTTCATCTAAAGTAAAGTCCTTTTTCTTAAAAAACAGAAAAAAAAACGAAATTTACCCCCCCCGCCCCAATTTACCAAAACTGAAAACATAACTGAAGCAAATCTGAAACGGAAAATCACTGGCCCTATATTTCATATGTACAATATTTAAAAATTTAAAGCATTATACTTCAAACTGTGTGATATTGTTGACAATGGCATAAGCAACATAATGTTGTTAGTACTTTGCGAGATACAAAACCTGTAATATATATCAAACACTATTGCTTCTTGTGATACCTTATCAATTTGAAAGGAATTAAATGAAAAATAAAAAGTTCTTGCAACTGTCGTGAAAATTAACATAGCATCTTCATTTTATGATATGCACATATTCATATGAAACCAATCATACACGAATCGAGAAACATTTGGGTGTGAACTGTGAAACTAGATGCAAACACAATTGAATAATAAAAAAATTCTTACATTTTCTACATAATGCCTCTTTTTTTGGCAAAGGGCTATAACTCTTGTAAAAATTACATCTTCATGTGATACCAATAACACATGCCAAATCTCGAAATATTCGAGTGAAAACTGTGCGACTAGTTGTGCCCACAAGAAAATTGAACACAAGAAATCAGAAACTAGGTCATGTAGGGCCATAATTATGATTCTGCAGAAAGTTGAAACATGACAACAAAACATGTAATATATGTTAAGCATTATTGCTTTTTGTAATACCAAACCAAACTTGAAATGAATTAAATAAAAAATTTAAAAATTCTTGTATTTCCTACATAATGCCCTATTTTTGGGCAATCAAGGGTCATAACTCTTGTAAAAATCAATGCAGCATCTTCATTTTACAATTTGCACATCAAGTGATACCAATCACACATGCCGAATCACGAAAAAAATTTGGGTGAACAGGGCTCTACAACACTAAAAAAATTCACTCTTCATTTGGCCAGTGAACCAGAAATTTTACTAGCCAGCCAGGAACTTTTACTTGCCAATATATTATATATATATATATATATATATATATATATATATATATATATATATATATATATATATATATATGTGTGTGTGTGTGTGTGTTCATGTGTTCTTAAAAAAATCCACTGGATGAAAATATAGAAATGAAATAAAATATTAATTTTCTAAGTTTATGTAACATTTTATTGTTTCAATCCATTTAAAACAAGGTTATTAACTGCATGTTGACATTTTGTGCATTTTCTATCAATCCAGTAGTGTTTATATGCCTATATTTTTCATATTTGTTGCTCTAATATCGAGGCAACCTTAAACTTTGTTTTTACATATTTAGCGCCAGTTTCTTTTCGACAGAATTTACAAAACAGAGACTGCCCACTAGAATTGAAATTTTGCCTGTAAGTTAAAATCTAGAGTCCAACACCCATGACTTGATCGTCAGACAAAACACTATGAAGTTCTTTAATTTATAGGTGTTTGTCGGACTCTCGATTTTAATTTACAGATAAAATTCCCAGTTCCGACTGTGGTTAATCCCTTTGGGGATTCTGTCGCGGCCGTTTTATTGTGTTGCCCCACGGTCACGATATAATCCCCAAAGGAATTAGGCTGTGGTCTGCCTGCCCTCCTCGTTGAACACTATGCCGAACTTTCTGCCCCGATTTTACCACTTAAAAATCGCTTAAATTAAAATTGAAATCGGGGCAGAAAGTTCGGCCTAGTCGAACACTAGCCATAACTTTGTTCCAGTATTCCTTTAACCAAGATCGTTTAAATTTAGTAGTGTCTAATGATGCTTCTGTTGAAATCGACCGAGAGAAGAAAATGTCATCGTGTGCTGTTAGGAAAATTTCAAGTCGAAAACATGAGAGCAATACAACGTGTTTTTAATACAGTAATCCACGTGAGTTAGATAATCTAGTTTATCGAAATTGAATAACCAAATTTGTTGTTGTAAAGCGCATAACAGACCATGATTTCGATCATGTAATTTCACAGTGAGAACGGACAAACTTTTGATTTCCGGTTCGGGGAAAAACTGGTCGCAATGTGGCGACTGAATGAGGATAAACACTTGCCAAAATCTAAAAAATGGTCGCATTTGCGTGTGATTTGGTCACATTGTAGAGTGCTGGTGAAAACTGTGGGATTATTTGCACGCACAAAAAAATTTAACACAAAAAAACCCAGAAAATACTAAGTCACGTAGAACCATAACTACAGTTCTGCGGAAAGTTAAAACACGACAACAAAACCCATAATAAATGTTAAACATTATTGCTTGTTGTGATACCATACCAAATTTGAAATGAGCTGAAGGAAATACAAAAAGCTTCTTGCATTTTGTACATAATGCTCATATTTGCCACTAAAAGGGGCATAACTCCACCATATTATATATAGTTGAAATTTCATGATTTACAGACTCATAAGAATGGTTTATGCATGTATAATTGTTAGAATTATGGCATAAAACAACTGGACAGATGGATGGACAATGCCATACCATAATATGTCGTCTTCAACAGGCTATAAAAATTAAATTTCAGCAAAATTATTACACAAAAACATTTCTTTACCTATGTATAAGTAAAACACATTAAATGAATGCATCATAGTGAATAAGTCATAGTCATAATTAGAATTTAATTGAGATAATCAAAGAAATCATACAAAAATGAATGAAATTTACAAATTCTTAAAATACCTCAAAAACGCATAAATAAAAAATATCTTAATTTAACCGAAAAGCACAAACTTAAATCATACACCCATGTACATGTAGATAACTCAGAAATAATCTGTTTTTGAATTCATGCAGTGGTTCTAGAGAAGAAGATTTTCAAAGAGGGGTACCTTTTGTGACCTATCAAGCCCCATCCTAGATTCATCCTGGGCTAATCTGGCCCTAAAACACAAATTTGGTAGAGAACCTTTAGTACCGGTACTTACTTCCTATAAAGTTTCATCAAAGCTGCTTCAGTGATTTTGAAATACAGGCCAATAGTGTGAAAAATGCCCCCCCCCCCACCTCTTTTTTACAGTCTTAAAAAAAAACACAAAAAATTCTAAAAATTAGATTTTCACAAAATTCTAGCACAGAAACATTCCTTCACCATATTACTGGTAAAACATATGAAATGAATGCATCATAGTAAATACAAGACAATCAAAGAAATCAGATCACAAAATCATTTAGGTTACATGGAGGTTATGACAAATACAAATCATGTAACCTCCTTTTCATTCTCCATGATTTTCATCTTAAGTCTTCATTATTGCTATCGTAACCTCAGGGGTTCAAAATTCCCCTAGTCCGAAGTCCGGGACTTGCTTAATTATGGTTCAGACTTGGCATTTAGAAATACCTGAAGTCCATGGGACTTGTCTCATCTGCACTTAATTATTAACAAAATTCAGAATGCCAGAAATTCACTTTCCAAGTCCTGGACTTGAGTATCTAAAAAAGAATTTTGAACCCCATGTAATCTGCAGACTTCAGTTATTCTTTTTAGCATAACCTGTAAACGAGTTACGATGATTTCTGTTATTTTGTAGCCTGAGAAATCATACAAAAATAAATGAAAATGACAAAATCTGAAAAGACCTTAAAATATGTTAAAAATTAATTTTCTGTTTTTCTATGAAAAAATACAAACAGTGGAGTCAGAGAAGTTGAAAATGTGAAGGGACGATGGACGGAAAATATGACAATAAAATAACAGGCAGTCATAAGATCGATCAAATGGTGAGAACTTTCACTTTTTGTTTAGTAAGGCAACAGCTAATACCTGGGTAAAATTGACCATATAAAATCTGGCCATATAACAGCAATAGGAAATTGTAACCAATGACTTATGCAAACAGTAAACAGACGATCAGTCTACTTTTACATCCAAAACCACTTTTGTCATACTTCTCTAAACTTTTAAAACACTGTCAATACTTACCTTATGTACATGTATATTACACGTACAGTGAAACCTGTATATGGGGGCCATCCATGGGACCAGAAAATATTGACCTTTATGTGCAGGTGACCCTTATACACAGGTTTAATTTAGTTGAAGACTGCAGTCAAAGGACTTGAAAAAACTGGCCTTTATAAACAGGTAATCCTTATATAGAAGTGGCTGCAGGTTTACTGTATATTAAAACTCTTTCATATGCTGTCATTAGATATTAGATATATGTTTATTCCACCGTCTGGGTCACAAAACCCTGTAAAACCCAAGGCTTCCAATGGTTTTGCAGGATTTTGTGACATCGAGGGTGGAATAAATGTAAATTTAATGACAGCAGATGAAAGTGTATTTTTCTCTCATACCTTTTCATAAATACAAGCTCATATCATAATTGTTAATTTAAAAACGTTACCACTTTGAGAAAAAAAATGTGTGTATATATATATATATACACACACACATACATACACATCTTTTTTATTTCGTTAGGAACCCAGGATATTTTAACATTTTTGAAATTTTGAAATCCTCGACCCTGTAAATGGCAACATAGTAACAAACAGAATTTTAATAACAACCCATAATTTTACCTTTTGAAGGAGTTATGCAGAAGAGAACTTAATTTGGTCAAACGGTAAAATGACCAAATATTATGCAAGCCAAATTAGTGTTAAACCTAGCTGTTAATACTTTTGAACCACATGATAATATACATTTGAGCATTAATGCAATTCAACAATCAAGCTTTGGTAGATAAACAAAATGTAATTCATCCTGCAGACACAAGTAGAGTTCACAGATTCAATTCAGTAATTGACGTCACATAATACCTGTACAAGGAAAAGTTGGTTAACGGTTTGTTGTGAAAGTGGCTGAACTTTTGTTCTCTGTCTGAATCGTAAATGACACGTGGAGTCTTTGGATTTGGGCATTGCTTGTGATGTTGATGTTATTTGTACAATTGTTTAGGTATGTATTTCCTGTTATCGATTTTATGCACTGGAATTTAGATATTTGAGAGTACAATTCTATGCAATTCTTTTGAAGGTTGGTGATTAACCTACTACTGACCTACTATAACAGTGGATCATATAGCCGTGGCCTACAGATGAACTTGGCAGAAGAGATATCAGAGTTTTAGCCTTGTAAGCCTAAGGTCACTACTTTAAATGTAAATCATGCTAGATATATTCAGAGCATTGTACCATTCACATAAGCATAATTATGAAGTGAAATTTACAGGCCGACCTGTATGCTTCATCTGGATAACCCGACATTGAACTTGAAGTTGAAGCATTGTGGTAGGCCTATTGTCAGTATCAAAGTCATTAGATTAGGCTAGAGTTTAGACTGACATATATTTCTATATGACTCTGAAATGTTTCAGTGTTTGGTACACGTAATTATTGACAGAATGTGACGACCGGTTATATACTTTATATTAGTGGGAAAGTTCTTGTCTGGGTGTCATTTTTGGACTAGCTAGTAAAACACAGGGTTCATTCATAGAAAAAATAAATATTCATATGCATATAACGTGATATGTAATATACATGTCATGTGATATGTAATACACACATATTTTCCATAGGCGTATTGTATGGGCTACTCTATATTATATAAGCAGGTACAAGAGAAATATATATATGCATATATAGTCAAAACTCGTTATGTTGAGATAGGTATTCTTTATTTACCTGGTTATCTCGAAATGAAGTGCCGGTCCCTGCAATTTTCCTTCTATATCTTACTTAAATAAAGACCTTATAACTCGAGATCGGAAAAGTAAAAAAAAAAAAACACTAATGTTAATGTTAAAGCTGATGCTTAATTTCAACGTCATTTTGAAGTTAACTTTTTTTACATCGTTTTGTGAGTACACACAATGAATAAAAATCTTCACAAAAATTCTTGTTTACATACAACATACATATAGGCCTTCAAGTATTCTGGCAATTACCGAGATTGCTCATGAGAAGAATCAAGATTCTATTTTCCTGGCAAACCTTTTAACTCAAAGAACCATTTATCTTGATCTTTTTACTTGGTCCTGATGACTTTGAGCTAAGGATGTTTGACTCTGTGTGTGTGTGTGTGTGTGTGTGTGTATTTGACAGTTGATCCATAAAGCTCAGCCTGTGGTATTCTATACCATCTCTTAAATATTTTTTCCAAAATGTAATTCCAAAGATGTAAGGATTAAACAAGACGTCAAGAGTAAAATTTGTTAGTGAATTAAACAAAGCTTCAGTGCTTCAGCATATTTCTCTTACAATGTAAATGGAGAGAATATTTTGAATGCAAGTTGTTCCATATAAGCAAATTACAATGTATTTCTGTATCATTGATCAGTAACTTCTGCAAAAACATGCACAGGTTTGTATTAAAGATATATAATTTCACAATATAGTGTAAGGTAGAGATATAAACTAAAACTCACATATTGCTGTGTTGAACCACAGGGTCTCATATTTAGGTTAGAAATATATGCCATTTGACTGACATTTGTTCTAGATTGTGTTTATACTTCTGTGGTTCCACTTGTAGTCCAAGAGTCAGCTGTTAGATGAACTGAACCAAAAAAACCAAGAATCAAAACAAAAAAACCAACCAAAAAAAACTTTAACATAAGCACCTTTTATATTATGCCTTACCTAGTATGACCATCCTTGATCTCTTTTTCATTCAGTGGACGACATCGGACAACCACTTTAATGCACTCTGATTTATTCGGAACAATCAACTTAGACTGTAAAAAAGATATATATCATACTCATTGATTCATCAATTTCCTTTGTTTAAGATTTGACATAAGTCAGATATACTTTTTCTCTTGCAAAGATCCAACAAATGTACATATACATAATGAAAAAGCTTATATTTTCACTAGCAAAATTTCTAAACTAGGTACATGTAATATAAGGGATTAGGTTTAATGCTGTTGTATTTATTGTCAAGAAACAATCTAAACAGAAATTTTCGCTAAAGTACTTGAGGATCTAGAAATTATTGTGTATCATTTAAATAAAATATTAAGGAGGTCAAATTCACATCTATAAATCTATAATTATACATGTAATGTACAAAAGTTTGTAAAAATTCTACCACAAGTAAAAAAAAAACCCAAAACAAGACTCAAGAGGCACAGGAAGCTTTAATGGTGACCTGAGTAAAACATTATATATATCTGAAAATTTTCTTCTGAGTAATTTCCAACAAGAGGTTCATGGGCCACATCGGTCACCTGAACTGTGTTGGTATTTTACAAATATGGGAATCTCAAATTTACAATTATTTTAACACTCCTTAGGAGTGGAGGAGACTTTAAAATGAATGAAAATGACAAAACTGGGAAATATGTCAAAACATATTAAAAATTAGTTTTCTAATTTATTCCAAAAAAAAAAGAGAAAATTGAATCATGCATCCATAAAAATCACTCAGATGCAATTAGTTTTTCAATCCATGCAGCAGTTCTTGAGAAGATTTTCAAAGAGGGGTACCCTCTGAGACCTATTCTGCCCAACCTGGATCCACCTCTGAGTCGGTCTAGTCAAAAAACATAAACTTGTCAAGCGAACTTGGATACTGTACTTGCTTCCTCTATCCTTCAGCGGTTTTGAAGAACACGTGTGTGAAAAAATGCTCCCACCATCCTTTTGCAGTTTTGAAAATTCATAAAAAAATCAGGTGTCTATTTTCCAATTTCAATGAAATTAACAAACTTTAATCATACATCTATGTAGATCACTCAGATACAGTTAGTTTTTCAATCCATGCAGCGGTTCTGGAGAAATTTTTTAAAGAGGAATACCCCTTGGGGCCTCTTTTGCCACACCCTGGATTCACACCGGTGCCGATCGAGCCGAAATGAATAAATTTGGTAGAGGACCTTAAGTACTTACTTCCTATACAGTTTCATCCATTCCCTTCAGTGGTTTTGGAGAAGTCGAAAATGTGAAACGGACAGGTGGACCTTCAATTCAGGTTAGCTAAAAACTACTTACTTCCTAATTTATATACACATACATAAAAGATAATTAATTTAGTCCTTTGACAGAGTCATGACCATACATGTACAACACGTGTATAATTCAAACAATCAAATTAGACATTTATGGCAGCCAGTTTCTAGGAATTCTGGTACTGGTGGTAAAGTTTTTGAAGCCCACAGTACACACTGGAAGAGCATAACAGGGCGCTGTAATTATTGGAATTAACTCCAGAATGAACATTTTTACAATAAAGAGCTTGCTGTGTTCGCAGGGCTCTAAGTACACCTTGACTTCTAGTCGCCAAATGGTGACCTACTCAGAATTTTACTCGCCATTTGAAATTTTTTGGTCACCATGGTTAATATTTTGTTTGATCTTACATGTAGCTACATGTATATCTAGGCCTATTGGCCTACCGTAGGCAACATTGTCATTAATAAGTCAACTAATGCCATCTTCTTTCCATATCCTTATATGTCAAATAAAATTCTTGTAAAATTCATGCTTATTGGATTTTTTAAAAATATATTTATTTTGATCCAGTAATCTTTGAGATTTCTCTAAAGATTTATTTCTGCAAAGCAACAATCTTTTTATGCAGTGATTGATGGTACTTAGGCCTACTATGAACAAATTAAAGAAGGAATGAAGTAGGCCTGCATGGAATTCTGCTTGGTTTTCATGAAAAGAAATAAACATTCAACTGTCAGTCAACTTACTAACATACTCCTTAGTTAAGATTAAACGAAAAACAGAAAGTATGAAACAGTCTCATATGTCAATGTCATTCGTAAATTATATGTACATGTTTTAAACAAAAAATCAAGTTTTCATTATAAAGATAATTGGCATTTCTGGTCTTTTGATCATGTGGCTCTGGATCATGTCTATGTACATGTAAATGTTCAATGGTATATACATGTACTACAAATGTTCTTTTTTCTTTAACATCAAAGAACTAGACAAGAAAGGTTTTGAAGTTTAGGTATATTTTCACTTAGATCTATTGTGGTACTTTAATCCTGCCTTAGCCTAGCCAGTAGGGGTTCAATACCTATTGTTGAGGACTCAAACTTTGAAATTAGGTCAGAGAACTTTGTTTTTCCTACCCATGTATTCAGCTTTCTTTCACAATCAATGGGAGTAGACAGGAACATTTTCTAAAATTAAGTACAGTGGAACCTCACTTATTAAGACCGCCTAACTGACTGACTCAAAGTGGTCTGATTAGTGAGATGTTACAGTGGAACCTCACTATTAAGACCGCCTAACTGACTGACTCAAAGTGGTCTGATTAGTGAGATGTTACAGTGGAACCTCACTATTAAGACCGCCTAACTGACTGACTCAAAGTGGTCTGATTAGTGAGATGTTACAGTGGCACCTCTCTATTAAGACCACCTAACTGACTCACTCAAAGTGGTCTGATTAGTGAGATGTTACCATGGAACCTCACTATTAAGACCGCCAAACTGACTGACTCAAAGTGGTCTGATTAGTGAGATTTACCATAGAACCTCACTATTAAGACTGCCTAACTGACTGACTCAAAGTGGTCTGATTAGTGAGATATTACCATGGAACCTCACTTATTAAGACTGCCTAACTGACTGACTCAAAGTGGTCTGATTAGTGAGGTGTTACAGTGGAACCTCGCTATTAAGACCGCCTAACTGACTGACTCAAAGTGGTCCGATTAGTGAGATGTTACCATGGAACCTCACTTATTAAGACCGCCTAACTGACTGACTCAAAGTGGTCTGATTAGTGAGGTGTTACAGTGGAACCTCGCTATTAAGACCACCTAACTGACTGACTCAAAGTGGTCTGATTAGTGAGATGTTACCATGGAACCTCACTTATTAAGACCGCCTAACTGACTGACTCAAAGTGGTCTGATTAGCGAACTGGTCTCTTCAGTGAGGTTCTCTATTTATTTTAAATATTTATCAAGACACTGAAAACTTGTGGTCTGAAATGCATGGCTGTCTCCTAAGCAATGTGGTCTTTAGGCGAGGTTGCACTGTACATTTATATTGTTGCTAAAATGGCTTTACACAAACAAATGAACCCTTGCTCCAAGGGAAGTAAATTTATAAATTTTAAAATTTTGGTTGAGTGCTTTATGGTCTCACTAACATTAATTTAGTTTTTATCTAAAATTCAGATATACTCAGAAAAATTTGGGCCAAAATTATTAATAAACTACCTGTGAATCTGTTGTCCACTATCAATAAATGATAAATAAATAAATAGGCCTAAATAAATGGATCTTACATTTTTATGATTTAAGAAATGACTGGTATTAGATCTATTTTTTTTTACCGATTAACATATCAGATTCTAGCAGAAAACAAGTTGTTTTATTGTGTTGTATAGTTACATTATAAATAAATTAGCATGTAATGAAATGATGTAGTGAGCTGATTGGAAGGAAATAAAGTTAATATTTATACACAATTTTATCAATCATCATGTTTCTAAAATGCAGCTTCTATTATCTGTATTCTTAGAATAAATAGATTAATGGGTTTCTTTTTCTTTTCTTTTTTTTTCATTTTAGCTACATTTGCTGAAACTTTGTCCCGAACTTTTCTACCCATGCAACTGATCTATTGTGGAAAAATGACTCGGTGTCATTCAAGATTCACGTTCCCGGAGTTTCAACAAAACACAATCTGAAAATCACTGGCAAATGAGGAAACTATGACAGGCTGTTGTTCTGTACATCAATAATATCTGAGATGAAGGTGATCTCCCTGTAACCCAGCAAGCACTTGTCATTTTCAACTGTTTTCGTGGACAAATTACCGACCTATTTCTCGAAACTTTGAAAAAGCAACACATTCAGTATATTACTGTCCCCCAAACTGTATGGACAAACTGCAGCCTATGGATGTAAGCGTAAATAAATGTGCAAAAGATTTATTGAAAAATGAATTCCATTAATGGTATGCGGCAGAAGTAGCAGACCACATTTCTGACGAAAATGACTGTAAACACCAATTGTCTGAGCCGTATGAAGCCTTTGAGTGCTAAATGACTAGTTAGACTTTATGATTATTTATGCAGCAAGCCAGACATAATTAAAAATGGATTCAAAGAGAGTGGAATCTATGATGTTTGTGAAAAGTATGAGTAACCAGTATTTGTGACTGTAACTTTCTTTTGATTACCGGGTATGCAAATATAGTTTACTGTTCTGACTATATGCCATAATCTATATTGTGTATATAACTATGTATGGTCTGATACAAATAACTTACGATGTATGATCTGATATGAATAACTTACAATGTATAGTCTGATACAAATAGATTTCAAGAAAAAAATTTTTTTGTTTCAAATCATAAAATCCCAAAAATTACTTCTCCCTAAAATTAAATACCAATTTCTCAGGCCAAACTAAACTTGCGTCTCACTAAAAAAAGTCCACTTATACGGTATTAGCCAGAAAATTAGCCAATTACAATTTTTCAGTCAACCTTGAAAAAAAAATTAGTCCATGACTACAATGGTTAATGACAGGGTGAGCCCTGCTAAGTATATCTATATTACTAGAGACTCCCAGGAGCCTGTATATCTCACCAAGACTATACTGTGACCTAGTTTCCAGAAAGTAGGTCAAACAGGCCTTAGTATCACAAGGCACATGAGGATCATTTGTGTGAAGTATGGTTCCAATCCACCATGTAGTTTAGGATTTCTAACCTGGAAACAATTTTCAGTAACTGTGACATAATTTCCAGAAAGTAAGTAAAACAGGCCTAAGTACTCTAAGGCACATTTAGGGCACATGAGGACCATTTGTGTGAGTATGGTTCCAATTCACAAAGCAGTTTAGGATTTCTGCTCCAGAAACGAAATTGAACAATTTTCAGTAATTGTGACCTATGGTCAGATAGGACTTAGTACCCCAAAAGGCACATCAAGGGTACATGGGGATTATTTGTTGAAGTATGTTTTTAATCCACCCATTTATATAGCTAGCTATGATAGTTTTGGAGATTATATATATCTGAAAATTATGAAAATCGCTAAAAATTTGTCATTTCAGGGGCCATAACTCAAAATGAATATATTAGAATTTAGATTCTTCCAAAATTTTTAACACAGATACATGTAGATTTTGTCCTGCTGATCATTTTTGGCCAGGTAGTTTTGATTTATTTTGTATCATTTTAGAAAAAATAGTAAAAAATCTGAAAATCATTTCAGGAACAATAACTCAAAATTGGGTCATCAGACTCATCCTAAATTTTCAGGGTAGATAGATCTTGTCCTTCCCATCATTTCTAGACAATTAGTTCTGACACATGTTGTTTCAATTTGAGCTACAAAAAATGCAATTGCCAAAAACTGCAGTTTTTCCCCATATGTTTTATCTATAGCTATGGTGGCTATGTTGGATGGGCGACAAGCATACAGGATACAATTTTCAATCTAGACACCCCAAGGATGAGTGTGGCGAAGTTTGGTTCCATATGGCCTGGTGGTTTCAGAGGAGAAGATTTTAAAAAAAGTTTATGACAGATGGATGACGGACGCCAAATGATGGCATAAGGGTCAGGTGGGCTAAAAATGAAGTTATACTAGATCCACCCCAAGGATTATATTCTTGCTCAGAGGGCAAAAATGTAACAAAATTTAAAGAAATTATTTATGGATGATGACTGACATGACTGATGGCTATAGGTCACCTAACTGACTGAAAAGACAAATAAATATTTACCATGTTAGTTCACTTTCAACACGATTTCTTTATGTTCTTTGTAGCAAGGAAATTCCCTGAAATAAAAGTATAATAAGTCAATCAGTGTTTAATCAGTAATGATAACATATACTGTGACAAAATGATGAAAGATTTCTATATCAATAACAAAAGGCCCATGGGCCATATTGCTCATCTGAACTGTGCTGGTATCTTACAAATATGGGAATCTCAAATTTACAAATTATTTTAACACTCCTTATCAGTAGTGGAGGAGACTTAAAAATGAATGAAAATGACAAAGCTGGGAAATATGTCAAAAACATGTCAAAAATTAGTTTTCCAGTTTATTCCAAAAACAGAAAATTGAATCATGCGTCTATAAAAATCACTCAGATACAACAGACCATTTTCGAGTTGTCAGATTCCATTCAGTTTCGTCACAATAGTTTGTACTTAGACTACGTGAAGTCATCTGAAAGTTGGGCAAGGCCGATTCAGGTTATGTAATATTTTCATTGACGATGTTCGGCAATATCTTGTTTCACTTCATCTGCGAGGAATTAATTCTAGTTAAATTATCCCTCTTGTAAATATGCAAAGTGTCATCACTTTCCTGTAATCTAATTTTCAAATCTGGCACTTATTACTTCATGATATTAATATCCCTGGTCATAGAGACGATTAACTGCGTATCCAGAATATAGTGATCCCCTACTTTGCTCTATAAAACTGCACTCTAGTATGACCAATCATGAGGTAACAAGACAACTCAAAAATGGTCTATTAGTTTTTCAATCCATGCAGCAGTATCTTAGATTTTAAAAGAGGGCACCCCTCAAGGTCTCTTTTTTCCCACCCTGGATCCACCCTTGGACCATCTGGCTGAAATTAAAAAACCTAGTAGAGAACCTTAAGTACTTACTTCCTATTAAATTTCATCAAAATCCCTTCAACAGTTTTGGAGAAGAAGTCGAAATGTGGAAAATTACCCCCTCCCCTTCTCATTTTTACAGTCTTAAAAAATTCATAAAAAATTCAAAAAATTAAATTTCAGCAAAATTCTTTCAGGAAAGCATTTATCTACCAAACCACAGGTAAAACACATAAAATAAATTAATAGGGGAGAAAATCAAAGAAATCATACAAAAATGAATGAAAATTACAAAGTCTAATAAAACATCAAAAACACATCAAAAATTTATTTTTGGATTTCAACAAAATGAACAAACTTGAATCATATATCTATGTAAATCACTCAGATACGGTTAGTTTTTCAATTCATGCAGCGGTTCTGGGGGAAAAGATTTTTAAAGAGGGAACCCTCTTTTGCCCCACCCTGGATCCATCCCTGGGCACTACAAGTTGCAGTCGACAGATGTTATGTGGGTCTCAAACACATTTCTTTGCACATCGAACAGATGTCTCTTCTTGTCGCCAATTCTTGGCAAGCAATGGCGAGAATTTCAAACGGTTTAAATTTATCGTGCGAGTTTTCATCGAGGGCAAGTCGAAGAGATATCGTACATTCTCTTATAGGAGTTGTGGACATTTTGCCACTTGTTGGCATCTTCGGGCGGGAAAAAAAGTTGTGCAACATGCTAAAAGTTCAGCTTTCAATTTGGCAAGACATATACACGATATCAGCTCGAAATTTTCTGACATAAAACAAGTTTGTCTGACATCTGTACGAGTTTGTACATATACTTTTCGACACTGCTACGGGTTCTGGTGAGTAGTGAATATTCTGCAACAAAATTTTAAAGTTCAAGCACGCCAGCAAAACGAAGGGGCAAACTGGTACCCAAAATTATCAATGAAATACCCCCTTTTCTGTGAGATTGTCTCCTTTTATTCTTCCTGTACATGAATACCTTTGCAATTGCAAGATCGTCTTTAGCAGCAGTTTCTTCCATTGCTGCAAGAAAACGGAGGTTTTCAAATCTATGAGCAGAAAGATGCACCATTGGTTGACTATGTTGTCTCTTTGGAATTAATAAAGGACTGATACCAAGTTGCAGAAAACCCCAAATTTATATCCAAATCTTGAAATGTTGCCTTCACTTGTGCATACCTCATTGATCAATCGTCACATTCTTGTGTTTTTGTGGCCTTGACTCGCCATAACTCTTACATTCTCATAGCAAAATTGGGTATTGGTGAGACAGTGTCATTCACAAATCGTATGAATGTCAGCTGTTAACACGATTGTCGTACAAGTACCGTGTCAGTGTCGATGGGAACTCGAGAAAGAGTTAAAAGAATGCTGCCGTCATTAAAAAATACAGCAAATTTGTGGAATATTAGCCGTGTTTTAACTCATCTTTTGTTGTAGTAACTCGTAGCACCAACTTGTAACAGTGTGACCTAGGCTTTATGCGGCAGTGGTGGTGGAAGTAGCAAATCAAAAGGTGATTTTTAAAGGGGTTAGGTTTGAGGCTGGTGACATTAATAATTAAATTTGTTTATACTTTAAAAATCAAAATTTAATCTTAAATTAAAACTGTTTATGAAATACATACATGTACCTCATCAATAGTAGAGTGATGATGTCAACTTGGATTGGTGTACAATCACATATGCGCAGACAAGAGTAGCAAAAATGGTCTCTGTGATTTAGAGCATGGGGTCGAACACGGGGGATTTGTAGGTATACTCCAAACGGAAATGGAACATTTACAAATTCGCCTCTGGAATGCCCCATGCTTGAAATCTCGGAACCATTTCCACTAGTTTGCGCATGTGCAATATTTCAAAAGAGTATGGCAGATGAAAAAATATTTAAAATGTTGAGAGAATTTTTAAACAGAGCTTCAGGATTAATATACAAGCCAAGGTATCTCCAAACTCTTATTGAATTTAAATCCAACTAAGGCAAGTGGACCAGATGGTCTGAAACCATGTCTCATTAAGGAGCTGGCTCCTGAAATATCACCTATCCTATGCCTTATATTTCAGAAGTCAATAGACACTGGCGAAGTGCCCATCAATTGGCGAACTGTTCATGTCTCCCCAATTTACAGAAAAGGGTCTAAATACAACCCAGAGAATTACAGACCCATTTCCTTAACTTGCATCTGTTGCAAAATTATGGAACAAATTGTAGTGAGTGCCATCATGACACAAGCAGACAATCATAACATCCTGTATACCATTCAACATGGTTTTTGCAAATTTAGATCATGGGAATCTCAGCACTTAGAATTCATATATGATGTCACCAAAAATATTGAAAATTCAGAACAGACAGATGTACTCATAATGGACTTCTCAAAAGCATTCACTATGGGATACAGGGTAAAACAAATGCATGGATACAGGGCTTCCTATCACATTGTACCTTGGCAGTTATCCTTGAGGGCGAAATGTCAGAATATGTCCCCATAATGTCAGGTGTGCCCCAAGGCTCTATTTTGGGCCCAAGTCTGTTCTTGCTTTACATAAACGATATACCTGTTGGCATAAACTCCACCATACAACTATTTGCTGATAACACCATTGCTTACCTTGTAATAAAATCTGAAAGTGACTGTAAAACCCTTCAAAAAGATCTTGACAAACTAAATATTTGGGAAAACACATGGAGAATGGCTTTTCAGCCAGACAAGTCAGGGTTCGAAAAATTGGTAAAAATGCACTCGCCCAAAGATTGAGTGATTATATAATTTCCACTCGCCCGAACTCATTTTGCACTCGCCAAACTATGAAACCGTAGTATTTCAAAGTAGATGTGTTAAGAGTGTATAAAATCTTTTTTCAAAGTCAACAGATTTATATGACTTAACAGATTAGATACAGTACAAACGGGGTGTTTATTCTTTTTGGACATCCTGTTTTTAAAGGGCAGTGCCGGTATTTACATTTAAATTGCACACAGAAGTTATATTTTAAAGACAAAAATAATAATTTATTTATTGATCAGACAATACGAGACTTGAATTGAAATTTATTTCTGATGTATGAAGCGTAATATATCGCTGGTTCATCTGTGATCAAGGTGCTGGCAATAGTATATCAATATTTGTTCTACATGTATATAAAGTATAAAAAGTATATTATTTTGAGATTCTGTAAAACTTGACTAAGACGAAAAATTTATCACTACATATATTGTATAACAATCACGGAACACATTACCATATAGTTCAGTCTACATGTGAATTAAATAGTAAATAAATGCCGTATGGAAAATTAAGTAGGCCTATGCCTACTAGTACTTTCCTGGGTAAGTAATGACGAAATCCAAGAACACTTATTATATAAAAGGCAAACATAAAATATGTTATTTCTAAATGCCCATACCTTACTAGCAAGCCAGGAGTATTCTTAATCATGAATGATTAGTTGGATACACGTGGACGACCAATTGAATAACAATGATGTAATTTAAAGGTGATCCATGTTAATTCCTTTTTTTTGTCATTTCTGAATGTCTTAAAATCATTTACTTAAAAATTATTGACTTTTGAAAATAAAAATAAGGGCAAATATGCATCTTTATTGATGTAGTTACATAAATTTAAAAAATCTTTTTAAAAAGAGATGCAACATTTCACACCTGATTTTTATATCCCTCTTATGAAATTGAGTGAGATAACTTGTATAATTCTTTTGCACTCGTGTCTTCAGCCACAGATTGGAAGATACATGTGTATGTGAATCAACTATCACCACAATTATACAATGTTACTATTTCTTTTTAATGTTTGATAAGATAGTAGGTCTGAAATTTGCACTGTATTACTTTTTTAAAACAATTTATAACATGTACAGGTCATACTGGACTAGTGTCAATTTCTGATATTTTTTGAGTCATGTTTCTGACAGTTGTATTTTGAATAAAATAAATAATGTAAAAAATCTAGTTGAAGTTAACAGTTAAAAATATCAGGATATTTGTCAACATTTTCATTGTGTGTGTGTGTGAGAGAGAGAGAGAGAGAGAGAGATTTACATTTTACTTCACCACTGTGACACCTATGAAATACAGGATAATTGTGTAATATCTGTCGGAAGTTAATCTGACAAGTTTTTTTTCAAGAGGGATCAACAGTTACTATCAATGTAAAAGTCTGGTATGCAGCCAACAATCATGGTCACATCAAGCCTATTTGGTCTGCTTGGTATAATTTAGCAAATCAATTTCAAAGCTCTCAGGAAAAGAAGCTATTATAACTTCAATGATTCATGTCATAATTTTAGTAGAAGTATGATTAACAACAATTAGTGAAGGGCATAGTTTATTTATATGCATGTGTACAGCTGAACATGACATCATTGAAGTGACTCTAAAAAGACATGGGATTTACATCTTGTTTATTACCTGTAGGGTGCGATGCTGTAGTGATAGTTAATTAATGTACTACATAGGTACCCCATGGAGAAATTTAATCCAAACACCTCAGCTGATGGTGTAATCTCAATGTCAAAGAAATATGCCACCATCGTGTAGAGTGAAATTTGCGTATGATTATACTACAGTTAGAAAGAGAATCACGTTTTTTGATGTTTTTTGTCATCATTTTCATAATGTAGAGCGTTTGACAGAATAAACACCACGTTTGTACTGTACTCTTTATTTGACAAATTGTCATTTTTTTTCTAATCAAATACATGTACTTATTACAAAGGAAGATATGTGAAAATCTTACCATAATTTTTATATGCTCTCATTTTAAGTTTTTAGAATTGAAATTCTCGTCTGAAATTTTGGTTGCCCACCACGAAAATCTGGTTGCCCGCAAAGAAAATAATATTTTATTTAATTTTGTGTTTTCAAATTTATTGTTATTTTAATAGATCAATTTTTATACAATATATACAATGTATTGTCTCTGAATGATGCATTTACATGTACATCTAAATTAACTGTAAATGCATCAACTATTATCAATTACTATTTTATGATGCTGCTACTACCATACATGTCTTTAAATTAATGTAAATTACAAAAGTAAGTTTTCACTATTATTAGATAGCCATCCCTTTCCATGTATTTCATTAAAACTTTTATTTACAGTAACTATTTTTCCTTTTATCATTCACTTACATTTAATTCTGATTTTAAAACTTTTTTGAAACATAGTATAGTGTTATGATTATTTTACCAAATCCTGAAATTCATGTCTGTTCGGTATTGGTTCTTTTATTTACACACATCTATCTTCCACTTCCTCCACAAACTGCAAGTATTAGCAATCAATACATTGATTATACATTACCATATTTGTCATTGGCATCTGATTTCAGTTGGAAATAATAAATCCCACATGAAAATAACTTTAATTACTCAAGCCCTTTCTGTTCCCGATCCGCCTTCTTTTGAGGAATGGACATTTTCAGTAATGAGGTAAAGATTAACATGTTTACTTGTCAATAAAATAATTATTTAAGTTTCTAATTGATTTTTGTAATGTATTATGAACTAAAAATAGAAGGAAATGATCACTTTCGAAACTTAAAAGGGAATCCGGATTTTCAGTATGGCATCAGTGGGCCTACTCGCCAACCGGGCAAGTTCATTGTCAAAATTTACTCATCCAAAACTATTTCTAACTCGCCAATGCGAGTGGGCGAGTGGATTTTTCTAACCCTGCAAGTGTAATGTTTTATCTATCAGTACACACAAAGACCCATTCATGTACATGGCCACTAGGGGTGGGATTTGTTCATGATTTTTTCAGTTGGGTTCGGTTCGGTTTTTTCTGTTACAGTTCTCGGTTTTTTTTGGTTCAGTTCATCTAACAACTGACTGTTGGACTCCCAACACAGCAGTATGTGGGTTCTAGTTCATATCTGTAGCTTACCTTACACTACATTGTGAATTTATATATCATTAAGATAAGTCTATATATTGCACAGTAGCATTTCTAACAAGCTACTGATCAATGATACAGCAATACATTGTAATTTGCTTATATGGAACACATGCATTCAAAATATTCTCTTTATTTACATTGTAAGAGAAATATGTTGTATTGCTATATTTAATTCACTAACAAATTTTACTCTTGGCATCTTGTTTAATCCTTACTTCTTTGGGATTACATTTTGGAAAAAAATATTTATGAGAATATAAAATACTACAGGCTGAGGTTAACGGATCAACTGTCAACAACTTGGCCATTCTGCAGTACTGTAGAGTAACTGTAGGTGTGTAGACATATAAGAGTAAACACTGCATGTCAAATTGTCATGTTTATTATTTGAAAGACTCGCCTACTCACTATTGATTATGCATTACCATATTTGTCATCGGCATCTGATTTCAGTTGGAAATAATAAATCCCACATGAAAATAACTTCAATTACTCAAGCCTTTTCTGTTCCCGATCCCCCTTCTTTTGAGGAATGAAGTGATTGCAGTGAGCGAGATATAACCACTGTTTAACAACACCAAAGATTAGCTTCATATTAGCCGCCATTTGCAATTTATACTGATAGCGCTAAACAACTAACAGACACAATATTACGAAATAGCTGCAAGTTATTTAAAGACTGGATCACATATCTACATTCAAATTATATCTGTATTTATCCTTTATAGATTATTTTATATTCTGATTAAGAATATTACGTTTTTTTATTAGAAGTATTGGTGTCCACTTCAGGTAAATGTTGTGTCATTTGGGTCATTAGAATGACCTTATTGAATAATAATTTTTTAACCAAACTGAACCAAAATCTGGAATATAAGAACTAAACCTATCGTTTCAATGTCAACAGTTCAGTTCTTCAGTTTTTATCCGAACCGTCACACCCATAATGGCCACACATTACAACATGTTGACAAGGCAAAATATCTACAGGTTGCAATTTAATCTGACATAAAATGGCACAGTCACATTAACAACATATGCAACAACTGAACAAGGCAAACAGCACAATTGGCTTCTCCAAAAGAACCTTAACATCAGTTCCACCTCAATAAAGGAACAAGCATACAAGTCCCTAATAAGACCATCACTAGAATATGCCACGTCAGTGTGGGATCCTTAATGAGGACATAAATAAATTAGAAAAAATACAAAGAAGGGCTGCTAGATATGTCACTAACAGACATAGAAACACATCAAGTGTTAGTGACATGTTAAATAACTTAAAATTGGAAAGAGATATCATACAGGAGAACAGATGCCCACCTTGTCTTTAAAATATCAAGTGAGTTAATTTCCATAAAAAAAACCCAGATAGATTAATTCCACCCATCAGACAATCACGAAACATGCACACATTCTGCTATCAAGTACCATCATGCAGAACACAAAGTAGACAGCAATCCTTCTTTCCTAGGACACGAAAAACCTGGAACAATCTTCCACTGAGCACTGTGATGAGTTACTGTTGAGTTGTTCAGAGCAGCTGTCTCAACTCACAACCATACTGATACTTAATAATATTAATTTTGTTTTCTTAAAATTTAAAGCCATGTGTAGTTCAATAAACTTCAGTATCTTGACGGTGGTCATTCAAAAGTAGAAGTACAAAGGAAAAATACTTTTGTTCAGTTGGATGTTACAGTAGATATGTTAAATAATCAGTAGACCTACATAAAATATTTTGTGTTGACAAGAATTTTTTATGCCCATAAACCAAGTAAGAACTTGCATAAAATTTGAAAATAAATTTCATATTATCTCAAAGAATCTGTGAACAGAAACGCTGGGGCATATAAAATTATCCGATTTTACACAGCGTTTCCACAGTAATTATGATAGAGGGCGAAGCCCTCATATATGTAGAGAACCTCACATATTTATTCCTACTACATCCGGGGACCCGTACTACTAATGGTAAAAATTTTACTCACATCGGAAATTTGCACGTGACATAAACAAAATGTCGGAAATGCAAAGTCATTGGTTGAAAGCGCATTGCAAACGAAGTAATAAACTGACACACTAAGAAACGTTTTGTAGACCGAGACTAAGGATAATGACTAGGGTTGTACATCTAACCCGATCACGAAGCGCCTCCATTATTCTGGTAATGTGACCTGCACGAAACGATGGATATGCTGGGATAGAGAAAAATATATAGCATAAAAACATGTTTGTGCATTTAGGTCACGACTAATAAATACCACAGATTCTATTTAAGTTTAAGCACCAAGGAAACAGTCAGCCACTCAATATTTTATTTAAAACAATAAGTGAATGACCGGGACATTTACGTGATAAAAACACTGAATATTAATCCCTTTAATGATTCTGTCGTGTTGCACACGACGGAATCCCCAAGGGTATTAACTGAACATGTAAAACTGTTGATGAATGCCTTCGCCCTCTCCATAGGTTTACCTATGTATTATTTATAGGTATTACCTATGACATGTTAATTTACTTAATTATTGATATTTCATCTGAAACAATGACCAGAACATTTACGTGTTAAATTAAAAACAACAGGTAAAACTGTTGATGAATGCTTTCACACTTTCCATAGGTCTAAACCGATATTTATTTTAGTATTTATAAGTATAAATTGCGGATTGTAACTTATAACAACCCCCCCCCCACTTTAAGTTTAACATTTCCACTTTACTTCTTAAGCTGTAGTGAAAATACTATTCTCCCGAAACTCAATTAAATGAACGACTTTAGATCCTCTATATACTATTTCAAAAGCTATTTGAAACATCAGATCAATACCTCAAATTAGAATGATCGTATTGCTCAGCACGTTTACACTGACAACATCAGTTTATCCGCCATAGCTGTCAAAACTATTCAACGCATGCGCACATACTAAATGTTTAGTGCCATCTTTCGGATAAATGTATATACATCTGAAACGGGGCATAACTTTATCGGGAAACCTGAACTCGGTGCCAAAAGTTACACAAACAGCATAACACGAGACGTTATATTCCGTTTACAGAGAATCGGAAACGGAGCGGGCTTGAATTATTCGAGTTACCAACAGCATTGTATGGAAAGAGGTTGGGAAATTTATTCCCTATTTTTTAATACTAAGAATTCATTTTCTAATATTAAGAATATTATAAACATAATACCAAAGTTATAATGCTCAAGACGATATCGTTTCTGACTTCATCAGTTGAGCTCCAATTTGAAAACTATGTGTTTTTTCTAAAGATAAAATGGTATCATACAAGGCCAAATAGTATTTCTAAAAGTATAGCGGAAATCCGTCTAAGAGTAACCAATGTAAAAAATGACTATCTTAGCTTTAGAAAATTTTCGAATTTAAATGGTGTTAACAATGCCAAATATTACTTTAGTATAAAATGAACAGCTGGTACCGAAATCATTTTTTAATATTAAAAAAAAAACAAATTCGATTTTTTAACATTAACAGCAGAGACATATATAACACAACGTGTTATAGGCCTATATGTCTCTGTTAAAAGCGATATATAAAGCTAAGGTGTTAGCTTTAAATATAAAAAAAATAGGCAATAAATTTCCCAACGGCTTGCAAACCAAAGTGGAATTTATTCCATATTTTGTAAAATTAAATAATATTAATTAAAAAAATTGGGAATTCGCAAACGACATTCCATACATTGAGTACTATTGCAAGTCCATTATAACACGACGAATTAGATGTGCAAATGGTCTCAACATGAAGAACAAGACCCCCGTATCGACCATAAAACTTCTTAAACGACGACTCCATGCGTTCAACAACGTAACCTAGCTTGTGTAAGTAGTTTATTGGCTAGTCGTTAAGCTCTCAGAATAAAACATTCATAAGAAGAGCATGCCCTGGCACAACGTATAAGTTGTGAAATGAAAACGCCATAGGCAGGAGAAGATGTCATATTACTACTTAGAAACGGAAAGTTTGTGATATGGAAATTGAAATCGTCTCGTTTGTCATAGAGGGATGTGTGAAGTTAACCGTCTTTTCCAATCGACAGGAGTAAATCTAGGTAAGAAGCAAATTTGTTGCTCTTTGTCGTCTCATTGATCTCTAGCTCAACAGGGTACATCTGGCCGAGGTAATTCTGAAATTCTGAATTATTTATGGACAGAACATCGTCGATATACCTGTAAGTAAAATTGAACCGAGATGTCAACTTTTTGTTTCCTTTGAAGATCAGAGACTGTATAAATTCCGCTTCATATGAATACAAAAATATGTCAGCCAAGAGAGGTGCACAATTGGTACCCATTGAAATGCCGACAAACTTTTAGAGAAATCGGTTAGAGAGTATGTAAGATTTCCAGGAAGTGTGTTTAGTCCAAGTTCCTCTTATAGGATGCTGAAGTAGTATCCGCTGCAGACAAAAGTGAAGTTGTTAGATGCATTGTCAGCAGGAACGATGATAAAAAATTCATGGAGACGGGAAAGTTCTCTGACAACATCAGGGTTACGAAAAATTGAATTCTGCTTTGTGTTGACACAATGTTTAAGTCGTCGAATTCTTCGTTTAAGAGCATTACTGATCGACTTAATTCACTCCGAAAGAGTATCATGTTCGACATCTGAATTTTTTTTATATTCTTAGCCTAGCGTATGGCGTACTCTTCACATGCGTCCATGATAATATCGAAATTTTGGCGCCATGTAAACGATACAGGTTCCCAATATTTTGGGCCTTTGCATAAATGATCGCTCAGTTGTCTGTAGCGTACAATGTTGAGATCACCTGTCACAACATGGCCACATGGAGAGTACATGACAGGTAAAAGGCGGAATGTTCTGGAAAAGGCTGGGTAAATTGGGTTGCTGCAGATTTGCCTTGTAAATAAAGATTTTAGAGGCAACCGAACGCGTATAGCTATAGGAAATACATGGTGAATCTTTATATTGGAAGTATGGCGGGATCTTATTTTGGACGGATTTTTGGTTCAAAATATTGCTTATATTCAAAGCGTCAATGCCCTTATTAGCAAATTTGACCTTGAGGAACGGGCGATTACTCGTTTCTTTATGTTCATCAGTCCTGACCGCTGTGAATAATCTTTTGTATGAAATGTCCAAAATGATACCATGAAGTCGATACTCAGCATCGGTAAAACATACTGTCATCGTAGATTTGTACAAGTAATATAATTTTTTCAACGGGAGTGAGTACAGTTTTGTACGAATATGATGCAGACCTAATTGACGATTGACGAACGTTATAGAAATTTACCAGTACTGGTATTCATTTGTTCGTTCATCTCATTCAGTAACGTTGCAATGGGTTTCACTTTACGTATCACTAGATACATTTGTAATATCTTCAAAGAACCAAGTTCACCTCTTCCACACATCATGTAAAAATTTAAAAGGGTTCACGACATCTATTAAGCGTTAAGCATACATCTATACCATTAGGTAGATATCGTTTCTGTTCAAACAGATCCAAATGGAGACGATCCATCATGTTAAAGGTTTTACTTTCACTGATACGTTCATGACGATCAGCCAATCCTTTCTCGGCGGCATCATCGGTATCAGGATTCACCTTGTCACATCGTCCAGGTTGATCCTTGTACCATAAAGCCTTATAGCACTAATTTAACGTTTCCTTAGAAAAGGACAGCAACTTTTCGAGATAAGCTCGATAGGGATAGGTATCGGTGCCAGGAGTGATCACTTTTCCATTTAGATTACAATCGATCTCGGAAAACAAACTATGCAGCAAATTGTTGACGGGTTGATTTGACTATCATCTGCTAGATCAGTTCCGTCTTGTTTTACGATTTTAGATTCTAAGTACACATAGGTCAGGTTCAAATCCAAATACTTATTGCCTTGTCCTTTGATTTCAAACTAAACAGGAGCAGATTGTGTATTGACACTAGAGACGGGGTAATATTCCACCCATCTTCCTTCGTCTAAGGTTACATTGGTGGGAGGGACATTAAACAACTCTAGAGCTTCACTACTACACTCACACGAATCTTTTGGCATCATCATCTTGTTAGTCAAAGATATCTCGCTCTCTTCCGACCTGTTTAGATTTACTTGTAGAAGTAGACTGAAAGGGTGGTCTCATTCGTTTCTTTTTTTTAATACTACTGTTCGTATGACTCGATGTTCCTGCTCGTTTCTTGCCTGCTAAACGAGAAGCGACGTGAGCGGGTGCACCAGCTAATAGGACCATTCATTTAGTTGGTCACTGCTTCTTTCCCTCGTTGAACAAGAGCATTTTTCATTGAACGTGTATTTTGTATCACATCCATTCCCGTATTCAAAGCAAATTTTGCTGTATGAGGAATGGATTTCGTCATGGTAGGTTTGAGAAAGTCTGACCAAATACCTGTGACATATTGCATATCTAATGCTCTGGGACGAAATGCTCCTACGAGTGTATTGACTATACTACCTGCTTAATGGATTGGTGATCCCACCCCTCTGAGGAGAGATCAGACCATGAGTTGTTCTTGTTAACGATTGAGTCAGATAAGGAAAGAGAAGCCCATATCTTTTCTGACGAGGTACCCCTTTATGAACGATGAGTATCATAATGTGTCACTATCAATATGTACCCCATACAACCACTTAACATAACCATCCAGAACTGACTATTGTCATCTTTCAAAGCCAAATGAACGACGCAAGCTATGATGATAGTAAAGACAAGAACTACTTGAAAAAAAATACAATTTCATTTCGAGGTATGTTTTCTCCGCACCATTTCCAAGTAGTACTAGGCTTATGACTCACTCTATCGGGTAGTTGCTCTGTAAGCTCATTGTTGACTCTGATAGACACTCAGCTTACCGAGTCTACTGGTCGATCAAGTTGGATTTGGGGATCCATGACGCAAAACTAGAAGGATATCCTTTCCAATGAACCTTCACTTCTTCTATAACTAGATTTTTACCTACACGCCTTTTTCTATGATCGTGAATCTCATCGACTTCATAGATACGGGTTGTAATTCACATTCGTAAAACGTATCTCCCAATCGTTTTTGATCATCATCTTGGATGTAATACACATAAGGATATTGATCAGGTACTCGTTTCGTGGTCCAGTTAGATAAGTATCCTTTATCAAATGTACTGATACGTACGCGATCACCTGTATGAAACTTTGGCAATGGATGCTTTTAGAAGGGGTGCCATTTAAGGTCTCCCAGACTTTTAGTTCATTGGAAGGGTTGACTTCTATGGGACTACGATGATGCGATTGATTTTAAGCTTGAACAACCTGAGGTAGAACGTCAACATAACGACGTGAACGAGTATGAGAAAAATATCTCCACGTGCGAGCTTTAAGTCTCCGTTGAAATCGTTCTACAATACTAACTTTTCTTTCTGTATTGTCTGTCATAAAAAAATGAATATCATGAAACGTTTGGCGAAATTCACGATTCAAAAACTCTTTTCCGTTATCAGATTGTATACGAATGGGACGTCGTCCTTTAGCTTGTTTTAATACTTCTTGAATCCCTCGCACCATTTCTTTGGCGGATTTATTTTTCAGAGGGATGACCCAAACACATTTAGATAGAACATGAATGACGCATAAGAGAAACGTATACCCGTCATTGTGTGTCTTGATGTTGGATACATCAGCTAAATCTAATTGCCATTGTTCACCCATATCGGTCACTCTCGTTTGGTTATGAAGAAACTTTCTCTGAATAGATTTATGAAGCGTATACGTGTCTTGTTCTTTCAACCATTGTTTGAACTCATTTAGAGAAATGGGAAACTTTCGACGTTTCACTTCTTGATAGAGAGGTTGTATACCTGCATACCCAACCCGATTAGAGGGATCATAATACATGGGTGCTTATTTGGCATTTTGCGAAGATTTTGAGTTTTGATCCATTCTGTAAGACGAGAACTTTTGGGGGATTTTTTAATGGTAGACCAGGCCGTAGGAGTCAATCTTTGCCAATCCTTAAACAATTTTCTGACTAAGGGGGTGTCTTTGCAGAACATTTTATGTCAATAGAAGGAAGGGTAGGCATAGCGTCATAGAACCCTGTGTCATCTTCATTATCATCATCCAGAGGTTTAAGGGTACTCATAGCCTTTTGTTTTACCGTAGGTTGATTCATCCCTTTGATATAATTAGGTTTACGTATCCAATCACTAGGGACATTCGATTCCACTAATACTTTTACAAAACTATCAATTCCCGAGGATTGATACGCTTTTCTAGGTAGTGGCCGTAAGGCATCAGTTACAAGATCGACCATATTTGTCCCAGGTACGGTCTTCCCTTTGTATTGTATTTGACCGTCTTTTCCCATGTTAGTATAATGTTTCTTGAGATGTTTAAATAAGAAAGGAACTTTTGGTTTTAGTGGAGCAGTGACACTGGATGTAATAGCTGTCATAGGATATTGATCTTCAGAAAACATTTCAGCTTTAACATCATCTTTGACTTCTTTCACTTTTTCCGTTTTCTGAGACCAAGGTCTCTGTTCTTCAGGATGGCGAGCCTGTTGTAGATACATACAATATCGATGAAGTTCTTGACCAAACTTGGCTACCTTAGCTTCAGGAGTCAAATCATCCCGATCTACAATATCATCTAATTCATTACCTAAACGTACGTAAGATGCTACCTCCGGTGTATGAGGCAAAGGGTGTAAACTTCTTTCTCTCCATTTTTGAGTTCCTCCATGGTCCTCTCGGACACTAAGATCATTTTCCGTGTGGTCATGGTTATAGAATAGATTTTAAGATAGGAGAAGCTATGGCCCCTAGTAATGGCGCTAATAAGGGTAAGATAGGTAAAACACCACCATGTTGATCGCTAATAAGGGTAAGATAGGTAAAACACAACCCTGTTGATTCGTGCTTTACGAATCAAACGGGTAGACGGTGAGAGATCAAACAAGAGATAACCATGAGGGCGATTTGTAGCATCGTGATAAGCATGGTTAAATCCTGGTAGGTCTAATTGACATGATAAGCTGGTCACTTGAGATTTATCTCTAGGATTCTTAAACAGGGTGAGATAATGAGCATTGAGACTTATGGTACGATATTGTTTAGCACGATCAAACAAGTTTTGAGTGATGTAGATCACACTCGTCTTCCGATGATGTACTTTACGTGTAAACCATTCTACGATAGAATCGAGAGCTTTACTACCCATCATATCATTAAAGACAAGTAGGTGACGACGAGTTGGATAAGAAACTAAGACTCAGGCATATTTTGAATAAAGTGAACATGATGTTCCCGTTGTAAGATTTCATAAGCAGGTTGCCATTCACGATAACACCATACAATTTTGTCGGGAGGGGAATGAATCCTTCCATTCTATCAACCGTTTTACAAATTCAGTTTTCCTGCCACAACCATGGTAAATTCATGCTTTAATTGTATCGTATCGGGAGATATGGACTGACAGTAAGCCATTTTAATACTAGTAATGAAACTGAGAGATATAGTATTATATACATGGTCACTTAAGTAGCGTTTGTATAAATCATCTACGGTATATGAAAAAAACGTTCCGAGTAGCAGTAGTGGGAGTCATGAAACAACTCATACTTCGAGTAGACCTCCGACTTCATAGCTTGCGTGCGCGTTTATAGTCTCTATACAAACCAGACGTTTGGTTCTACTCGGTTTCAGTTCATCATGGACAGGTTTGAAGATATCCCTTCTGAAAGTGATTTCATTAGAGGTGTTCGTGGCCGAAGAGAAAAGGCATAGTTGTGCGGCCTACTCCACGACGGCCGTCCGCCGCCACCACCACCTTATAGGCCTAGGACACCACCAACTAGGCCTCCTCCGCCAAGGGCAGTTCCATCAGCACCACCGATGCAGCATGCTATGGCTCAGGCGGATTTGAGGCTTCTGTGGAAACGCGAAATGAGACGGCTGGTGGAAGAGAAGGAGATGGAACTCAGTCACTTGCGACGTCTTCTAGACGGACAGTAGACCTTCTCTTGATGAGAATAATTCAACGGCTCTTTTAAGGGCCACCCATCTTATTCGAAAAGAAATCTAAAATGAAGGTATGCAGTTTTTTGTATGTATTTGTTTGTGTTATAGTGTAGCGGTAAGTCTAACATATAGTAAGTGAATGTGAACATTCACTAGCTCTTTAGTTGATCTATAACATTTATTAGATAGAAATCTAAACGAGTAAATTCTAAAAATAGTAACTTTAAAAACTAGATAAACTTCATACGTGCTAGCAATCGATTTTAAACGTCAGCCTCTATAACAGGTGCATCCTTCTCGTTCTGTTCTTTTCCATCTCTCTACTATCCTTTCCCTATTAACTTTACGTTCAAACCGTTGATTGATGAAATATGATGTGTCAGTCTTAAAATATTGTAAGAAAAATAAATACTTGGGAGGAATGTCTACCTGGTACTTAGTTAGATTACATGGAAGGACCGGAATGAGATGAGAAAGTCTACAAGGAATGTGTTTTCATGGACATTTTGCTAGCGAGGTTATTTGAATGTATTGTTATAATAAGTACCAGGAGGTTGTTGGGTTTTTCTTAATTGTGATATCAAATAACATGTATATTATATAAATCTGCTAAATACCTTATACTTCTCTTCTCCATGCCTTTCTTTCTATCTTTGATTTTATTTAATATTTAATACATGTATTTGATTATGCTGTCGCTATCAAATTATTTGTATATATTTGTTGTGGAGAGAGCGTCAATAAGTTGAGATAACTTGTGCTCAATCCAATTGCATTAAAAGCAATAAAATATGTTTAAACTAAAACTAGATAACAAGTTCAGTTAGACCTTTGAGATCCGAAGTTCGAAGAGTCAACATCGTCGGAAAAATCCTCTGGGTGAGTGCTTAATTTTTTTATTTGATATACAGAAGTACAATTACGATATAAAATAATGCAGATACTTTTTTCACTGTCTGAACTTTGATACTTGTTGAAACGACGTAAGTGAACGACTTCATACTTCACAATTTTGTAACTTTTGTACTTTGTCACTTTGAGACTGCATAACTTAGAACGTTGCACACGTTGCAACTTTGAAACATGAGAATGGTACACACTTGTGAGAACGTTACCCACTCTCATGCCGTGAGATTAGTCAGTCTCGCGTTTGAGGTAATATGAAGTATACCTCATTAGCCGGGATTCCCTGTCTATCCATGAATTTAGATATCCCATGGTTCCATATCCAAGATGGCTACCCTTCCTATACTTCCTGTTTCACTATCCAACCTCTCTGGTTTTGTGTATACAGACCATATAGAGTAATCTTCCTTTGTTCCAACCCTAGAGTCTATACAGAGTGAACTCCCTTTTGTCTCACCTCTAGAGTCTATACAGAGTGATCTCTACTTTGTTCCAATCTTAGAGTCTTTACAGAGTGATCTCCCTTTGTACATAATCATAAACTCTAGTCATAGTACAATGATAACAGGTTCAAGTTTTGCTTGCGGTTAGGAGCTCGGTCTACCACTTCTCGCCCTTGCGCACTTGATACGGGATCGGCAACTCTCGCGATATCTCGTAACCTCTCGCCGACTATGGCGACACCTATCCCAGTTTCGGTTCTGAAAATAGATTCACTCTCAGCCCAAAACTGGAAAAACCCTCTCGTGAACCTGTGTTACCTCTTGTGACCACGACCTCTAGTAACGAAGGCTCTCATTGGCTCGTTATCCAAGATGGCCGGTCCCACAGACTTCCGGTCATAGACACGCCGCCGAGCTCAACGATTGGCTCTTTCTACCCGTCGCCATGGCAATATGACATCATTTCAGGTATGACCACACTTCCGGTATGACGAACTTCCGGTTTTGACGTCACAGGCGGCTCCCTGGTGCACCATTTGAATTGAAGCCAGGATTCTGATGGCATCATCAAAAACCGTTAAAAAGCACCCTCTGGCGGGAAAATTCAAAATGCGTGTCTGGGAGCTGCCTATAACTACTAACTAGATTGACATAAGTGAACCTAAAATCATAAAAGAAATGTTATATGAATATTGGGAAATGGAATAACTGTTTCAAGTTTAATAATTTGAGTATTTTGACAAAATATTTTTAAAGAAAATCATATTCTCTTTTCACTTATCACTAAAACAACATCTTTTTATATTTATTTCGTAAATAATGGCTTAATATTTTATTCCTTTATTTATTCTCTAATCAACAAGGTTAAAACATTGGCATACAGAGATACATTTCTATATAAATCAATACTACAGGTATATCCGCAAGTGTGTTTCTTAATCCCATAATTGGGTGCTCTGTTAATCTGGTAAACTATGAGGTCATTATACCGCCCCAGACTACAGAAAGGGAGGATGCAGAATGGTAGATCTAGATCTAAAAATTATTTGGATTCGCAAACTTCTTCACTCTGATTGCATTTGGACACATATATTTTAATGCAGCAGTTAATTATAGAGGGCGAAGCCCTC